>CAXITT010000175.1:1013563-1063805 GCA_964033795.1 Lymnaea stagnalis
CATACACCGCCATCCGTCAGATCAGCTCCATCCGCCACTACCTCACAGTTAGCGCAACAAAAACTCTAGTCTGTGCTCTTGTTCTCTCTCGTCTTGACTATTGCAACTCACTTCTGTCAGGTTCACCGAAACATTTTATAGAAAAACTGGAGAAAGTTCAAAACTCTGCTGCTAGGCTTGTTCTTAAGGCAAAAAAACGCGATCATGTCACTCCACTACTCCACTCACTACATTGGCTCCCTATACAGGCACGCATTGACTACAAGCTGTCTCTTCTCTGTCACAACTTTTTCTCGGATTCCTGCCCATCCTATCTAACTGAACTTCTTTCTGTCTATTCACCCCTTCGACAACTTCGCTCCTCCGCAGACTCGCGTATTCTGTCCGTTCCCAAGACACGCACTAAATTATATGGTGAACGATCTTTTTCTTTCTGCGCCCCCAAACAATGGAATTCTTTGCCACTACACATCCGCAATATAACAACCACACAGGCCTTCAAAACTGCACTCAAAACACATCTATTTAAACTATACTACTCTGACTGATTCTCCTCCTATAAACCGATAAACGTACATGGGTTTCCTTGTAAAAATGTCTGGTGTGGGTGGATGAATATACCTCTGGTGTTGTTTTGCTTATATGTTGTTTTTATTTCATTTATGTATTTTATTTTAATATTATGATTATGCCTCTTTGCTATATTTATGTACAGCGCGGTGAGCCCAGCCCTAGGCCGGGGTACCGCGCTATATAAGACCACTTATTATTATTATTATTATTAACAAATCCATTTAACAATCCACCCCCCAGCCCCCCCCCCCCACCCACTTTTCCCTTGTGAAGGAATACACATAATTCCTGACAAGCACAACACTTCTCTCCAGTGTATTTGTAATATGCAGATGACCCCCCAACATGTGCTTGTAAATTATCCATTATACTCAGAGGTTGTCACCACATGATTGGATGTTTGTTCATCTAATTATAATAATTTCTCAAATATGCCATAATGTCCAAATGCACTAACAGTGAATATATATCTTACACTTATAAATTCTACGTCATAATGGCAGATCTGTTGGGCTAATGGCTTTACAAAAATGGAAGAAGCTATAAACTATATGCCTTTAAAAATTTAGAAGTTTCATTTCCGATTTTTGTGTATGGCTTTTTTGATCTTCATTAAAGCTTCAACTTAATTTGTTACACTAATAGATTTAGTCAATTACTTTGATTGAACAGTCCTCGTAGTTCTCAAGGGATCTCATTGCCTTAAATTAATTACCTTTCCTGTAACAATACTTTCAAAAAGATCAATAGTTCCTCCTAGTGCCAGCTTAGCATTTTGGTAAGATTGCTGGGAATGAAAGGAATTTTTTCAAGTAAGTTATAAATGAAGAGAAGGAATTTATCCAAAACATTGTCAACTTTCTTTCTCTTCTTCACAATATTAACCAGATGAGGCTTGCAAGCTCCATCATACATCATGCCAACCTGTAAAATCAAAACCTGTACAAAAAATCTCCCAAAATCTGTACATAAAACATAAAAAAACGTTACACAAAAAATGAAAAGTCAAAATAACTATCATTTATAATTTTTAGTAATTTTTTCATTTAATTGTCACTGTTTTGAACACATACAATCTTTACCCTTTTTATAATCATAATTTCTGGATTTGTTTCAAAACTTAAACGACTGCAAAGGTTTATTTCACAGTTTAAAATTCATGTAATTGTTTCACCATTAGGTTTGTTTACTTGCATCAAAGTTTCATTTACGCAATTTTGTTTTTAAAAGTGATTTTAAATCATAAGCATTTGGAAGTCTTTTTTGAAAATTTTACAAAATGTGTACCGTGCTCCGATTCATAAAGCCTTGATGATTTATCCAATTACTAAGGACCATCCTCCAGTGTGGATCTAATTCAAAAATTTAAGGCTTTCAAATTATGTTTTGCCATTTAAATTGAGAGTTTGCAGCCGGATCCTAGCCGGTTTATTATTAGAAAGTGATAACAGTGAAGACCTGTACAAAACCAGGTACAGCCGTACAAAAACCAGGTACAGCTGTACAAAACCAGGTACAGCTGTACAAAACCATGTACAGCCATACAAAACCCAGGTACAGCCATACAAAAACCAGGTACAGCTGTACAAAGTGGGCAATGGAAAAACCTGTAAGTACTGGTAAACCGTATCACTCGGCATGTTACACGCCAAATTGATAAAGTGTACATCAAATACATGCCGCATGTATTTGATGTACACTTTATCAATTTGGCGTTATTCAGCATGGGGTTTAACATTTTCTTCCGTTATTCAAGGCTCTAGATTAGACTCTTACAGCTTTGACTTTAACTCAAACAAAATTTTCTTTTGATTAATACAACCTAATGATGACTGTGAGAGTAGCATTAACTTCTCAAGGACTATTCTGCACTGTCTACAAAATACTAAAAATCTTTTGCAACCCACATGAACATATTAATTTTGAGAATTAAATTAAGACAGGTATAAAAAAAACTGACCTTGTGGAAATAGATATAATCATATTTCTGTGAGATAGCCTTGAGTTCATCTTCTGACATAAATTGTGTACTTTTTAGAATTTCTAAGTGTCTTTGGGAGTGGCATGTCAAAATTTCATTGTCAGTGGCCTCTCGAACCTAAAGGAATATATAGCAGAGATCAGCTAACTAATAAATTGATAAATTTATTGACAGCAGTTGACTTGTTCTGTGGTTTTGAATGAACAAAAAATGTTTAATTTCTTTTTTTTAAATTTTAGATTGCTAAAATGAATACTTTAAAGATTATAATGGTAGGAAAAAAAAAGGATAATAATTAAACCTACCCAAAATATCAAAGTTTTAAAAAATGCACTATTATAATTTTAACACACAGTACTTCAGGACGTGAGAATTCCACAACTGTAAATCCTGACAATTTGAAAAGTTTAAAATTTAGCCAATTTTCTAAGCTTTTGATTATAAGAGTGTATATTATGAGATAATAAAGACTAAATGAAAATCATGTTCAAACTATCATAATAGAAAAAAGAATCTGAAGAAATCTATACACATTAATATCAATCTAACAAGTGTTCTGATGCCTGCATTACAATAAATGCAGCTGTCATTAAAAAAATAGGTTTCAATTTATTAATAGTTTCCAAAAAATGTTTCTCTTCCTTAATTGCTCTTGAACATTATAGAATAAACAGCATAAACAGCCAGAGAATCTGGTGATAGCTATCTTCCAGACATCTAAATATCTGACGAAATAAGAACTACGCTTACAGGTATCCGCTTGCACCTGTCTAATAAACCCATCTCTCTGCACCTCTCAATGCATTTTATCACTCGAAGGGGTGTTTCTGTAAAATCTTTATTCCAAGCATTGTAGTGAGTTGACAGCCTGTCATCATAAACTACTCCTGTACAGCTGCAAAGAGCATTAACAAAATTTAGTGTACCTAAATAATTACATTTTAAGATTAAAATTAAATGTTAATTATAACTAATTATAGAACAATTTGAGATGCATATTTAAATAACTGTACAAAATATGAAAATGTTTAGAGGACTCTACTTACATTGACAACTTTGACCTAATTTTGAGTTCCATGAAAACAGCAAAATAGATTTGGAATAACCATTTATTTCCCATGTAAATGTTAAGGGAACAAAACTAATGTATACTAGCATTAGGCTAAAAAACAATGGTGGCCACAATGCATGAACTTCTACTAAATTTACTTCACAAAATATGCATTCAATTAACATATTTTATAAGATTCCCAATTAACACCCCCCCCCCCCCCCCACAAAGTTTGCCACCACGCTGAACTTTATGAACATTCCAATGCCCCAGCCACTTTTACGCCCAAGATTATATTACGCAACCAAAAAAACTTGCTGTATTTTAATAATATCATTTAGTGCATTTATCTGGAATTTTATTTAGTGGAAGTGTTGTGGACTTTGCACATTGTATAAAGGACAGGGAAGAAATCACAAGCTTGTGGCCCTACAGTACTTATTTCTATAGTTAATGATATTTGGTCATTCACCTTGACATTTTGTTGGCAATTTGTTAAAAAGTTCAGTTTCCACGCTTGAATATTTGAATTTATGCCTAACAAAGAAAGCTTTTTCATCATAAGATGTGAGCTCTTTTGATATATCTAAAACACAAATTAACAGTTAGGTCTTGCTGAGTAGGCTGCTGTGGAGCATGTGATACACTGAGTGTAAGTTTCCATGCTTTAGCTAGTGACAATTGCTTAGAGTCCTCCATAAAAAGACAAAATGAGTCCGGGCTTTTTGATCCAAGATCATGGATAATGTATTATTGTTTGTACATCCATTATGTCTTTAAAAACTACAGTGGGGAAATATCACTGTAATTAGAATGACATGTAAAAATAGAGGTTAATGGGAGGAGTCAGATCATTTTTATTTTGAAATTTTTAAATACCCCGGTATATTTTTGGTTTGTTCTATGATATTGATATCCATTAATAAACACCTAAATTCATCTCTACATTAAAAAACATTTAACAAATCATTGCTTACCAATGTTCATTATTTGATGCCATCGTCCAATTTCATGCTTTAATCAATTGCAATCCAACTTGAACTGGTTAACACTGCAAAGCAATTTGAAAAGATTAAAAATTATTATTATTATTTAAGTGAATTTTGAATCAATAAAGGATTTACAACTGCAGGATTGAAACAAATGTTGGCTCAGTAACTTAAACATTAAAGATCAAGTCCAAAGATTGAAAAAAATGTTGGCTCAGTAACTGAAACATTTAAGGTCAAGTCCATGGATTGAAACAAATGTTGGATCAATAACTTAAACATTTAAGGTCAAGTCCATGGATTGAAAAAAATGTTGGCTCATTAACTTAAACATTAAAGATCAAGTCCATAGATTGAAACAAATGTTGGCTCAGTAACTTAAACTTTAAAGATCAAGTCCATCGATGTTGGCTCAGTAACTTAAATATTAAAGATCAAGTCCATGGATTGAAACAAATGTTGGCTCAGTAACTTAAACATTAAAGATCAAGTCCAAGGATTGAAACAAATGTTGGCTCAGTAACAAACATTAAAGATCAAGTCAAAACATGCTTTCAATCAAACAGAACATGATCTATTTGATTATTTTCCATCTTATTTTTCATTTGTTTCGAAGCTTTTGTCACATTTTTTTTTAACTGAAAGGGTCTTAAGCCTTTGGCACAACCATCTGAGGGATGCCCCTTACTACTCTCAGGTTAGCTGCCTTATTTTGCGTCAGGTCCCTAGCTTTGTAAATCCCTTTACAAACTGCAAGACAGCAGTTGCTGACTTTGGCCCACCCTGGTATTTTATTTCCTGAGTATCAGCCATATCTGGTGAGCGTTCCCTTATCTGCCACCTGGGTAGGTACCCGACGGGATGTCAGCCACGCCATACAAGGCATTGCACTGACATATTACATGTAATGTAGACATAGACTATGACCATCTCCTTGTAAAAATTAAATATTAACAAAGAATATGTAACATCAGAAATATAAAATATGAAAGAGAAAAACAGTACATTAGCCAGAAGTTGAGTAGAGACCAAAAATGACTGAGGCCTATCAATAAAAGATTCAAACTCAACTAGAATTATCAAAAATGGAAATGGTCAACAATATCAATATAAATAAGCAATGAAGCAATGGGGGAAAAAATGAATCAAATTGTTAAAAGTGTAAAAGAAAAAACAATAGAATTTAAACGGACAGAGAAAAGCACAGAAAGAATGCAGGGAAGTTATAGAAGAAAGAAACAAGGCTCAACTAATGATGCTGCAACTGGAGAAAAGAATAACACAACAATTATATAATGAAACAGAATGGTGGTTACCAAAATTTATAGAAAGAAAAAATGTGATTGGAAAAAGTAAAAAAATAGTAAAGATAGAAGAGCTGGCAAAGGAAAGAGACAGTTGTGAGTGGAATGCATCTAAAGGTAAAGCAGGAAAAGAATGATTTTTAAGCAAGATCCCACATGTGTGAAAGTATAGATGGAGAACTGATCCCAGCCAGCAGTAGCCTACTGAGTAGGGTACTAGAGACATGAGCACAACACTTTGAAGGGATGTTAAATGGCTCATGTGGAGGAGCCAATGAGGATTACAAACTACCACAAGGAAGAGTGGACACACTGGTCAGCCAACCAACTCTAAATGAAACAAAAGATGTTACCATGAAAAATTATAAAGCCATAGGAATAGACCTTATCATTCCAGAACTGATAAAACTGTGTGGAAACGAACTGCATAGACTATAGACAAATCCGTGACCTCATATCCAGCATTTGGCAGGAGGAAGAAATGCCAAATGAATAGGGTATTGTGCTCATAATTCCAATTCAAAAGAAAGGATTTAAACTGGATTGCTCAAATTATAGAGTAACCGCCCTATATAATGTAACTTACAAAATTCTTACGTATCTTAAAAGAAAACTGAAAAGATAAAGTGAACCGATCCCAGGTGACTATAAGTGTGGATTCTGACAGAATAGATCAACCACTTATCATATCTTACCATCAGATGTCTCCTGGAGAAATGGTACAAATACAACATCCTAACTATACGTGGACTACAAAAAAGCGTATGATAGCATATGATAGTGCCAACAATCAAACTGGCATTCATTTAAAGAATGTATAGTTAAAAAACTACTAAAGCTAGAAAATTGATGTTGGTTTCATTTAATGATTAAAGTTTGGGTTATTATCCAGTTTAGAAATTAGGTGCTTGAATTCACAACATTTAATTAATGACAATTAAGCACTTTATTTAAGCACAAAAGTCAACATGGATAATTGGTAACTACGGTAGCCAAGAAACGGCAGAGCAAATCATCATTCTTGAACTTGTTCCTAAAGATAAATTCATGGTCCATCACAATAGGTTGCCCATTAGTATCGAGTTCTTCTATCTGATCGGGAGTTGTTGGAGCACATGGCATAGCCGCTATTCGGACCTTGGTCCCTTTAGACTAAATGCTATTCCGATGTCATTTGTGGTAGTTTATTTTAGCTAAACTGAAGAAGTAAGTTTGATAAATGCAGACAATTGATGCCTTGACATATCACATGGCTGGCATTTTGGTTGCCATGACCTGTGAACTTTTATAATTCACTGTCCCTGAACCCTAAATGTATCCCTAAACTCTATGAGTATTAGCCGTAAGTTTACATACTTTACATACATATTAAGTATAGTCAATTCAATTATCTTTCATTTGATACCAAAATTTTGTCTTACGGTCTTACAAACCTAATATAATGTTTTTAATATTTTTTAATCCCAACCTCTCACTCTCACTTCTGATAGGGGAGTTCACTCAAACGCAGAAACTTCAGGGAACCCGTAAAGAGTAAGTTGGCCAAAACATATTAAAGCTAATGAGAAAATCCTGAAAATATTACTCCTCTAGTGGTAACCACTTTTGAGAACTGTAGTTTAGTTAATTTTGACGCCATGTTTGACCCGGAACTAAAATTCTAAATAAATTTTTCAGACTCTTTCTAACTACATTTACCACGATGGTAAACCCAAATGCACTAAAAGCAATGTTTACATCACAGCAAACTTAGAATCTGTTTTCAGCGTTGCGTTTATTATTATTATTATTATTATTATTATTATTATTATCATTATTATTATTATTATTATTATTTAGGTGGTTTTATATAGCGCAGTACCCCAGTCTAGGGATAGGCTCACTGCGCTTCACATAAAAATTAGCAGTTACAGAAAATTATACATTTAAAAACAATAGGTAAAAAGCTTGACCTCACACACTCAAGTACTATCTACCCTTGTGTAGCCATGGCCATGGACAGCACCCAGCAGCATCGATCGTTGTTTATCAGAGGTGGCGTGAGAACGAGTCGGTATAGTAGAGTTTGAAGAGATGGGTCTTGAGTGCAGTTTTGAAGGAAGAGATGGTCGGCATATTGCGGATGTTAATGGGAGAGAATTCCATTGTTTGAGGGCACCAAAAGAGAAAGATGTTTTAGTGCATGTTCTGGGAACAGAAAGAATACGCGTGTCTGTTGTGTTAAAAGTAGTGAAATCGTGTACCAAAAGAAGCATTTACAGCAGCAATTAAATTAGAATTAATTATTTGTATAACTTAAAGTAGTAAATTGAGTTAAGAACTAGATGAATTACCAAGGGCATCGTTAGTGAAAGCCTAAAAAAACAAATGGCACTCATAATCATAAGGACGTTTCAGCTGGATGCCTTCTTACTTCATCAGCTAAAACAATTAAGCAGAGAGTAGAATCAGAACTGACCTTGGTATACTAAAAGCTATTCAAATCCAACATAAAAGAGTTTTAAGTAAGCATCAAATACAATAGTAGGTAAGATTTAATATATAATAATATATACAAAAGAGGGTTGTTAATGATCTGTTACATTCCTCTTGCTGCCCTCTTGGATACCGTACTCCATTGCCGCTAACTGTTTATTTTAATTTTTATATTGTTTTTACTGTTCACTGAAGGGGGTTCTTGTTGAGATGTTCATAGTTGTGTTGCGTCCTTTTTCATGTCTTTCCATACTTTGTTGCAATTATTTACTTGTACTTAACCTGCTTGCAGTCTCTCCCCCCTTATTATTATTAGCTTCATGCAGGGGTGGACTGGGGATTTCAAGCGGCCCGGGAAAAAACCAAAAAGTGACCCTATCTTCATTAATTTTTATTTTATTATATTGTGTTGGCGTCAGGCAGAAGTATAAAATGAACTCCAGACCACAAGCTTGGAATTTTATTCAGTTTACACCATTCTACCACCCAGTCACCTAATAAATATATATTACTTAGATTTACCGCGGCGGTAAATGTATTCACTCTGTGTTTTAATTTCTGCTAGTGCCATCAAGGGCTACCAGACCTTGGGAAATTTACCCAGATCTAGGAATTTAACGAAACGTTCCCTCCCAGCCACTTTTTGGAATAGTTAAAATCTTTTTCTTTTTTTAACACCCCTGGATTAAAGCTGATAGAACGTTAAATGACGTAGTATATTATTGATGGTAAAAGATACAGTGAAACGAGTGCCGTAAAAGGACATGCAGTGGAAAGTGTGCCTCCCCCGAGGGGTGTACCCTAAACCACCCATTACATATCGTGCGCATACATAACAAAATTATGAATTTTTTACCCTATGAATTATTTGACGAGTCTTGCACCCAATACAAGTTGTTTTACTAAGTCTTGCACCTCCATTAAAGTAACAATGAGTTTAACTCATTGACTTTATTAATTTATTGAATAGCTAAGAGAACAGTGGAACTTACACAATAATAATAAACATGTGATTAATGTGACTTAGTACGTATGATTCTGATAGAATACGTTGCTGCAACCAAGTACCAGCATATGCAACGGTCTGGGAAACCATGCGGCTATCCTAACGGCTCCTAGTAAAGTGAAATATTAATGGTGAGATGTTTAAAACATATAAACATTTATATCCTAATTTAAAAGTACATTTCTTCTCTTCTATTATAATCTCTTACTGGTGGGAGGGGAATTACCTCCTCCCCGGAGAGCTGCCTGCTAAAAAAAACAAAAAAAACCTTGAACTGGGTATTTAATTCGAGAGTTCACTATAAATGTTAGTAATGCAAAAAAATTCAGTTAATTTTTTTTTAAAGAAAAGCTGTCACTATTAAATAAAAGTTTTGATTTAAAAAAAAAAAAAATTACAATTTCGATGATAGCTTAGTATTTTTTCAAAACTTTCAGCACAACTTATCAAATCCAGAGATTTTTCCTTCAGGAAATTAATTTTGTTTTCTGGAGAAATTCAAGAACCCCCTCTAACTTACATTGGAAGGGGTTGGTTCCCATCCCCCACCCTTGTAGACGCCCCGGCCCCTTTACCGTCTAAGCACGTGCTTTCACACGTTCTGGAAACTTAAATGTATCATAATGTACAATATTTTTGTAATACTCTGGGGAAATTTCTAGATCAAATCTGGGGAATTTTTAAAAATCTGAATGGCAACACTGTTACTACGTTATACATGTAATCCGTTTAAAATTGCTAAAAGTAGCAGCCTGTTCAGTCAAATACGTTAACACCAGGATACATTAAATTTTTAATTGCATAGCTGCTAGTTTATTCGCTACTTAATTAAATAAAAAAAGAATCATAAGGAAGAGAGTTAGCGTTAAGGTGCTGCAGCAGATCAATAATAACTTGCTTTAACTCATCGAAATCGAAGTAACTGACTGGTGAATCATTCATAATTTACTTTTAGTAATTAGTACCGGTAACTTAATAAAGAATAAAGACTAAATAAAGTAAAGACAAATAATATAGCTATATTGCTAGTTATTAAAATCATTCACTCATAACAATTACAAGTTCAAGTCCTTTGCAATTTTATTTGCTCTATTAGCAGAGGTGCCCGGGGACAAGATTCATTTTAAAGCCCCCCTTTTCTTTTTTTCAACTCTCAAACCCCTTATTTTTACCAATAATTTAATATCAAAGCACATTTTGGCGCCCCTAACTAGATTGCGCCCAGGGACATCTGTCCCTCCCCCCTCGCTACGCCTCTGTCTATTAGTCTATTTACTATTAGGCCTACCAGTCTGTCTGAATCTCCTTGGCCTTGATTGCATCTATCACAGTTTAAATACAGTACATGACATGTCATGGTTAATGAATGATTGGTGGTGTCTGGGTAAATTGGTAAATGTGTACTAAGTTTGGTCTAGATCAGGGGTCTCAAACTCGTGGCCCACAAGACAATATTTTGCGGCCAGCTACATGACAGCAAAGTTTAGTGTTAATGTGGCCCGTACGTTTTCCCCATTCTCATATCTATAATGTGACCATCCATGACAGTTTCAGTCGAATCTCACCAACTAGTCTAATTCTGATTTTTATTATATTTGTATAGATTTGGACATTGATTGTAATGGTAAAAACAGTTTTAAAGCCAGACTAAAAGTTTTTATTTCATAGCATTTTATTAGACAAACATGGCCAAAGTGCGGATTTGAGACAATTTTAAAAATTCAGTTAGTGGATAATGTACAACTATAATTGTGTAAATCATAGCAATCTCACACAGTATCAAAGAATACCTATGAAAATTGCCGCTAGTGTTTACGAGCGAGGGAAATTCCGAGCCTGTCAGCTTGGTCACTTTCAAAACGGGATTAGTCAAAAAGGCCTTTTCTTCGATAAAAAAATAAAAATTAATTCTCCCAGCAATAGCTTCTTCCTTTGTATCAATAATTCATAAATATGGCTTGTGCTTGCCTACTGTTTAGCATTTAAAGCCTTCATGGAGAAACAAGGGGTGGTTGTTCCTTTACTAATTGATCTCAAATGGCTCATGGACTTGGCTTTTCTTGTTGACATTACATAGGAGTTGAAAGTACTCAACAAGAAGGTACAAGACCAGGGGTAGCTTGTCAGTGTTACCTATGACAATGTCAGGGCATTCTGCACAAAACTTGTGTTATGATTCTTAGAGAAACCTCTGTCATTTGCCAACATGCAAAGTACTCATGGATACGGGCACACCCGTCAGTAGTAAGTATACTGATGCCATTGCAAAGCTGCAGGAAGAATTTGATCACATGTTTTTAGACTTTAAAACAGATGGAGCCACTTTTCAACTTTTTGCTGACCATTTCTCCTTTAATTTGGAAGATGCATCCCCACCCCCCTACTTGCACTTCAAATGGACCTAATTGATCTCCAGTGCAATTCTAAGTTCAGGGAGATGAATGGAAAAACAGACAATCATGGATAATTTATGAGAGCAGTGCCCTCCACGTTCCCTGAGATTTCCCGGTTGTTCAAGCGGATCATGTGCCTTTTTTGGAATACCTATCTGTGTGAAAAGCTCTTTTCCACTATTAACAACTATTTGCAACTATTAACAAGTCAAAGTTCAGGACCAAACTTACTGATGAGCATCTTCCAGCTATACTGAGGGTCTCAGTTGCTTCCTCACTCAAACTAAATGTTGCTCAGCTGTGTAAGAAGAAGCGCTGCCAGATCTCTGGCAACAAGGAGTAGGAGGAAGAAAGTGAAGACAAGTTCTTGAGAACCCATTGTTTTTATTTTTTATTAATAAAGGTTCAGCAGATTTTAACAGTTGTGCGTTATTGAATTTGTAATCGCGTTTTTTGTGTGGAATACTTGATGCGGCCCAGTCTCACTCAGACTCTACCTCCTGTGGCCCCCCGGATGATTGAGTTTGAGAGACCTGGTCTAGATCCATCCATTCATGCAGGAGTATTTGTTGATAATTTAATTTATATAACTCATATAGGAAAAAATGAAATTTTGTGCTCTTGCCCCAAATGGAATATTTTATAAAGTTGAAAACATCCCCCTCCCTCCATTTTATTCTAGATAATGATGGAGATATGTGCCAATTTTGGTCAAAATCCATCAATCCCTGTAGACAAAAAAAAAAAAAAAATTTTCAGTTTTGTATAAATTTGATTTAAAGTTAAAAAAACCAAAATAAGGAAAATATGCAAATAATTTTTGTTACACTTACAAACAACATTTTGGTACCGGTATAAAATAAAAAATTAAATTTTGGTCAAAATCCATCAATCCCTGTAGACAAAAAAAAAAAAAAAAAATTTTCAGTTTTGTATAAATTTGATTTAAAGTTAAAGAAACCAAGATAAGGAAAATATGCAAATAATTTTTGTTACACTTACAAACAACATTTTGGTACCGGTATAAAATAAAAGATTGGCTTATGTCGTCCTCACATTGTTTTATATAGACAAAATCCATTGCCTTTTAAAAATTGAATCAAGCCATGGGCATGACATTTGATGAATTATGATGTAACTTTTTGCTGATATAAATGTAATTTTTTTTAATTTCATTTTTCCACCAGACATCACTGCTGATTTGAAAATTTATTTCTTTTTAACAGGTTAAGCATGATGATTAACAGAAGTAAAAGACAGTCACAACAGATTCAAACAACAGTAAAAATGAAGTTAGCTGTGTTAGAGAAACAAAAGCAAGACATTCTAGATATTATAGATGACTATGCTGGTGAGGTGAGAATTTAGATAATCAATTTTTAAAATGTATTTTACATATAATGTTATATAATGTGAGATCCAGGCTTTGGGATAACACTGATAAGTAACAATATTTGTAATCGAATTCAGAACCTTTTATTAACCTTCTAAACATAATTTGATCAGTTAAAATATTTAATGATGTTTAGAATGCTAATAAAAGCCTCTGAGTTTGATTTGACATTTGATGTTCTAAGTCCCATAATATTGCATTATTGCAAATCTTGACCAGAATTTCTATGTATAATACATTGTATTACTGAAATGTGTTGGGTCTGGAACACTTGCAGCTTCTTATCTTTGTAAACTCTGATTTGCTTCACTGATTTCCATGTCTGACCCCTAAGTACTGTTACATCCACTTTAATAAATTTAAATATTTTAATTTATGTAGCCCCTACACAGTTTAGCCCCACCCCCACCCCCCATATTTGTGTTCTATTGATATTTGTGCTTCAAGGGGGTTAACTACCTTCATTTTCATTTTCTAAATTATTAACATTTTAACATGTTTAAAGTTTTTATGTTATCCATATGGGCTTAGATCAGCAAAATATGATGGACAAATTTAATTATTTTCAAAAATATTTTACCCCAGCAGAGCAAAATGGGGGTCGAGATGGTAAAATCATTGGAATCATTAGAAGTGTTTTAAATAAAGCCACAGCAGGCGCAGGTCTCAAATTTTTGCTATTAATTAGCCATAAGCCTACTAAACGTAATAACATTGAGAATTTGGGTAAAAAGATAGCAGACTTTTTATAATTTTATGTCCTTTTGGTGCTTTTTTTCCTTCTTTGGTCGCACATCTTTTTCTTTAAAAATACCACTTTCAGTAAAAATATATATTTTTCATGATATTTTTTAAGCTAACCTCCTCTGTCACTGTAGTCTTAAACAGTATTTAAACAAGTATACACAATTTTAAAACAATTGAACTGGTAGATGTATGGAAAATGAATAATAACATTCAGTATCCTTTAAAAAAATTATTTTGAAAAAAATTGAAATTAAACTCTTTTTTTGAAGAAAAGAAAAACTTGTTCATCATACAATTTTTTTTCAATGTACTATAATAAATTAAAAGAAACAGATAAAAAATGTTACCACATGTCAACAAAAGTAAACGAGTTATGTTTTTTCTTCATGTTTTAATTGTGGTTTGCTGCGGAAATCTGGGAATGGTCTAGGTGTGCCGTGAGTTTAAAAGTTTGCTGAGCACTGGTTTAAGAAATACTGAAATATGTTGGTTAGAGGGATTTGTTCTAAAAAGTCATTAGTGTAATACTGTACACCTAATGCTCTAATTTTGCAACTTTGTTTTAAACTTGAAAGGTGGTCAAGGCTGCAGAAAATCTTCTGAACAGTCAGCCTGTCCCTGGACAAAGCCTTGCAGTATACAGTACAGTCTTACAGAAACTAGATAAGACATCAGAACTGTTTACAAAGATTGCAATAAACATGGATTCCATTTTATGTAAGTTGTAATGTAAAACTTTGTTTGTTCTTAGCTTTTGATAAGTAATTTAGTTGCAATTTTATGAATATTTTACACTTATTTTCCAATCTGTTTTGATATCTTGTTAAATGTATACCATGGCCAGACTAGGAAGTGACTCTTGGTATTTTGTTGATTGTAATTACTTGAAATTGATAGGGCAAGAGTTTCAGAATATTCTAGATAAAAATTCTGCACCATGTGCATACTGAAGTAAGTTTAAATTACAGGCAAATCTGGTCAAATGTTTGATTTTTTTTGTGTAGATCTCTTCAAATAGTTGTTATTCTTCAATGCTTTTATGCCTATTAGTAAAATTTTCATAGGAATCTAAAATTTAATCCTTATTCTTAGAATTAGACAGAAATATTTTAATTTGAAAAACATTTGTTAAGAGTTTCATAAGGTACTCAAAGTTCAAAACTAGGGAAGTAATTGCCTTTAGAGTAATTGACAAATAGGTAATTTAATCTTTTCCATATATTGTTAACTTTTTCAAACTAACTTGTGAGTCTTTAATTGCCATTAGAAAAAAACAACGACTTTAAAATGTAGCAATTCATTCAGATGATAGTGAATGCAAATTATTATAGTGTATGATAAGATATTTAAAAAGTCAACTAAATTGTGTTTTTGTTAGCAATGTTGCATATGCCACATAATATATTTAAAATTCTGTGCTAATGACTTTGACATAAGTTATACTTCTTTTATTTCTAAATAAGTGCCATAATCTTTTTATTTTAAAACTTAATATAATTTTACTATGTTGATTTTCCAGATGACCAAAGACAATTTGAATCATCTGAAAGTAAAGAACAAAACGTTCAGCCAAGCTCTAATAACCCAAGTCTTGATAAGAAATTTAAAACTTTAGCTACAGATGAGGACGTAATATTTTCCAAAATTGATACAGGGAATAGAGAATCTTCTGAAAAATTGTTTCTTAGCAAGCCATTTTTATTAGATCCTTCCCAGTCATCAAAAAACTTGCCTCACCTATCTGGAAATCAGGAAATGAATCTAGGTTCTGTTTTTGAATCAAATAAAACAGATGAAGACATTGCAAAGTCAAATGCAACTACATTAGAACCCCAATTGCAAGAGCTGACAAGGTCCTTCAGTTCAAGTACTCCCATGTCTGAACTTCAAAATGCTGTTACCACAGACATTGGTGATGATCATTCTCAGCTTCCCCATGGAACAAAACCTCATGCAGCCTTAAAATATTCAGCTCCTTCATCACTAACCATGTGCCTAAAAAATGTTTCATCAGAGGTGTCAGCACCACTTCAGAAATCAAATTCACAAGATATGTTGCCACCATTGGCAACAAATGACCTACCTTTTAATGTTAAAGCCCCT
This sequence comes from Lymnaea stagnalis, assembly GCA_964033795.1. NCBI lineage: Eukaryota > Metazoa > Mollusca > Gastropoda > Lymnaeidae > Lymnaea > Lymnaea stagnalis. The sequence goes on from CAXITT010000175.1 coordinate 1,029,579, forward strand.
CCATGTACCAGGCAGTTTAGTCGAAATAACAATTCACTAGTCTTAAGTGAAGTTTCAAAAACAGAGCAGGAGCCTAAAATTGATGAACGGGATGGATTAAATGTGCCCTCTATTTATGCAAAGCCATTCATGTTAAACAAAGGCAGCTCAGTACAGAGGATTTCATCTAAGCAAGCACCAAGTGATTTCGATCAGTTTTTGGGAAGTAGAAATAAAACATCATTTAAAACAAATTTGGATCAAATTGTACATGAAGTAAGGAATGAATCCCTCTCCAATGCTGCAATTCAAAAAGGTAGGATTAATTATTGGATTAACAGATTATATTTTAGACATTAGATTGTGGTTCCCTACCTGCTTCTGGAGACCAAACAAAAGAGTCATCAGGATTAAAATATTTGCATATACAGAAGTGGTTAATTTTTTTTCTCCACAAAATGAAATCAAAATTTCTCAAAAAAATTGTTCTCTTCCTCTCTTCTGTCTTTGGTTACAGATCTGATTTTACCTACACCATACATGCACCGTTATGTTAAGAATTAGTAATTATTTTTCAAAATGCACCTTCCATTACATCTTCAATATTTACTTTTCAACAACTAAATGCTCTAAATAATATATGATGAGATTGATCATTGCTTAAGCATATATCATTTAAAATATTTATTCTCTTTTTACCAACTATATATGGACAATATTTAGCTTAACTTTTTCCTTGAAAAATGTCTGCAATGGAATCATGCTCACATAAATTTATGACTGACAGCAACCAAATGACATTTCCATGCTCAGTGTAGTCATGACTTAGATATGCAGTGTACCTAAATAGCTACATTAATTCATAGTGCTGCATCACGCTCAGGTGCCATGTTCAGAACAAAAGCACCCTGTTTGACAATTTCTAGTAAGTAAGGACTTTCTTTAGGCCTAAAGACTGTAAGTCTAGTCTAGTAAATTCAAGAGAACCCCCCCAGCACTAGGAGAAATACTGCCACTCCATGCTGTTTGCAAACAAATTCCAATTCACATTTCCTTACGATGATTCTGCCAATCAGAGAAATTTTTTTTAGAATTTACCTTTATATATATATATATTTCATTATTATATTAAATTTTAGTATTACTAATTAACTCAACTAAACATTTCTTCACGTTCACATAGTTTATAAAATTCCATCTATTTAGATAAAAGATAATGCCTTATTGGTCGTACAATCCATAATACTTAAAAACTGGCTGTAATAAGTAGGCCTGGTGCAAGTGCACCAGTTGTGACATGGTTAATCTGGCACTGACTAAAGAAAGTTGTTAACTCTTCCCTTACCCACTCGCTTTGTACCAATTGAAATGTGGGTTGAGCTATGAAGCTGCACACTCTCAAAAGACACCTAGATACCAGAAGTTATGATTGAATTTGAAATGAAAAAGAAAATATTTGGCTATTTTGTTATTTTAAATAATTACAAAAATTTCAAAGTCAGCATTCCAGATTGGTTGGTCCAAAAAGATGATATTCTAGCGGTTGCAATCAGTGATGTTGATCACCCATGGTCATTCCATGTTCAGTTACAGCGTATATTTGATGATGAAATGGAAGAGAAAATAGGGTAGGTTTAAGTTTTTAATAATTTCTTCAAGAGTCAATATATAATATTAGAAAACACTTTTTGACCTTTCACATTATGTTTAGATCAAGAGCTGACAGTTTTGTATAGAGTAAAGTATGACTCTATTATATTAATTATATAGGCCATGAATTGGAAATTAGTGACAAATGTTTTATGCCAAAGTTTCCTTTTCCTGGTTTAAATATATTTTCTTTAAACAAAAGCAAAAATCCACCAAAAATTTAATATGCCATTTTTATTAAAATCTATTTTGTCAGTTATTTTAGAATGTTTTCCTACTCAAACCATTTTTAATATTAGACAATATTACCCATTTCTTATAGTTATGGAAAACCAAATTAAAAAAATTCACAGTTTGTGTTGATCATGTTACTTTGAAATCTTTGAAAACAGATCCAATTTTTTATAATCTAGTTGGCTCAATTGGATTCCTATTTATGTACATTTCAACTATTAAAATTTCAGAAAACTCATAAGCAGTGGGAAGCAGAAGAATGTTGTTCCTCGCCAGGGCCTCTTCTGCTTAGCCAAATTTAAAGATAGCAAATATTACAGAGCCAAAATTTTATCAGTGCAAGGTTAGTTTATGTTAATTTTGAGGCAGAGCTATTTAAAGTAAAGTGCTGATGTTTAAAAAAATAAAAAGTAAAGAATGGATGTGCTTGCCTCACACCGTCAAGTAAAAAATTGTGTTCATGGCCAAGAACATAATTGTTTTTGGTGCAAAATGTCTCGAGGCATAAAATTGCAACAAAATTCCATAAAATTTTGTTACAGTAGTGTCTAATTTTCTTTCATTTGAGATAAGCAATCCTTCTGATGTTTTTAATTTCTTATATACCACTGGGAAAAAATAAAATGAGAGATACAGACAGATCACTAGTCCTCTTTGTCATCTATGAGAATTATAAAACCCAGCTCATAAACTGATTTGCCCAATCAGTATCCATGTTCAAAAAATGTAACTGGGATTTAGATTTTGTTTCTTTTCATGAAACAGAAAGTGAAGACAAAGTAAAGGTGATTTATGTGGACTATGGGAACAGCCTGACAATATCTGTAAATGATGTTTTTGTTTTGCCCAAGGACTTGGCCACATACCCTGCTAATAACCTTTTCTGTGCCCTCTCAGGTGTAAGTTTTTTTCTCTCTTTAAAATACATTATCAAAAACATTTGCTATCCAAGCAATATCTCCTATGAAAGTTTTAAATAATGATAAGTCTATGTAAATATATGCAGGTCTGCCCTTACAGACGATTTTTAACTTGGTTGAAACAACACAATTACTTTTACCAACAAACATTACCGTTTGGGGTGTTTATCTTTGATGTGTCTTTTAAATAAGTATAATTTCTATTTATAAATTTTGGTTTACTTTCTTTTAAAGGGTGAAATGTAATGTTATGGCAGAAAATATACACTTTCAAGCTAAAAGTATACCTTTTGAATCAGCCTAATCTTACCCATCTATTTTTATATACAAATGATAATTATTTATTTAAGAAATTTGACATAAATTAAATTATATTTCAATAAATTTAATTATTATCAAACCATTGTATGCATTAATGAAATATTGGGCTCTATTTTGATGCATTACATTATTCTTATTTTAGGCTAGCCCCAAAAATAGTGAATTCATGTGGCCGGAGGAAGCAATTCTTTATTTTCAACAATATTCCAACAATGAGCAGGTTCAAATAAGAATTGTTAGTCTTCACAGTGGCAAAAATGACCCCTCATTACCTCATATTGTTGATGCCATTTTAAAAAAACAAAGTATTAACTCACCTCAGAGCCTTGCAGCCATTCTGATTGAAAAAGACTTAGCTAAAACAATAAAACTTAAAGATCTGGAACGTGCCTTGATCAGGCAGTTCTGTCCTTCTCATGATTCTAAATCTACAGGCAACTCACATTGCTCTGATTGTAATGTTAATTTCAATAGCAAACTGAATGGCCCAGCTGCTTTGGTTGATAAAGACATAAAATCACAACCTCTTCATGAAAATCAGAGAGGATTAGTAAAAACTTCGTCAAGTCTATCCCCAAAAGTTAAATCAAATAACTTGGAAATAAATAAAGATCCTGAATGGCAAAGAAATAAAGACATTGAAAAGTGTTTTGAGCTTGGTCATAATTTGCTCTTATCTCGTCGTGTGGCCTTGTATAGATCAGAAAATAAAGATGTGAACACAGCCATGCCCATTGTCCTACCTGATATTGAGATTCAGGTCATGTTGAGTAATGTGGTCTCTCCTAGCAGTTTATTTGTCCATTGTGCTACTGAGGAAACTGGCAAAACTTTAGACCACCTAAGGGAAAAGATGATGACTCTGTCAAAATCTGAGCTTCGACTTAGGTCCAAGAATTTCACGCCAATAAAAAACTCACTGTGTTGCGCAGTATGCTCACTAGATGGACAACTGTACAGAGGTTTAGTGTTGGAAAGTTATCAAGAACCGGCAGATGCACAGAATCATGAAATTGGAAAGGTAATGTTTTCTTTAATGATGTCAGTTATTTCAAGCTTTAAGACAGCCAAGGTAAAACTGGGCAGCATTATTTCAAATATAGTTTTAGAGATTTCAAGCTTATCAATTTTGTTAGTAAAGCTAAATGTTCATTATATTCCTTATTAGCAAATACAACCAACTTTTCTAGGGTTTGTATTTGGAAAAAAATCTTTTCTAAAAAAGAACTAGTAAAAAAACACCTGACTAAAGTAACTGACCAGGATCCAAACAAATTAATTTGTTGTTGAGCTTATTGGGATGGAACCCACTATTTGGCTAATTTCCTGGTTCTGATTAAGGTCTCTTCTTATTTTGCCAGTAGTCTCATCTTGCAGGTGACTATTTTCCTCTCTAGACTTTTATTCAGAGCCTAGGTTAGGCACTGTTACTTCTTCTTTGTGATTATCCGATGTCAATAATAAAATTGAGACATAAACTTTGTTTTGTATTTAAGGAGGTTAAAATAAATGTACAAAATTTAAATAATTTAATTAAAAAAGTGTAATCTCACAAGGACTTAAAATTGTTCCAAGTGTAACAAATGATGTCTTTGAGACATTGCTATCCTCATAAAATGCACCAACCCCTATTTGGATTAAGTGCTGATTTTGGGCTAAATCTCAAACTTGGGATTCTCCCTTCACAACACACCTATTAAAATAAAATTTAAAAAAAGGAACACCTAGGTTGGTAAATCTAGATATGACAAGGCACTCATTATGCCTGCCACTGAACTATATGATACTTGTAACTAAGGCCACATCACCCCTACCCCCATTTCCTATGCAATGAACTGTAGTTTATTCAAATGTTACAATGTTCATTTCTGTTTATTAAAAGAACATGGTTGTGTCAAACAGTAAAAAAGTCTAATGTCTAAAATGTTATCAGAATACACATAAATTTAGGCCCTGTCAAAAACACTTTGCAAAATTACCAATTAAAATGTAAAATGTTGTTCTATAAAAAGCCAGATTTATAATAACTCTTGTAAAGATTGAATGTCTGGCCAGGCCCTTTTCAGGGAATATTCAAGCAGGATTTAAAGACCAAGTCTAACTTTTAAAAGATATCTGATTAAAAAAAGGTATTAACTAATGCCAAAGCTCTTGCTGTTTATCAATTAAAATGAAATAGGATCCTCATTCAAAAGAGGCCATTTTAGTTATCCCTAAGAAAGGGAAACTATACAAATCATTCCGATGAACATTCAAATTAATTTTTCAAATGTTCCCCATTACAATGGGAAGAAATTTGCAAAGGTGCTACCTTTTAAACTTTTACTATTGGGGCACCCGGTGCCAAAAGAACTTTTTAGTGAGTATTTTAGATTGGAAAACGAACAAACTTTATTTAAAAAATTGTCCCAATAAAATTGGTTGAAAACACAAAAGATATATAGTTTTATTTAAAACAAAACTGGGCACAAATAAGTTGTGGATATTATTAGTATGAAATCTACTGATATTTTAAAAGGGATTATGAAATGTATATTTAACAAGTTTGGCTTTGATGCAAATATTTACGTAGAAGCTTGCATTTTAACCTAACCTTCTTGTATAGCTTTGGCTGTTATAAGGAAAATACATCATAGAACCTCCTACACTCATTTGGAACATTCTAGAAACTCTAAAAATATCTTTAAATCTGAGATCATAAAATTTGAGGATAATCATAGACACTTATTGAAACATAATATACATTTATATAATCTTAAACCCTTATAAAAAATAAAACATTCTAGACTAAGAAGCTTCAAGAAACTTTAAAAAAGACATTAACCCGTATGGCCGAAACTCCCTAGCAAGTATAGAAATCTTTAAAACTAAAATAAAATTTCCATAAACTTTTAGATACCATTGACATTTTCATAATCCCTATACCTAGATGATCAATAAAGAACTTGCTGGAAAATCTTACACATTTTTTTAAACCTTTAAATAATTTGTAAAAAGTGACTATTGTTATTTAGTTATTATCCCAAGACTAAAACTTCTAAAACAAAATTTCGTAACTCTATAGTTTTCCATTTATGTTAAAATAAGGACCCTCATTGGGGAAACATTCTATAATGTGACGTTTTATTTATCTCTAAGATAGGGACCCTAAATAATTCATCAGATAAATAGCAGAGCAAAAAATTTTTAAAGTTGTGCCATTAAATTGGTTGAAAATTCTAAAAGATATAGCGTATATAAATATAAAGAAAATGAAATTAGTATCCCTGGCCCCACCATTTGTTCAAAACCCTCCAGTTTTTTAATATGGATTTTCAAGTGCATTTGTACCAAGCTCCATCTAGATCTATCCATTAAATGTATATATGAGAAAAAATAATTAAATCCTTTTATTTTTTAAGTTAGATAATGAACAAACTTTATTTTACAAATTGTCCCATTAGAATCGGTTTTTAAAGGGATAATGAAGTATATTTTGACCACGTTTGATCTAGTTGCAACAATTTACATAGAAGCTTTCATTGTAACCTAAGCCTTCATGTAGGCCTATATCTTTGGCTATTATAAGGAAAATACATTGTAGAGCCTCCTATACTCATTTGGATCCTTAAATCTGATGTTGAAGCATTTGAGGAAAATCATAGAGACTTATAGAAACATAAAGAAGACATTAACATTATCATGTCAATATCTATTAAAAAAATAGACAAGCTTATTGTGTTTAGCATTTAAGAAGTTTAAAATAAATGTACAACATGTAAATAATTTATTTAAAAAAGTGAAATCAACTATGGACTGAAATTTTTATTCTTTAACCACACAGCTTACAACTTATTAAAAATTAAACCATTTGGTATAAAGGGAATATGAGCAAACTTTCCCCGGAACCATTATGTATAATGTGGTTGTGATCATTGTTTAGTCTTCTGGTAATTGATCGATCCATCAACAAACGAACATACCACACTGAGCTTTATATAGTAGATGCGTAGAAAATAATACTTTTAAGTAATTTATGCTTTACCTTTTCTCAACAGGTTCTCATTTTCTTTATTGATTATGGTGACTTTGAGTGGGTGTCACATAGCAATGTGTTTCCCCTGCCAGAAGAGCTGAAGAAAATAAGACCTATGGTACTATGGTGCACACTTGCAAATGTCAAACCTCAACTTCATAACACAGAATCTGTAACGAAACAACACACACAAGCAGGCTGGCCATCACATGTGGTAGAAGAGTTCAAAGCAATGATTTGTACACAGGATATATTATATACTATCATTACAGAAAATAGTGCTCTCAAGATCACTGAGTAAACATTTTTGTGTATTATTTTGAATTAGCAATATATGATACTCTATAATATATTTTTATGTTTTTGCTTAATTTTTTATGTCGTTATTTTTTAAAATTATAAAACTATTTTTATATTACATAAATTTCAATAAAAGCATTGTAGTAGGAAAAAGGAGACATTCATGTCCATTTAAATAGCAATTGACCCTCATGGTTCTTTTGTGTCATACATCATAAGTAATGAATATTAAAAAAAAATATATGTCCTGCTACACTGCATGTGTCATAAAATATTGGTCCCAATCTACCTATGAGAGGCACTGCATGCAAACTATTTTAAAAGAAACAAAATATTTAAAAAAATATGATCTAAAAAGCTGCAGTTACCTGAAAATTGTTTTTTAAAAGGAAAATTTTAAAATGTTCTATTTCTGTTCTTACTAGCTATTGATTGCAGACAATTGTCCAATATCAAAAGCTTTTTAGCAGGCATTGTTTGTTGATATGCCAGACCTGTTTTCCCTCAAACTCTTAAAATCGTAGAATATCATCACAAAATCGTTCAATACGTTATATTTATAGTAAAAAATAAACAGTAAATACAACCTATACACCTAAAAATCGTACATTGTACGCCAAAATCGTAAGAGTAAACAGGTCTGATATGCCTCTACAAAGTGTTAGGGTGTCTTTAATCCACTTTATTTCCTTGGCCGGCTGTTTCCTCATTAATTATTTTCATAACATTTTAGATGTGATGGTTTCCAGCTTGAGCCTCTTCCCATTTATCTCCTTGATCGAAATGGACCACAGGAAATGTGTTTGAACTATGAACTTATTGAACTAGGTCTGGCAACAGTAAATACCTCTTGTCAAATACCTGCCAGTGGAGACTCGGTCATGCCTGCCGGTGGAGACTCGGCCATGCCTGGTAATGTTTAGTTATTTTTATTGACCTTTTATTCTCTTAGCTTGTGCTACTCATTATGGAAAAATTATACTGTTACTAAGTCTTAAAATGGGTACAAGTTATTTTGATATATATATATATATTTATTTATATGTATATAGGCTTACCAAAATTTCAAGGGTTGAAACCGAGGTCTTTAATACCTGTAGCATGCATCGTGAGGACTAAAGAAGGCAGAATTTTTATTGATGTTTGGGGACTGGAGTTTCCAAGCCACATGGGACAAAATCAAAAGCGGCCCTGTCCGACTTTTCTTTTCTCTGGGGATCAGCCAAGATCACAGATCACCTTACAATTAGGCCAACACAAATAATTGAAAATCTAATTTTAATAATAAATTAAAATTCAGGGTTATAAATGGACTAATCACACCAGAACCCAACCAAATGATACTAACTGCATAAGCAACGTGTGACGAACACTTGTAAAGTTGAACAAATTTAAAAGGGCAGTACGTAACAAATACACAATACAATTGATTAAATATAATAAAGAAACAATGATAACCCAACTAGTGCTAGCTACAATTAATTTATTTATGCTAACAATTTTGATATAAAAATATTACAAAATCAAAAACTATATTAACTTAAGGAACAGCAAGTAAAAAAGTATAATACTAGAAAGGTACAAATATTAATCAACACTCAAACAGTGAAAAATGTGTAAGTCTCTTGTAGCTCTTGTATCTCTGGAGTTTCTTTTTTATTTATGGTCTGGGTGGGAGAGTTTTCTAGAAGGGCAGATGAGAATTATCCATCTATATTTAGAACATTCTAGTAAGTTTAAGAGTAGCCTCCAACACTAGGACAAGTTAATTGGTGTTGGCAGTTATAAAAAAACAAAAGAAAGATAGCTTTATGATAAAACTCTGCATTGGACCAAAATTAAGGTAACACGTGGGGCTGTTTTAAATATATTTGTTAAAATATAAAGAAGTTGTCAAAATGCTTGACAATCTCATGGTTCGGGTTTCAGTTCTCATCATTGTTTTTTTTTTCCATCTTACTATTAGATTATTATATTCATCAAGTGTTACACTGGTAATTTATAAGTTGTCAAACAGAAAAGTGTACTCATTTATTATTGTGTATTATTTTTGAAATTATTGTGTATTATTTTTAAAATACATTATGTGCACAGTGTTACTGTTTTAAGCATTATAATATGTGCTGGCCTTACCTGCACTCTCAAAATATTTATTAGCAGCTGTAATTCAAATTGATACTTTACTCAAAAAGATTGCTGAGCACTGACATAAAACATCGATTTCTACAAACATAGCATACTTTCATATGGTTACCTAAAGGACACATCACAAGTATTAAACATTAGCAATAGGCTAATGGAAGCTGTTGTAGTTTGAGTGGTATTACAAAGAGCAAGGTTCATGTACGTAGCCCCAGACATGAATTTGATGAGGTGCAACATCACTCAACCATTTATTAAATCTATTGTACCCTCCTTGCATATTTGTGGGTCCTTCTTTAGTGTTACGACACTGATCAATATTAATGTTACATTCACTGATTTTTCCTGGAATGATTCAAACATATCTTTTATGGTCAAAGATGTACAATTCCCAACATATATAAGTCGCTCATGAACTTTATCTATGACATGTCTTATATTGAGAAAGAACTTAAGTGGACATTTAAATGCAAGTAGGCCTATTATAGTGATGCAGAAGCGGCCCAAGCTGCCCAAATATCACTGAATGAAGTGGGCCAGGGGGTCATTTATCACTGAGAGAAAGGCCCATTTGGTCCAAACATAACGGGCACACCAGGATTTTCATGGTGATCCGGTGGGCCAGTCAAGCTCTAAACTTAATATAGTCATGAAACAATTCAACAAATATTTTTCTGGCATCTGTCCATCTCAAGGACGTTATGGTGTGGTCACAAGGCCTGGGATTGTGTTATGTAGACTAAGTTAGATAATACACCAGATGCTACACAGGAGATGCCAGAATTGTCTATTTTTTTTCTGTTGGGGTTATCTCCCTTATCCATTGGTTTGTAGCTACAATGCAGTGCATGTTTGCAATCAGAGTTTCTTTCTTTTAGATGAGCCACCATCCAAGGTTGACGAGTCCTATTTGCTTGGAGTGCCCACAAGTTTTTATGCCATATTCTGATATTGATATTAACCCCACAGCCATCCATTAACTCAAGAAAAAATTAATGACTAAATTTAAGCATATTTCTATAGGTTGCAGGCAAAACCTTTCGCTCAGGTCTGACATTTAGTGAGGCCTAAAATTTTTACCTTATTAATACATAAAAGCATGTTGCGTAACACAAGCTTAGAACTTGATACCACATTTACCAGTCTTTACCACATTTTATATGGATTTTAATACCAACCAACCAGACTTCTTTAACATAGACAGGAAAAAATAATTTAAAAAAAAAAAATGTGATTGAAACAAGGACAGAATACTGGCTCGGCTTCTTTGTTTTCTTTTTATGTCTGCTTCTACTGGGGAGACATCGTTGGAGCTACATTTAGCGGTCAAGTTGAACTTGTTTCCCTTTTTCAAGTCTAGGATTTATTCCGTTTAGATCCATCCATTTTCTTCTCCTTTTTATTGTCTTAGCAGTTTATATCCACTCCCCGTCGCAGCTTGAACTTCCTTTTTGAGTCTAATTCTGTTTTTATATGTCAGCCAGAATGTATGGTAAGCCTAAATATATTTGAAATGTAAAAAATTTATGATTTCTTATTATGAGAACTAATAAGAAATTTATCAGGCATGACTTAGACCTGTTTTTGGAACTTAACTTATAAATAATTTCTTCATCTCTAGATTCTTACACAGCCAAAAGTTCAGAATTGGATGAATGGGAGCCAATGTTTGAAGACTATACTTCCCTCCGTAATAGTTACAATGTTGATATTGATGATGCTGGTGTGGCACTAGTTGGTTATTGTAAGTAAGCCTTTAATGTTCAGTAGAATAGTCAATCCAAATCCATGGAAAAGTTGTTTTAATAGATTGTTCTTATTCATTTTCAGCAAATAGATACATATTCTTTACCAAGACAACATTTTTTATTTTAGTTATATACCATGCAGTAATATTATTTCAATTCAGTTGAAAATCCTTAAGACAACTGGCAAGGAGGAATCCATCTTCACTTGGGGTATTAAAGGTAACCTATATAAATGAAGAGTAAATTTTTATGTTGGCGCTTGGCATGAAACATGTCAGGCTACTTAAAAAATACTTGACTTTTTAAATTTTGTGGATTTGTCGCAGTGTGTGTGTCATTTATATAAGTTATGTCATAGAACTCAATAATAATAATGCAATTTAACACTCATTTAATAGGTGAAGCAATTGGCTTAACTGAATGAACGAAGCCTATGATCTCCATGATGATGATATAAATATGTATTAAAATAATATGTGTACATTGGTTTAAAAAAAAAGAAAAATGCTAACATCTGTGTCTAGCAACACTAAAGCCACTATAGCAAAGATCTGCTCCATGTTTATTTTTCTTATATTTGTGGGTTAGGGCAGTGATTCTCCACGATACCTTTGGGGGTCGCCTTACTAAATGTCAGGGGTTGCTTGATAATTTCCATGACAGGCAATTCAGGGAAGAAGCCAGTATAGGAGCTGCTCATTCCTGCCCAAGACAATCAGGGACTGGAACAATCTTTCAAAGGGAACGGTTGAAGCGACAACACTAGACACATTTGTGTCTATTGCCTCAAGCCTTCAAACCCCTAATGCATGATTCCCTCACAAAGTGGCAATAGAAATAGAAATCAGTGAAATTTCCTCATCAACACCAGGAACAGAAACATTGCAAATCCCATCTACATGCATAGGAGCCAAAATGATCAATAAATTGATCATGGGCCCTTAAGATATAGAAGAAGAAGAAGATTTCAGAGGGGGTGGGGGGGGGGTGTTTGGGGTGTGCTGTTCCGAGTGTAAAATTTGCATTTTTTATATTTTAAATATTATTTACAGTGATTGGTCTAGTTTCTTATTGTTACCTCACTTGTACACACTAGAGTTACATAAAATTTAAAAAAAACTATGATTCTTGGAGTAGATGTGGGCAGCTAATTTAAAATAAATATTTAGCAGTTTTGTTTCTTTAAAAAAAATTACATTATATATCCGAATAGCGCACAAAGTATAATTCCTAATAACTACACTAAATAATTTTTTTTTAAATAGTGCAACTGCATTTTTTGTGTAACATTTTCTTTTTGGAACATGAAATCGTCTCAATTTAAATATGGTGTAATAAATATTCGGTTTAAAAGTGGTGGGACATCAGAATATTTAATATAGTTCATAGCGTGAAATAAAAAGTGTGCAGTGACCTATCATGTGGGGAAGGGGTGTAGCGAAAATTGGGATTCTTAAATGTGAGTTACTTGAGTTCATGTTTTGTCAAGTAACTTATTTGATGGGAATTTCATGCATTGCTATCGCCAATGTTTGCCGAGCTATAACTGGTATATATTATTTTAATTATTTTTTAACTTTCTTTCTTTGTTTCATTTTTTTGTTTTTTTGTGTGCCTAAACTTAAAAGTTGGCACCTTCCATGCAAAACTATAACCAGGTGTGTGAATTTACCACAAATTTTCTGGCAACTGACTTACTGAGCACCCCTATACAGAACCCTCCACCCTTCTCAGTCCTTATTTCTGCTTCCCTCCACCCCCCCCCCCACCCCCTCATCAAAGTTACAGTACTAACAACTTTTTATATGCAAAAAAACTCTACCCCCTCCCTCTTCTCAACATCTTTTTATCAATTTCAAGTTATATTTTTGGTTGTGGTTCACCATAACTTGGTAAATTTTATTAAAAAATTTGAGAACCACTGGGTTAGGATTATGTTATTAAGCTGTTAGCGTTTTTAAGCCTTCAACTTTGATGCCTTTGTCATTGCTACTGGTTCTCTACATGCACATTTCACTTCTTCTCATCCCATTGGGTGGAACACAATATAGAAAATGAGAAGATAATTTTTTTTTTTTTATATCAGAATTTGGCCCCCCGAGAATTATCTCAAAATACCTTGACCCGTACTGGGTGTCCACACCTGGCTCAGCCCAAGTACTTTGGTGCTGTAAAAATATTTAACAACTCTCTAGTGGAGCTTTCTCTAGATTGTTTTTTACATACATTTTCAATAAGTGTTTTATATAGGCCATGGGTTAATCAGATGGCCACAAATACCAACCTTTAACGCTGGACAACAGCTTGTTGAAAGGATTCAACGAATTTCATAAATATGTTTGTTGCAGATAACAGATTCTGGGTTTACTCTTATATTGTATAGCAACAATTCTTTGTCAGTCATATTTGCTCAACCTTTAAATCAATGGAACAGCTGTTCAAACCAATGAGTTGTAAATGCTATTTTGTGCTGGAAAGCATCAGATTGATTTTGAAATATGAAAAGAACAGCTAAAAGTAGTGTCTTACATGTCTTACCTGTTAAACATATTTTAAGTATTGTAATTAGGGGTGGCATTCCTGGAGATTTCGGGATTCAATTTGGTCAAGTTGGGCAGGACCTCTACAAAAAGTATACAAGGAGTACTGTATTTATCACTAAAAAAGTTTGTTCAATTGCGAAATTGTTGGCATTTCAATTCATATTATCAGTTTTAGTAATGTGGAGTCTTTTTAGTCATGACGATTTCTGCATACCATATTGTATCTTCTCACAGCTTTATTTAAGGTGGTGGTGACCTGGTCATGGAAATACTTATTTTCCTTCTTCTGAAATCTCCTCTTCTCAGACAATTGCAGTTGGTCTTCAATGAGTAGCACATGATTTAGTATAGAAGACTCTCCAATTTTTGGGGTTCTAAAATATTTAGCTGTTAGTAGATTTTTAATTATTTAAAAAAATTATTGATTTTTTCCTTTGTATATTTTTGTGGTGCCCACATTCTCCTGATGCCCTAAGGATGAGCTTATTTTGCTTAAGGTTTAAATGGGGTCAGCACGTCGTGTGTCTATAAATTTTTTTAATTTCAGGTGAGACTTAAATATTTAAGCCAGCCACACCAACTTAAACAGAATTGGTGTCCTCAGAAAAAAGGGCGTTATTTGCACACGCACAAACACCCCTCCCCCCTTTTCTTCTAAAATTTAGAGATGGGGGAAGTAAAAAATGTAGAGATTATTTGTTAAAGTGAATGGAATGTTATAATAACATAACATAAAAAATATACAAATCAACAGCTTTTGCTTGATTACTTTAATTATTAATTATTAGATTAATTTTTGTTGCGTATGAACGTCTACCTCTTCCTTTTATTCCCAGAGTCCTTATTTTAGACAAACTATTTAATGCTTGAATTACATTTGCATGGTTAGTGATAAGAGCGTAGGCACATTAAATGAAAGTAAGCTAATCAATAAATAATCTCCCAAATGAAAAGAGAGAAGCAGCAACACGCGCTGTGATGATTAGTTTTCTAGTTGTTGATATCCTTTTATAATTAAGTAAAGCAATATTTAAGCCTCTTGATTTTACAAGGAAGTTGTCTCCATCGTGAAATTGTAAATAGTTTGTAAATGTTCTAAAGATGGTTGATAGCCTAGGTTAGTTGTGCCCGCTCTACTTGTACACATGGCACATATTTGGGTTAGGTCTGTTATATCTGTATCGTTGCTAGTATGGTGCAATTTAATTAGGCTGTGTTGACCTATCCTGTCGAACATAAACTGGGGGTTTATGAAGGCCATGCTCACAATCAGATCACCATTAGAAAATTCCACTTGTTCCTCGCATTTTTGCTGGAACCGATTCTTGTTTGGAAGGATTTTACTCATAAGTAGATGAATCTTTATTGTTCGGAAAGCCTGTAGAGCTGAACTGAGCAGAGACTTGAGGGTAAATACTGGTATGAAGTATAGGATTGTTGTGTCTCGTTGTGCGTAGTCAGAAATGAGGCACTGTGGACAGGTGAGACCAATGTACAAGAAAAATGGGAGATAGCACATTAGCCACATGACAAAATCAGCTACGATAGTAAACTGTATATGGTGACGCTTTTGCAACTCAAAAGGTCGTTCTAACGAATGATCAGGACCAGAAGCCTTTAATAAATTAAAAACTTTTGTCAGCAAAAACATAAATGCAATGCACGCTATAAAGCATCCACTAATTAGAGAAGCAATAAAAAGTAGGTATGGCCATGGAAAGAAATTAAAGAAACGAGCCGTATAATCCTTATTGTTCCACCCTACAAGGGGCAGGAACCCGATTACAAAGGACATGTTCCAAATGAGCAGCATTATTGATATAACTGTGTCTTTGTGTACCTGAAAACAGAAAATTTTATGCGTATAATTTCATTTTAAAATATGACAAAGTACATATATAATAAAATGATTTAATATAATTATGTGTTCTTGCACTCCTAGAAAGATTTCTTTGAACAGGCACTGGTTTTCAAGGACTGCCAAAAAGTGCTGCCCATGAGATGTTTTGGAACATTGATAAAGATGTTCCTTAATTTATCATTTTCACTGTGTATTTCTTTCTAGGTCGAATTTAACAGCAGAAAGTATTAATCAAGGGGGTTGGGTGGGATGGTGTGTGCAAATTATAATTAGGGCTGACTCATAAATATGCTCTCTTTTGCTTATTTTGCTTTTGGCATTTTATATATAAGATTGGTATAAAATGTCTGCTCATAAAACATAATACTGGTACTAAAAATGTTTCAGAAAATTAAAATAGTCTCAGTAAAAAGTACTCCAAGGAAACATATCAACATGCCTTGTTAGTGCTGTCTTAACAGCAAAGGGGCCCCTGGGTAAAGAAATGCATTCCCCCTCCCCATATTAGTCTCTAACATAATAAAGTATACATAGTTTAAGCATTTTGGGGGCCCTGGGCAGTACCCATGTTAGCCTAGTTTGTTAAGATGGCACTGTACTTTGTTTTTAAAAAAAATGCAAATGGTTTGTGCTTATACAAAAATTTTAAAATCCCACTGCAGCCAATTTTGGCCCATTTTAGTCTGACTTATACTTTTGATACTACTTTTATGTACATGAAACATACCCACTCATTAGGCTAAAATTTGACACACCTATTGGATATTTTAGTTCATGTGCGGGTTAAATTTACTCTTATTAAGTTAGCATGAAAATATTACAAAATATAAAACATTAGATGCATTCCTCCTACCTGTGTGTATTTATTTGGTCTTGCTAGTTTCAAAAAGCAGTCGAAGAGTAATGACAGCAGCGACATTACGGAGGTGAGTGATGTTGTCCAGAAAATACTCTCTGGTAAGAAGAAGTTGACATTGAGAGAAGTTATATACAATAACATAATCATCTTTGAGATCCCATATGTTGACATGAGTGCATCAGACAAACACAGACTTCGTAAATATACAAGGGTGGCACTACCACCACCGCTGATGAAATAAGTAGCAGTCAGTACAAAGCAGCTGCAAAGAAAGGCAAATGCTGAGAGAATTAAGGTAGCCACGATCGCAGCATGTCCTGGCATTTCTGGGAGCTCTCCAAACTCAACCCATACCCATCTGCCAGGCGGATTGTTGGTCAAGTTGACAACACTGACATTGTTGACGGCACTGACACTGTTGATGTTAAAAAGCCCAGTGTGGGTTTCATTGGTGTAGTTGCAATTGTTAAGTAAAGTATTTCCTGTAGATCCAGTAATATCACTGTGCATGACCGCAACTTGAAGTAGTTAGCGATGTGGTAGTTTATGGGTCTGTGCTACAGAAGGCAATATATTAAATGTAAACTGAAATGCTTGCTGTGTCCCTGAGACATAATTGACTTGTATGATAATGAACTGCACAGCAACAGCTGGAGTTGTTGTCCCTTAGTACCTGCGTAGTGAGTTCCTCATTTTAAAAAATAACAATAACAATAAGCAAATGTTTTAAAAACCTGTTCTGTGACCAGCTTGTCTCAGTAGCTGTTTTTTTGTATTCATTGATGGGGTATCATGTCAAGATACTCTATCACTAACATGCTGAACTGATGACTGGTCAATAGTAAATGGCCCGTGGTTTACATAAAAGTTATCATTTCAAGTGTTATATACAAATTGAGTCATAATATTGCCCCCTCCCCCCCCCCCCCACCCTTTTCCCTACGCCACTAGTGGAATGATACTCCTTTTTGTGCCGCCACTAGTGGAATGATACTCCTTTCTGTGCCTGTGATGTTCAAAAGTAACACGTTTAATGTCAGTGTTTCCCAGCTATTCCCAATGCCCCACCAGATCACCTAAAATGGTTTAATGTCTCCTCCTCCCCCATTTAGTGGGGGAAAAAAAGAGGTTTTTATGCTGCTATAAAGATGATTGAATTTCAAAATATTTGCCTTTTTAGACCTTAAGATTCACAATTTAGAGGTAATATTGATAACAAATTAAATATATTTGTATTTCAACTCATTTAAGGTGGTTAACTTTAGAAAAATCCTGATTTAACTTCACACACACACACACACACACATGATTTCGTTTCTGCAGCAGGTGACAATGAACCTACTGACGCCTCTGCCTTGTTTAGTATTTTCTAACGGACATTTTCCTTGTCATTAAAGAACTGCTAACAAAAGAATATATGTTGACAACCCCTTCGTATGTGTTTCTAGCCATCCTGCAAATGACAAAACTTGGTCCAAACTTCCAAGACACAAAAAAAGGGATTTTTAATAAAGTCAGCTCATCCAGTTTTGATCTAAATTCTGTTGATTTCTGGTGGGCTTCACAGATAATCTTACTTTTTCTTAGCCTTTTTCTATAAACTCTGTATATGTTAACATATATATATATGTATACCATTTTTAACATAGTACAAACCATTCAGTAAAAAAACAAATGCAATTTTATTTACTTTAAAATGTTCTACTATGTCTATCTATAAGTTGTGTATTTTATAATCGGTGACAAAACAGCGGCTATATTATCTACACTTACGCAAACTTGTTAATTGATATCTATAGCACAGGGCTTGACTTGTGGTCCATGACCCCTATGAGGCTCCTGAAAAGGTGTTGGGCTCCGTGAGCTGCATTTCCTTAGTAATTTTATTATATTATATGCATTTAAAAAATTTAATTTCAAAAAGGGGTCTGTGGCCTCCATATGACTGGCAGAGGGGATTTTGGCCTTCATTTAACAGGCCATAGGGGTTCATGGCGTCACAGTCAGATTACATGATGTAGGTCTGGTGTGTCATGTCGTGACGTTTGGGTTATAGTTTACCTTTAATCATGATTTGGCTCAGCCACGCATGACGGCATCGGAGTGATAATTAAAAACCTAGGTATAAAAGCTGTGTACATTTTGTGTGCAAGAGACACTTAGTATTTTTGCCAGGAGAGGCACTTAGTATTTTTGCTAGGAGAGAAACTTAGTATTTTTGCTAGGAGAGAAACTTAATATTCTTGGTATTTTTTAAAGGAGTAGAGTGGATCTTAGTATTTTTTAAAAGGAGATTGTTTTTGTACATGTTTTCTATTTTGAATGCCAGTAATTACTTGTTGGGCCATTTGTGAACTAATAACAGCACACTAATAAATAAAGAAATCTGAACTTTTTACATGATGATTCAACGTCACACTACACAGCCTTTTAAGGGCTAACTAGGAGACAGTTGTATACTCTTACTTACATTGTTTTCTATGGCTGTTTGAAGGGGACCTACTCCCAGACAAGCACTATTTGTCACACATAGACACATGAAAATTTTTTTAGGGAGGCCATCACAGAGATTTGTAGAAACAAATGGGAGTATTGTGATATTAAATATTATTCAAACTCGAGGACACATGCTAAATGAAAAATTGCTAATCATTTTTTTAGTTTACTTATTCAGCCTGCAAACCCACAGAAAACCCTTTATGGCCTGATTTGGGGTCATGAACCATTGGTTGGGAACCCACTAGACATACATTTAATTTATTCCATTATAAAGCTGCCGCTCAAGGTGCCAAGGATAGAAGAAGAGTGTGTGCTTATTTTAACAAGTCAAGTGGATGCAAGAGGGGAGTGAACTGCCCAAATCTTCATGTAAAAGTACAAGATGCAGGTGAATAAATGTGAAGATTTAATGCTTTAAAAACATTATGCAGATTTGAAAGTATTGATGAAAAATTGAATCTACTTGATACACTTATGTTAGAGCTCTGTCTTATTGTGATACAATGTATGATAAAGTCCCTATACTCATGTTTGTCTTCATCAGATACAACATATGATAAAGTCCCTGTACTCATGTTTGATGAGGATCAAACTCTATTGCTGCCGCAACATGGGTCATACTGCAATGTCACTGTGACCAATGTCAAAAGCCTTAGTCAGTTTTATGTAAATTTACACGGTGGACCTGTAAGAACCCATAATTCAAACATTGTAGAGGCCTGTCTGGAAGAAGAATCTCTGAATGGGCTTATGGCTAACATGCAGTGAGTTTTTATAGTATTGCAGAAAAAAAAACATTATTATTTATTGGCGTTATCTATTGAAAGAATTTCTGAATGATTCATTAATTTAAAAAATAGATGATATGGAGAAAAAAAAATTATGCAGTTCATATTTATTGAATAATATAGAGAAATAAAAAAATTAAATGTCAATGCCGGTACTTTATATTTAATATATTTAATGTATTCAAGGAAATATTATAAAACCAGCATCTACTATGATGGTGATCTGACACTGTTAGCACCTGGTCAAGCAGTAGCTGCCAAGATAAGAGGGATATGGATGAGAGCAAAAGTGATTGACACAGATGTTGAAGGATGTTTAGTCCAGGTTAATTTGATGTCACATTTTAGTTTTAGCATTATTATAAGACCTGTTTGATGTCAAAGGGTCTGAAAGGGGGGAAAACATTTTTTCGTTGTAAAATTGTCAGAAGGCTACTTTATAAAAATTTTAGACCAGAGTCAGACAACATTTCTTGTGAAAGGGCTGCATGGAACCTTTCTAAGACTCTAGACCTTTAGAAAATTAATTAAACACATTTTAAAAATGAATTTTACATAAATATAAAGTGCCAAGGCGGATACAATAACTCCGCCTCAGAGAGTGATATCACTGGCATGTAATGAGGAATAAAGTTTGGAAATACCTTGATAATCTTTTTTTTTCAGCAGTTATATTCCAATGCTAATGAAATCACTAGGCTTGTTGGCTCTGCAAGATTTTTCAAAGAATAACGGGTCTAATTTTTATATATTTCATTGAAGATGGGCTTCGAAAATTAATTTTGAGATAGAAAATAAGCAGTGGAATATTATTACAATTTGAAAATATTACACTGGAATTGTTAAATTTCAAAAGCTGTACAGATAATTATTCACAATTTGTACATTTTACAAAAACATCTAGTGCTATGCAGGCATGTCTTTGCAGTGTGCCTCATGTGACCCACAAACAATAGGTTACCCTCCCCTTGTTTAGACCTTTCATGCCAACCCCTGGGAATGGAAAACTCATACACAGATTCCCAAAAACATTTTACAAAAATTTTAAAAAATTAAAACGACCATAAAAAAACCAAAACATTACTTTTTTAAATTAATAGCATTTAAATCAGTTATCATTTCCCTTTGCATGCAAGCAATATATTTATTTTTTTCTATCTGAATTGGTTATGTATATAAACAGCTTTTGATTGACAGTTTCTGGCTCCATAGAGTAGTAAAAATAAAAAGAATGAAACATTCATATAACATAGGATTTCCTCATATTCACACTCTAAATAGTGGATAAAACTACATTAAACATCTGATGGGATAGACAATAATTGTTTAAAATTTCATGACAGGTCATGTCTGTAGATTATGGGAACCTGGAATGGGTAAATGAGAGAGACATCAGAGAATTACAGCTACAATTTATTCATTTGACTCCTCAAGCAGTTGAATGTGCATTGAGTGATTTTGTACCAAAAGATGAATTTGAAGGATGGACATGCAGTGCTTGGTATGCAGGAATAGTTTTTTTTAAATCACTTTCACAAACATATAGAGATACAATTTTCACATTTAATCTCCTATTTTTTTAAAAACCTGTCTTATTAAAGAACTAATTAACATTTTGCAAGTTTATGGTTAAATTTTTTTATTGAAATTATTAGTTAAGTTTCTATGGCTTTAATAAATGTTGTGCTTGAGCATATCTGTTAACAACCCTCCATCAGCAATAAATCCTCTGTATTAATTGTATTAAGCACAAAATCTCCTAATCAACCAACCCTAGGTAGAGATAATTTAGTTGTGACTTATGTTTTAAATACAAGGCATATCTTCTAACTCAGCGTTTCCCAAATGCTGAGTCACGACCCGGTATCGGGTCAGAAAATGAAAATTACCGGGCCGCTGAAAGAATTTTTTTTAAAAATGATCGAATATCTAGGTTATATTATCATGACACATTCATTAATAAATTATTGGTAAGTTTTCTTGGCATTTTTTTAGGAGTATATGCTTTATTAATTATATAATCTATGAAAACTGTGTGGAAATTCTTATCTGTGATGTTTTACATAAAGGCCAGTAGAGCTGATAAAAATGAGTGTCCCAAAAGAGAAGTACAAAAATAACCGGGTCACTGGGTGGCAGAGCGGTCTAAGCTGACTCAATCCAAATAGCTGGTGGTCTGGAGTTCAATCCCCACCAAGCAAAAAACATCTCAAACACTTCCGGGTGGATGGGACTTTCTAGCCTTGGATTCATCTAAGAGAAGACAAACTCTGAATTAAAACCAGGAGCAGAATGATCAATAAATTGGGCCCACAAACATAAGGAAGAACAAAAAAGAAGGAAAAAAATGTTTGGGAAACGCTGTTTTAACTTATTATATGAGACATCAAGGCTTAAATGTTTCCTTGAGATTATTTTGATAAGCTTTTGAAGCAATAGAAGTTGCAACAATAGGTTATTGATAAGGGATTTGGAACTAATAGGCCAACGTATGTAAGTCAGACTCTTAAAATTAAAATTAATTCCTATGGTAAAGAACATTGGTATCATCACAGACACGTACACATGAGAAGTGGAAAGGGACAGATCATCCAGCATTCGTCTGTACACAAAGGCTCCATACATCATGAAGCCAACATAACAGTGGCTACAGAGCACAAATGACATGCCAGAAAAGACCGTGTTAACCCTCCATCCGGAGATGTCCCATCAATCCCCTGCACTTACTGTACACGAACATTTCATGCCAGAATCTGTCTCATCAACCATCTGCGCCCCCACAGTCAAGTTCACAACGGTCACATCAACCAACTGCGCCCCCACAGCCAAGTTCACAACGGTCACATCAACCAACTGCGCACCCACAGTCAAGTTCACAACGGTCACATCAACCAACTGCGCCCCCACAGCCAAGTTCACAATGGTCACATCATCCATCTGCGCACTCACAGTCAAGTGCACAACGGTCACATCAACCATCTGCGCACCCACAGCCTAGTTCACTATTAGTATATCGATGATTAAGATGATTAAGGTGGTCATAGGCGATTTTAACTGAAGAACTATAACACAAACCATGTATGATAAAATACCAATTAACAGTGAAGCCAAAAGACAGACACCCTACTCTAAAGCAAGGGAAGGCTCAGGGACAATACAATTCATTAAAGAATTTTTACACTTCAATTGTTACAAAATTTGACAGATCAAATAGTCTTAAAATTGTATTTTGCAATTTAAAAAAAGATATTTCTACGGTGAAAAATTATGCTATCATGATTCCCTTTAATAAGAACTTTTAAAAAAATTTACAGCAATGCTTTTGCTAAACTGGTGATGGGGAAACCAATAGTCCTTCAAGTGAAGTACAGGTAAAGTGTGCCTCATATACTGGTTACTGTTTTTGGTTATATATTCATCTGATAGCTGACTAATTACAAAAGATCTTGACACAATTTTTGTTTTCTTTATATTTTTGTTTATATTGCCATTATGGTAGGTTTTTTTTTCAATTTGGTTTGTATAAAAACAATAAATTATTATAAACCATGCAAGGACTTAAAGGTGCAATTAGGGGCTGTCCATAAATTACGTAGGCAAAAAAAAAATTGTCCCACCTCATATCTTCATAGTACTCTCCATGTTGAACCCTTATGTTCCCCCTTTTCCCCCCCCCCCCCCCGGGCCCCTTTACAACTTTGTGTATGTGCAAATGATCTTCTTCCCTCTCCAATCAATTTATTAACCTATGCCACCATAAACGGTGTTTAAAATTTAAATCACAGGTTTTCTCCCCTTTTCTCAACCTCCGCTGGCTGTTTGGTGCAGCAAGTACCAAAGTACCTACATTGTATCTTAATTAATTGACAATTTTCGGTTCAGCCCAGGGGTCAGCATCCTTTTCTTCATAGAGGAGACATTTTCATAAATTGTATCTGCTTAGAAAATATTTTGGAAGTTGCAATTGGAGGCTGATTATTTAAATATAATTAAAGCTTAGTAAACAAAAAATGGGGCAGCTTCCACTCCTTCAGAGAGCCATAGATGGCCAACCACTTGTTTGGCCAATCACTTATTTGGCCAAAGGAAATAATTATATTATATAAAAAAATAATAAGCAAGGAAACATAAAAAGTCGTGTAGTGAACTAAAGTTTTTCTAGGCTAAATATTACATTTGCAATATCTAGAGAGTTCATTTGTGAAAACACAAAGCAACTGTATGACAATAATTATGGAACATCCCAATGATTTTTATAGCATTAGAAAACAATAGAAACTACGAATTTATTGGTGACAGTTTTGGTATTTTAGAGATAAAAATAGACTAATGATTTTCATAATTTCAGTATATTTATTGCATAATGCATGCATAAATGTATGTACATATTCTGCCAAGACTCCTTCCCTTTCCCCATAAATCTCCTAAATACCCCTCCACTCCTTTCCACTGTGCCTACATTATTCAAATGGCAGGACTGACTTTATTTATCAAATGTATATTTGCTCTTTTTCCAGATACCCAACTGGCCTTATTGGAGTCTCTTTGTATGACTCTTCAAGAAATGATATCAGAGAATCTTTATTGGATTACGGTCTTATTTCTAACTCTATTAGAAATAGTGAGATGGAAGCAGTTTCTCAACAATTTTCCGATACACTTAGGGAGTTTCTTTATATGCCAGGGTAAAACATGTGATCATGATAAATATGTGAGGATCTTAAAAAAATGTGAGAAAAAAAATGTTTAGCCTTAATTCATTGTGTACATTAAGTTGCCAGTTAGTTATGAAAGCAGCCAATATGTGTAAATGTTAAGACTTTCTTTGAGTTTTAATATTACTTCAATTAGCTTTGAGTTAACATCATCAATGTTTTATTATTAGACAGTTATAAATATACTTATTCACTGATAAGTTTTTAAAACGGTTTCTAAATTATAACCTCATTTTTAACATAAAAAAATAATTTTCATATTATATACCTCTGAATATTTCAATAAAGTTTCATTTTATATGATTTTCTTTTGTTTTGAATATGCATGGTTTGTGTCACAATGATTAATGATTGCCTTTTACTTCTAATCACACCATTTGAATGCATTGTTGTGTTTTGAATACATGTATGGTTTGTGTCACAATGATTGCTTTCTACTTCTAATCATACCAGTTGAATGAATTGTTTCTTTTTATTGTTGAGCTAGAAAAAAATAATAGCATGACCATTAAAATGGCTTTTCAGTGAACTATAATTGTCTACCCTTTTAACATATAAAGAGCTTCTATTCATTGCTAAACAACTATATCAGCGCTTCCCAACATGGGGCCCACCCCTCACAGGGGGGCAATTTGAAAAGGAGCTGTCTAAAATTTGAAATCCAATCATGTGCTATGATTAAAGTTGTATTTTAAAAGGAGAATTGTTAGAGATCTTCTCTCATTGCTAAATCTGGGGAAAATGATACAAAAGAGAGAATTAATCAAACTATCAATATCAGCATTTCTTAAAACAGTTCTGGCAAAAGATAACAAGGACATGGATACTGTCAGCAGAAGAATAGATGAAATAAGCAAAGATATTGAATACAAAAGCCAAAAACAAAGAAATTCTCAGTGCAAATGAAAGATTCAACTTTGAGAGACAGTACAAATAATTTACGTGAGATATATATTAATAATGGAGATGTTGCTGAAGAAATGTTGATCTGTAAATCAATTGAAAGCTCCACTACAGGCTAAAAAAAAGTACTTAGATGTCAATGTACAAATGAAAAATATAATATCTTGTGCTGCAGATGGTGCTCCTAATAAGACGAGGAAGAAAAATGGCTGCTTAAATTGATGAAGGATGAGAATCTAGAAATGCCTCTTGTGCATTGCGTTATTCATAATGAAAACTTGGTAGTTAAAAATATTTCACCTGTTCTTAATGAAGTACTAAATGAAGTTCTAAAGTGTATCAATGCTGTGAAAGCTAATACCAAGTGTGAGCATCTCTTCAAGCACAAAATGCAGACCATGTGGTAACTTCGCACTCAAGTAAGGTGGCCCTCGAAAGAGAACTGCTTAAAAATAATTCATGGAACTATTTGATACTTTTGGGGATTTTTAAAGTGAAAAACCTGAAATAAAGTACCTATAAACAGTTGATGGTAAAGCATGTGTGATTTGTTTGAAAAACTCAATATATTAAACAGCCAACTTCAAAGAGCAAATAAATCTCTTCTCGATGCAAAAGCAAAGATATTGGTTCCATTAAATTGATTGAACTATGTCAGAAATAAGTTTGCAACCAAAAATTGTGTAAAGTTTAATTGGCTCAAAAAATGTGAAGTGACTGATACTGCTATACTTGTTATAATCAATCATCTAAAAATTGTGTCACCAGATTTAGTAGAGAGATTTTGTGATTTAAAACACAGTGATTTTCCGACTTGGATGATGCAGCCAATGTTAATTAATTTGTCTGATATTTCAAATATGAGGGCGTCCATTAATTACGTTAACAAAATAGGGGGATGGGGGTGGAAATGTTTGAAAGTTGTTGACAAGGGGGAGGGAGGGGGTTTAGATTAGTTGATGTCAACAATCTTGTTTTCTCTTTAAATTTTAACCTTATAAATTGACTGGTTATTAGATTATTTTAAAAAATTTATGAGAGTAAATTAAAATAGTCATTTAAATTTTAGGCTTTTAACAAATATAAGATTTAATTAATGTGTGTCTGTGCACTGCAGATGGCTGGCCAGAATGTTAGCACACTTTGTTAATGCAAGAGACGTCAAAAGTTGGCCTCTCTTCATCTGTAGATTCTGTTGCAGGTATGGAACAAGGTTCAAGTGTCATTTGCAGTCAAGATAAATGATATTGATAGAGTAGGAGTAACAATAATAAAATCACTGCTTGAGGGATTTTCAAAATCTGTAACATCTATTTTGCATCACAAGTCATGTTGAAAAGCATGTTCAACAGAACTGACAATGCCCTCTTGAGCATAAGAAATTAGCATCTGCTCCGCAACAAAAAAGGATTCGACCAATGCGAGTAGCTGCAAGGAGATAGAGAGAGCTTATGGCATTTATTGCTCACACCGACAATGCTTGTGTTTTAAGTGTTGGATGAGGATGATGTTGACTTGCCTGGTATGTCAGTGCCACAAGATGAAAATGATCAATCAGTTGCTATAGACTATGCCCATCAAGGGCGTTATTTCATTTTTTAAGGGGTGGGGGGTGGAGGGGGGCAAAACCAAAACTTGTTCGGCTTGTTAAGTTGTTTATTACTGGAGGCGCCACAGCACGTAGCAATTTTTAAAAACCTGCAGCTTACCGGGTGGGGGGCAAATTCCCCCCTGCCCTATCCAAATGATGTCCCTGATGCCCATGGTTACGATAGAGCAAACCTGGCTATTCCTTGGGAAGATGATAGCAGCTAGAAACTATACTATAATTATCAGCTTTACTAACAATAATCATATTTATACTTCTACAAACAATGATATTTAGTCTTTAACAACCGTTCAATGGATTCTGCATTATAAAATTCAAGTGTAAAAACTTTTTAACTTGTTGATTAACAAGCTAAAGATGTAATGAAATGTTTTTCCTACAATTTTATTGTTATTAAAATATACCTTCATAAAGTAAAATGTATTTATAAATTTATTTATAATATAATTCCTTTTTTTTTTCTTTTTTTTGGGAGGGGGGGGAGGTTTGAGTTAGAAAATGTTGACATAATTAAAAAGGGAGGGTCATTGAAAGTTTGACAGTTGTTGACAAGGGGGGCGGGGGGGGGGAATTGCTTAGAAATTGTTTAATTAATTAATGGACGACCCCTATGCAATATCAAGAACAGCTCGCAGAAATGCAAAATGAGTCTGTTAAAACTTTATTTAATATACAAGGAGCAATGGCATAACTTTGCGAGAAAGCTGAAATCAAATATCCTAATTCGACCAAATGTGCAAGACAGCTATTGTTACTGTTTCCATCTTCATATTTAGCTGAATGTGGATTTAGTGCCATGAGTGATTTGTTGCTGAAATAAAAAAGAAATCGACTGGACATAACACAGCGGGGAGACTGAAGCTATCTAAATTGGAGCCTAGCATAAAATCTCTGAGCAGCAAGCATCAAGTGCAAGTTTCTCATTAAAATAGTCATCTCACACGGTATTTGTGATCTCTCGTTGTATTTTAAAATTATTAAAAAATAAATGAAAAAATATATAATTACATTTTATTTTGAAAAATCTTTACTTGAATTTCAGTTATCAATAATATATTTAGAAAATTTACTTACTGTGTTTCCTTAAAAATCTCTTTGTATAACCTATACATTCTTAAAGCGTTTTTCGTTCTCCCTAAAACCTATCATTGAGTTTTCATTCAGTGAAAAATTTAATTTTTGAATATTAAAAATTATGTATATATTTCATATGGGGCATAAGAATTTTTGGTGGGGCATGGCACAAAAAAGGTCGGGAAACACTGAACATCAAAGGTTGGCTGAATAATTGTTTATCATTCTTTGTTATTGTACCTTAATACTTTATTATGTTCAATAAAGGAAAACTCAATTGTATTTAGCTGCAAATAATAATGACAAAATGTGCACACAGAAAAAAAAAAAATCTGTTATTTTAATTTTAACACATATTTTTCACGAAAACATCAACAATTACTACCGGTACATTACAACAACATTGAAAAGAATAACAATATTCAACAAAATGATTAATTCATTGTCATACAATTTATTACCTTAAAGTGGAATGTGTAAGTTAAAAAGAGGATGATAATATGTAATTTCTATGAAATTGGCTTTTTTCCCAAGCAAAATATAAGGAAATGGAATAGAAAATAATTAATTTTAATAATCATCTAAACTAATTTGAATAGCATTCCAGTTATTTTTAAATTATTAATTTTAGTCCCAGGGCTGATCTGCTATGATGCTTATAAAAACAGGGCTGATCTTCTATGATGCTTATATAAAACCAGGGCTATCTGTTATGATGCTTATAAAACCAGGGCTGATCTGCTATGATGCTTATAAAGCCAGGGCTGATCTGCTATGATGCTTCAACTTCAAAGCACAAGCTTAAACTTCATGGGCCATAATCCAAGTGGTATATTTAGGCCACATTGGTCGAATATTTTTGCATTGTTATGTGATTCACATAGGACAATATGTATGTTAATACATTCGTTTAAAAAAAGAAAAGAAGTCAAGATTATTTTGTAAAATGTTCCTTATGTCAGAATTACAAGGACTCATATTTTGTGAGCCATCCAACAAAAGAAAGTACCTCATCATGGTGATACATTGCATAACCCCCCAAAAATTGTGCAATTTCATATGCTCAAGATTACATCTAATTAAACTATGCTATTTACTATTGATATAAAAACCAATTAAAAACTAGGGACTATAACATGTCAGACAATTCATTTTAACAATTTTGTGAATTTAAAATTTGAGATTCAGTTGAAAAATAAAATGTACTTATTACAGAAGATAACTGTGTTTACTTAGAGCTTGCTGATTATAATGGGAAAGTAAAGTTTCAGGGTCATATAAATGAAAATTCGCCTTCTGTTCAATGTTGATGCCATTATTCATTAATAGCACTATTATCTAAAGATGCTATTGGGAGTTATTATAAAATAATTATTGTTCAAATAAAAATATTACATTTTAAAGTCTGTGATCCCATAGAAAACTCTTCACACCCCTTTTAGGGTCACAACCCATGACTGGAAATCCCTGCTCTAGTAACTTCATGATACCAGGCTGTGTCAAACTACCTTCTTATTGTGTATTGTTTTGTTCCTAAATTAGCCTAGTACTACATATTTAAAGTCTCAGCAAAATTTGAATTTATGCACAAAATCTCCAAAATTTATAATGAAACTTGCTCTGTCAATAAATAGCCTATTTGACTGGGTATAAATTTTAATACCCTCATAATTTCAAATAGTTGAAACAGCGCAGGCAATAAATTCTTATGCCTTAAAAATTATGTTCCTCCACTAAAACAATTTTGTTGACAATTCGAGTGGCACACAGAGAAAATGTTGATATATTAATCTAAAACTATAAGTGCTGAATAGTGAGATGAGGTTGATGTCAGTTCTACAAGAATTTCGCACAACAAATCAAGTAATATATACTATAATTACCTTATATAAACATTTTTCTTATCTGTGGGAAGAAGATAGTAGCTAGACAAAAAAAACTAACAATAAATGTACTAACAATAATATTTATTATTTTAAGTGTTACGAATTAAAAATGTGTTAAATTAAAAACATGAATTATAATTTTTTTCCACTACAAAAAAAAATTATATTTTAGGGAACCATCTTTATAGCATTATTTTCAAGTGGGAGTGTAATACAATGTTAACATCCTTGAAAGTTTAACAGTTGTTGACAAGGAGGGGATAGGGGGGTCAAATATTGCCCAAAGTTGTTGACCTAATTAATGGACTCTCCCCAATTCCATAGCATTAACAGACTAGAGAAAAGCAAAACTAATAGCAGAGTTAAAACTCTTACAAAATATTCAAAGTTAGAAAAGCAATAACAACAGGCATAAAAACCCAAATTAAAATAATTACACATAACAATTATATGTACGGTACATAGTTTTATGTATACTGCATTAATGAACATATTGAAGTCAGGATTCAAATACACTTTAAACGGTGGTGTTTTATTTGATCAGTGCAAAATATATGCTGCATGGTCAAATGCCTCCAGCAGAACTGTTGGAAAATGACAAATAAATCCGCCCAGACATTTAACATATTTTATCAAAGATTTCTTAGAAATATAATGGGGATCAGCTTTGAAAAAAGTTTTATCAAGAAGGACCAGAATACAGAGCCTGGAAGTGGAAATGGCAAAATGATATTGGTAGGCACATCCTACCTTTGTTACAACAATATATAATCTAAAAACTGGATACCAACAAGAGTAAGAGGAAGCAAGGAAGACTTGGAGTTTTATAGTACATGGTAACAAAAAGAATTAAAAACTTGGTTTCAGTGTCAGCCTTGAAAATGTTTGTGTTATAACATGACATGAAAAAATATGTTTACTAAAGCATTACACAGTGCAGGAGGAAATAATATAAAACAATAAAAAAATATTTAAAAAAAAAAGACTTTCTATCAAAGATGAGTTAAAACACACTAAAAACATGGAAATAATTTTAAATTTCTTAAGATGCATTATGCAAAGAAATACTGTGCAGGATTATGATGAGCAATCTATGAATCCAAAGGATTCGAAATGAATGCAGACAAAACTTAAGTAACGTATGGTATGTTTTAATTTTATTCATTTTAAAAATATTTTCAGCCCAGATTTTCTTCGGTTAATGCATTTTAAGAAATTTTAAATTATTTTCTACTTTTTAGTATGTTGTTACTCGTCTTTGATATAAAGTCTTTTTTTAAAAATGTTTTACAAAAGTATAATTATTTACTCTCTAAACATCAATTGGTTATAAAATTCCGGTTAAAGTTATTATCTCTTTACCTAGGCATAAAACTAAAAAATTGATCTGAGCTCACCCTCCCAGATGTTCACTCAAAGAAGCAGATGCAGTCAATCACGATAATTTGAGCGATAGTTACAACCTGCCATCGTTGACAAAGTATTCTTTTCCTGGCATTCACCAGGTGAACACTGCGCGAGAAAGACTCAATCCTAAAATGTCACGCGTGTAAACAAAAAAAATACGCTCCACACAAAAGATAAAAATGTGAGTAGAGAGAGAATCGATAAAAATGTATATATTACAGAAACACATAAATATATGAATTCATCCAATAATAAAAATCCTTTTTACATCACAAAAATAAATAAATATAACCTTATTAAACCTCATCACAGTGGTAAAATCTGCCAGTCATTTTCCCCAGACTAGAACCCATTTTGTATACAATATTATGTAAATCTAGGAACAAATCTAGAGCGGTAGGAAGATCAGAAGTAAAAAATATGAGAATATACTCATATTGCATCAGAGGCAATGTCCCAGACCTCTATCTTCAATGTGTTTTCTAAACAGAGGAATCATCTAGTGTAGCAATCTTCCAATATTTAATATTGGCTGGGGTAGAAATCTAATGTGGTTACACCGAATATTTAATTCAATTTTTTAGTATGGCTTATAAAAATAAATATGTTTGTAACTAATATTTTAAGGCCAAGTTTTTTCAAATGGTCACTACCAGAATTGTATTTGGATTGCATTAAAATTAAAGTAAAGCTGAAATACCAAATAGTGCTGGAAATTAAAATAATTATGCTACTGTAATAGTTTTGGCCCACCCTTAATCAACCTATATATTTTTAAAAAAATGCACTTCAAATGCAGTCTGTTTTAAGTAGGTTGTCATTTAATTCTTTAAATTATCCTCACGCTGGTGTAAAAACCCTGTATGGATGTAGCAGTTGCATCATTCAAAATAGGCCTTAGTTATTTATATTATGTAAACATTGACAAATTATGTGGTTTCACATAAATTCTATAAATGGCATTGCTTAGAAATATATTTTTAAAAAAAAGGTTGAGTTTCAGCAGTCCTTAAAATTATGCATTAAAATTTTCCCATTTATTATTATTATACAAAAAAGTGTAAATATACAAAAAGTTAAGGTTGGTAAATTTAACCATAACCAAAAAATAAGTTTACTCACAATAAAATAAATAAACAAGTATACAAGTTGGTTTCATTATAATAGCAATATTAGAAGTATCAGTCATAGATGTTTTATGATAATATACATTCGAATTCAAGGAATAATTCTCATAATAGTTTGTATTTTTTAAAATGTTAATTACACAAATTTGTATGGATAAATTTTTAAACTAATCAGATTTACTAAAAACTGTTTATAAAAGATATTGTAAGTTCATAATAATGAACACAAAATGAGCGAAGGGTTCATTTGCTTTTAAAGTTAAAAATGCAGCCTCTTTTTGTTATTTCTTAATTTCAAAGTACGCAAAGTGAAAATAAAAACTGGGGAAATAATAACATATTTTTAAAACAATATATAAATAATGTTCTAAATATATTTTTAAACATTTTCATTTATAATAAGTATTTTTAAAATTTGATATGTGAATGGAATGTGATAACAGAGTACATTGGACATGGAATGGCATACCTGTTTTTAAAGCACTGTAGTAATAAAACTATATCCAAATCTAATAGATACAATATTTACGGTAGATGAGCTAGCAGGGTGTTAGGACTGTGCTAGTAGTAGTAAGGGTGTGAGAGCACCTATTAGAGGACAAAAGATGTGCATTTTAACAAAATTTTCTTTTTAAAGCTCTCACGTTGACACTGATTTGTAACACATTGCAACACCTCAAAATGCTACAGGTCATAAAGGTAATTATCAAATGAAATTAAAAACAATTTTGCTTTGCATATTTCCAATTCCTTAAAGTTTACAATAACATTATTCAAAATTGATTTTTCCAAAAAAAGGATACTGTTTAACCAGCAGTTTTTGTTTCCACATTATGGTCAGTTTTGAATACAACAAAATAAAGAACAAATGCAATAATGTATGTGGCTATTCCAACAATAACACCTATAATCACAAATAGAAGAGCTTTCTTTGCCTGTCTTTTTGCTGTTTCAATGTCTCCCAGCTGCCAAGCATAATTTGATTTCACTGCAATAGTAATTAATAGTGAAGATAAATGATATTTTAACTTTATAAATATATAAGAAAAGTCTTTTCCATTTATTTCATAATTATTTAATATATATATTAAAAAATAATGCTGAATAATTAATACATACATATGATTTATAACTCTTAAATTCCTGCAAAATTAAAAGTACGGTAAACTAATCACTGATATTTTACGGAAACTTTCTGAAACTACTGAAGTTTTCCCAGTTTATGCCTAAGCTGCGGTCAGAACAAATAAATCAAGTAATTTATTGAAATGAAGAAGATCGACTAAAATTATTTTAAATCTAAAATTTATATTTTTAACATTTTAAATGATAATTAAATAAGGCCTTAAAATTTTTCTAATGAATCTGACCTGTTTACCCCCAAACTCTTGAAATCGTACAATATCATCACAAATCGTTAAATACATTATCTTAATAGTAAAAAATAAATAAAAGTATATATAGTGTATACACCTCAAAATCGTACATTTTACGCCAAAATCGTAAGAGTAAACAGGTCTGATGAATGTATAATCATTTTGTCTTTGTTTGTTTTGAATTCATTAAATTTCAACCACATTTTAAATAACTTTCATGTTTTTTTTTTTTTTTTTTTTTTTTTTTTTTTTTTTTTTTAAAATTATTTTT
>CAXITT010000175.1:1063923-1102599 GCA_964033795.1 Lymnaea stagnalis
TCAGGAGTCGGGATGGAAAATTTTACGTCCTAATATCTTCCCCCACCCATCCCGGGGAAGCGTTAGACGCCCTATAAGAGGGATTCTACAGTGGGTTTCCACAACGCAACTAATTCGCGATGCAGCTGGAACGAAACGGTTGCCTTGGAACAGATTCTCAAGGCTGCGTAGTAAGAATCATCGGCCAGAGGTTACCACCTTCGCCTCTCATCCATTAACCGAAACTTGTAATCATGATCCCTACCCTGTCACTGCCTATTGTTCCAGTTGAAAAATATCACAACTGGCAGCTCTGTAGGAGCTGTTTTATGTACGGCAAGTACCGAGCACATCCCTTGTCTGCCCACACAGGACGCGTCCAGTGGTCGTGTTTCCCGGGTAACGTCGAGGGGGTCGGTGGCTGACGCCTCCTAATCGACAAGCCACCACAGACAAGTCAACCGGAGACCGGGAAGGTCCTGACAAAGGTACATCCTCGACGTACCGCTCCGCGGCCCAATACCAGGTTGGGGAGGGCATAAAGAGCGCAAGCTCGACGGCCTGCTGACACCATTTCTTAATGTAATAATATATATGTTTAGACTATGCAATATTTTTTCCAAGAGGTACACAAAGATGTAAATTTACCAAAAAAGTTGCATGTCTACATTACATACAGATTTCCAGTACCAATTACAAAATATTTTCATTTTGGTATATGAATTAATTTTTATTTATCTTGCATAAATTAAAATTTTAATTCTGAGCAATTATCTACTCTTTAGCTGAATTTACAAAATTATTAATATTACTCGTTAAAGACAGCTAATATCCTATGGTGCAACCTGTTGTAATAATTTCTACTATAGTTGAATTTTAACAAAAGTGTGTCCAGGAGATAACACATTCAGTTCTTTTAATAAACAAAAAAGTTTTGTAGATACTATTATACAAGATTTAGTATATTGCAATTATAAGTATAGCTTAATTTTTTTCAGCTGTTATTTTTTATGGTAATAAAATAATATCATAGTTTCCTAGGTATTAATGTCATAGTTACTTAGGTATGGATGTTAGGTATGCTACAAATTTAAAGGAGTTAGCTTTTTTTCAAAAGCAATAATACTTTTTGTTAAAATGAATGTTTTACTTTACTGACAAATCATTTCTAATGTGCACTATTTTAAAATTTATCTGCCAATAATTTTTGACAGGTTATTGTTAGTTTATAATTATAATGATAAAGCTTTTGTCATTTTTAGTGAGGACTACAAATAAAATCAAAACAAAACTTTCCAGCAACAAGCCAATTAATGAGTATTTTTTAAACATTAAATCCAGTTTAGTCTAATTCAAGATGTGATATACCTCCAAAGTGATATCCCAGGAGTCCAAAAATGAAGTTACAAAGAAACAGCACAGCACATGACGTCATAACAAAATCTTTTGGTTTCAGTTTAGGATCAGGCTTTTGTGCAACCACTGGGGTGGGAGATTGTGTAAATATTGCCATAGCTGTGTGTCCATCATATTGTATTTGACTTGTATTGACAGTTGGTTGCCTCGTAATCACATTATTTTCATTAGTTCCATGTTTAGTCAAATTTATATGAACTGCTTGATGATCAATAGTTGCAGGGCTTGTCATTGTTTTCTTATTATACTTTACAGGTCTGAAAATATATGAGACATTAATTAGTGCATATTAGATTTTATTAAGTTGAATGCAAATGAGGCTATTAACATCAGAAAAGTTTAAACAAGTTTAGGTAAACTAAAACAAAATGCAAACAATAAGGTGCCAAACTAGATCTAAGCACATACAGTCCTAAGGCATGGTCCCTTTTAGAGTAACCTTTGCATTGCAGGTGCAAATGCAACCCCAAACTATTACTCAGAGAATTATGAAAGAAAGCAGTAATTTTCAAACATTTGGCCTCCATTAACAGAGCTAATAAAAAGATAGAAAGTGATTTAGCCTGTTGAGAGAGATTCTAAAACAAGCATTGCTCTCTTCAAAGTTATTTACACACAGTCTGAGCCCAACAGAGCAATGAGTAAACAGAAACTTTGAAAATCACTGGTCTCAGATTAATCCATAATGAGAGCCATGTCCAAAAAAGCCATACTCCATTTTATAAAAGAAACCTGGAATAAAAATGAAAAACCCAAAATTTGGAACAATGCCCCCTTAATAACGAAAGAAAATAAAATAAACAGAAGATATTAATAGCTTTGGACCAAAAGCTGAATTGCTGCATTAGAAAAATTGCATAAAGAATGATCAACAATCGCCTTAATTGGTGATAAGAAACTAGAACTCTCAATAAACACCAAGCTAGCTGCAGCTAAATATGAGAGACTTTCTTGAGAATGTTCAAACCAAGACAGTTCACTTCATTTCAAAAGCTTTTAATTTCTACTCCATCAGGACCATGTGAAATACATATCAAACAGCAATCATCGACATAGTAACAATTGAAGCCGGATTTTACCATGTATTCATAATTTTCACAGCTTGCTTTAACAAACAAACATAGAAGTTTTTATTCCCTACCACTGCAAAGCCAGATATAACACCAACATGCCCCCTCATCAAATATCAAAATTAGACAGTAACACATAAATTATTTCACTGCCCTACACTCCATGATAACTTAAACCTTAATTTTCTACTTAAACTAACAGATCACACCCACACAATAAATACAGCCAAAGAAACACTGCAGCAGAGAGTGAGCAAAAGGGAACATGCCTAGATGCTCAGATGATGAAGCCCCTTCAACTGATTATGACTATTATGTAGTACAGGGTCTGCAAACTACAGCCCGCAGGTTAAATGAGGCCTACAGCAACAGGTTGAAACATTTCTTGGCATTCTTTGTGCTCATTTAGCACCGCAATATTG
The DNA here is from genome assembly GCA_964033795.1 of Lymnaea stagnalis. NCBI lineage: Eukaryota > Metazoa > Mollusca > Gastropoda > Lymnaeidae > Lymnaea > Lymnaea stagnalis. Next base: position 1,066,811 of record CAXITT010000175.1, read on the forward strand.
ACTGTTCAATTTACAACCATGGCCTCTCCAACCTACAATTAAAACACCCACCCCAATTTGAACAAACATTTATCTTCACTTATCTAGCCAGAAAAGGTGATAATACTAAGAAATTACATGATACCTTGTAAGGTTAGGTACAGGTATGCTCTAGGTCAATGGCAGACCAGCCAACCCTGCACACACCTTTAACAATTTTTGTGTATCAAGACGGAAATCTCAATTTATTTTTGACCATCCACCTTGAAGCATCTCTTCCTCTACATGTGACAAAGGTATAATTATCATACCCATGGGTTTCTAATTTTAAATTGTATTTGTGATTTCTTTCAGAAGTTTGTGTGTGTGTGGAGGAAGTTAAGGTAAATCACAAAATAAATAGTAAGGAATATGTGCCCCCACTCTCCCCAGAGCATATTGGCCCTCAATATAAATAGCAAAAAAAATAATTTAAAAATTAGACCAGTACGCCACCCCACACCCCTAGGTAATGGTAACATTTCCATTATTATTTTTGTTTTAAATTTTTTTAAACTAAAAATTAGGGAACCTTAGGCTTATTCAATTTATTCCTTTATTTAAATTAAACAATATCATGCCATGATTCAAAATATCTAAATCTTTTGGTTTCAGCTGAAAGTCTGGTTAAGCTTTTGTTTCGCCGAATGTCATTTTTAACTTTTGGTTTGGTTTCAGTTTCTGTTGAAATCAGAAAATCACATTTGGTCTGTCTCTATATCAAACACACACAAAAAATCATTGACTTAAAATTTTTATATGATAATCCCACCAACTACATCACAGTTACTTAAGATCAGTTAGATAAGGGTGAATTCTTGTCATCAAACTAAGTAAGGACAAAAAGATATAGAAATTCAATTGTAGTCCCATCTGTCAGAAGTTACCAGCGTGCTTGCCCAGCTGATATAAAATCAAATACCAGTTTCGACTTATGAATGCTGGTTTTTGTGACTGAGAGATTCTTTAAAATTCTTAAGTTTAATTTTTTTTTAAAAATGCAATGCTCAGCAATTTTTTTAAATTACTAAAAGAAAAGCGAAAACTAAGATTAAAACCCGCCTTAGACAGCAGTAGTGAGTAGAACTAAGTTATAGTAAGTTACGACATAAATGACGTAATTTAGTAGTTAGAGTTAGAGTTAGTAGTATAGTAATACTTAGTATAGCCTATGCCTATACTGCAGACTACTTACTAGGCCTAGGCCTCTTCTATAAATAGCCAAGTAAGTTTAGGATAGCCAACTCTCCACTGGACTCTCTCTTTTATCTTTCCTTAACTTTCTATTAAAATTAAAATCTAGAGTAAGAGTCTAGCGTGGTATCTACAAAATTCTAATTTTACTTGTTTGCAATGTATTAAACTTACTTAGGCCGTGCCGTTAGTAGTTAGGCTTGGCTTAGGCCTACTAAATAAATTCTAAAACAAAGTGACTAAAGTCTAAAACTTGTACAATTACAAGTTTGTACACTTGTAATTGTAGTAAATGTCTAGTACTAGTACTACTACTACTAGTAAAAATAGACAAATTACTACGGCATTACTCATCAATCATTGTCATCATGTCATTCATAAAGTTAGTCTAGTCTTAGTTTTAAAGTTTTAAAAAATAAAGTGCATTAGTTTAGTCAGAAAGGTTAGACGATACTTACTATAATAAAAATATTATGAATAATTTCAATACTCAATTATTTCATTCATTCACCACTGTCCTATTTGTAAGCTGGTCAATTGATGTGTGCTGTGTCAGTTGTGATAGATTGGGATTGGTGTTGTTTTTGTTGTTTTTTCTGCGTGTCCTAGTTTATATTTGTGCTTCGCGGATCTCAGGTAGTAGCGCTCTTAAGCTTTAGAGAAGATTAAGAGGTGCGGGCGGCTTGTTGCTATGACGTCATTTGCAAGCTTTCAAAATGGCAGATGCTGGGATACAAGAAGCGATAGGAGTTTCTAACATTCTACTTGTTACCGATTCCTACAAAGTAATTTATATATCTTTGGATTTTTATTATTAAGGTTTATTCATGTTATTTTAGTAATTTAATTGCAGATTACAATATAATTTACTTTTCTTATAACTACAGTGGTGATAATAATAACAATTAAATATGGCCCATTGAGGCCATTGTCAGTAGTAGTAGTGGTAATATGGCATGGATAGGCAAGCACGCTCAGCAATGCCGAAATTAAAATGAATTTTTTAAAAGCATGTTAAAAATTAATAGGCCTACTAAAAAAATATATTTTGCAGGTTAAAATGAAAATTTTTTTATAGGCTACGCCTTTTGTTGGTTTTTTTTCTTGGAAAGCCCTTTATTCATTAAATTCTGAGAAATATTAAATATGGCTATTTGAAAGTTGATTTTTATATTAGTTATTTCCCTTTCTCAGAAAAGAAAACAGAAACCAAAACTAAACATTTTTTTTTTCAATTCATAAAAATATAAAAATATTTTTTTCAAAATAATATCACAACAAATTTTTGTCAGTGAACTTTTACATTTAAAGTTAAAGGTCCTAAAGCCTAAGGAAAATAATAAATGTGAATCCAGATAAAAATTCTATTAAATTAAATTGCAAAATCCCCATGCCCATGAGGAAGGAGTTAAATAAGTAAAGAAATATTCATTATTTCATAACATAACACTTGACTTAGGCCTACTTAATTTGGCCTAAACTGCAGCCCTTTTCACAAATGTCTAAGATAGAAACACCAATGAACAGTAAAAGATTTTCATTTGGCTATTTGGAAAACAGTTATTTAAAAAAATAAAGGTGTAGTTATCAGTAGTGGTGAATCAAGGGATTGAATCGCCTAAGGCCCAAGGCAATTTAGATGAATCTGGCCAGGCTGCTGAGACTTATTGACTGTTTATGGAGAATATTTTAATAGGCCATGTCTCGGCTATAAATGAAAGCCAAATTATATTTAAGTAAACTTCTAATGAAATTAGTTGTTCTTGTAATATTGAAATCCAAAAATAATTATTTCTCTAAAATGAAATGTAACAAAAACTTTAATTGAGAGATTACAAAAATAATATAATAGATTTGCTCCTTTGTGTTTGATGTTATTTACATACACCTTGCTTGATTCTCATGGCAATCAATTATGTGTCGCCCTCACAAGTTAGCAGTAATCAGTTTAATGTCTGGTTCACAGTTCCTCAGCATAAGTGTTTCCAATTCGTTTCCAGAATAAAGTTGATCTCAGTGGTCTCAATAGACTTTTTATAAATTTTATCAGGTTAGAAAACGTTAATTTGCATGAAACTTGGAAAAGTGGAATAGTCAGCAAATATGTTTAAAAAGAAGTTATTAATACTGGTACTGAATATGCATCTGAATATTATTTATACTTTTTAAATTAAGATACAGTAGCATAAGGCACAATTCTAACAAGTACTAATGTGTTTTGTTGTCAATCCTTTTCCAAATTGTGTTCACAATTTTCTTTATTATTTAGACTATTACTTTTGTATACAATTCAGTGTGTTCTGTCTGTAAGACCTTTCTTCAAATTGTCCAAATTTAGAAATGAAATCTGAGTTCTATACAAATTCTATTTGCCCATGAATCGGTGTGAAATCTGAACATTTTTGTTGCTTTAAACTTTGAAAGTTTCATGCAAGACTTCATCATTTTCATTGAAATTCCTCAGTTTGAGCATGCCATAATTGCAGCTAACTTGCTGCCTCCTGTAAATCTTTTCTGTAAACGAATTAACACAAATATTTTTAAAATGTGATCATCAACATCTGATGAAATTTTTAAATTGGATTAAACAAAGGTTCATAATCTGCAGCTTATCCGTCAAGCACTTTTCATTTTCTAAAACGCACCGGTGGTAACTCTGTTTCAACTTTAAAACCTCTTGTTCATTATCTTATTGGGCTTTTGCCCATATGGTGATATTTTGACATGACTTTATTTTGGACAGGAAGGAGATCATTTAAATGTTAATACCAAAATATTAAAACATGGTTAAAATAGTTATCTTTTGTTCAAAAGATTTCTTTTACTGTTCCACAATAATAATTTTAAATTAATCACAACTATAGCGGCCCAAAAATCTACCAGCCTATTGGTCGATGCCTGATATGTCGATCTGCCCCTGGCCATTAGGTTATAAATAAAATCTATAGCAACTTATATTTGATATAAACGTATATATATATATATACGTATATATGATTGCTTTTTATCATTGTTGACATTTCTTCATAGTGTTGATGAGAGAACCTAACTCTGGACAAAACTGATAAACTGTTCAGTATAAAGTTTGGCCTATGCTAAAAATGTTGCTGCCAAGGTTTAGATATCACTATTCTCCATCACATCATTTGAACTTAGATGAAGGTATGATGCCAACTGAAGGAATACTTTTGTATAAAGAATTTATGAAATCAAAACCCACAAAATGAGGGATAAAAACTTAAATGCTTTGTAAAGCTAATTCTAGTTATATTCTAAATTTAGAAATATACACTGGAAACACAGGATGCATTTCTGGATCTTTGTGTTGTCGGCAGTATTGTGGTTAGGATATTGACTTATGGTAACTTCATACATAAAAATGACATAAATGCCATATACAGATCACTAAAATTTGGAACATTTGCTGTTGGAATAGCTTTGACAAATAGAATGTTTTATCCAAAAGAACTAGCTCAGAAGAAAAAAATGGTACATGGTCAGAGTTTTTGTACCACAATAATATTGTATTTCTTGGATGCATCAAAGAATAAATTTTATTTTATTTTCAGTTATCACGATTGAACTCATATATTTATAAGAAAAAGAAGTAAAGATGGTTTAACTGTAGCTTTTCAAACACCATAATTGTGTATTGACTATACTTAATTCCTATGATGTAAAGATCAAGTTTTTCGACTCAACAAAGAATCTCATCAACTTATTATTGACCAGCAATAATACCTTTCTCCTACAAGTGAACAAAAAATCTGCATGTTAATAAGCAAAATAAGTTTGTCACTCATTGATGATTGGAGGGCAAAGTCAAAGATGCATCACAGTCTTGTCAGTTTATAAAATATGGGCTTGCATCATCCACAGATGTCTCAACAAGCTTTAGAAATCAACAGATGTGTTGTTTGTGCTTTGCAATTTGACAATTTGATTGTGGGCCCTCAAAATATTGAAGAAGAAGAGAAGAGAAATTATGGGTTGTTACCAAACTCTGCAACAGGGAAGAGAGTTTTGCTTTGACGGTCCTACAAAAGGTTTCAACTTTCAATTATCACGATCTTATAAAATTTCATGTCTATCTGGCATTGCTGTACAAAACTTGGAAATGCAGTGCTCAAACGGACAAGGAAAAATTGTATTATAAAATTAAAAATAAAGAAGCTCAGATTGATGAATTATGGATGATTATAAAGCTGAAATATTCTCATATTACCAAAAGAAAGCATTAGTAATATTGTTACAGTTTTCTACTTCTTATTTATGTGAATTAGGGTTTCTATTCTTACAAATATGTACAAAAACTATTTTCAAAAGTGAATGATTGAAGTCAGTTAAGATTGTATTTTCCTGATATTTCTTCCAATGTTAAGAAAAAATATAAATATAGACCACACCACACCCAAATAAAAGCATTAATTTTAATTTTTCTAAATATTACTAAACAAAATACTATAATATCGGGTAATATGATATTACTTTGTTCTGTGTTTAAAAGAACATAAGAAAAAGGTGCTATTCCTTTCATTCATTAAACTTTTCTGACAAGTGCAACCACTTTGCTTGTATTGATTTTGTTGATTGCAATCATCAGTCATAGATTGTGTTTAATGTCTGCTCATAGAAGTGGATACATTTATTTTTTCAGAAATAAATGGTATTTTTTAGTACCAGAATGCAACAATATTAAAAATATTTTTGTTAATAAAAGATTCTTTTTAAAAAAAAGATTATGGTGTGGGTGAACAAAGTTCTGTGCTAATGAAAAAGTAATCCAATAAATAACTTCTCTGGCCAGGTCATCCATCAAACAAATAATAAAAAATCAATATTCCATTAATGAATTCATGATTAACATCACCCTCATGAAGAACTTTTTTATTTGGTTATTGAATTCACAGTTTGCCTTCCCTTAAATGGGTTGCAAACCGAGGTTAACCGGTCCCATTCTGCACCAGCCTTTGACTATCAACAGCTATCATTTATATGTTCATTTGCCCAGGCCTGCCTCCACCCTTTGACTATCAACAGCTATCATTTATATGTTCATTTGCCCAGGCCTGCCTCCACCCTTTGACAGCTATCATTTATATGTTCATTTGCCCAGGCCTGCCTCCACCCTTTGACTATCAACAGCTATCATTTATATGTTCATTTGCCCAGGCCTGCCTCCACCCTTTGACTATCAACAGCTATCATTTATATGTTCATTTGCCCAGGCCTGCCTCTAGCCTTTGACTATCAACAGCTATCTTTTATATGTTCATTTGCCCAGGCCTGCCTCCACCCTTTGACTATCAACAGCTATCATTTATATGTTCCTCTGCACAGACTTGTTTCAGTTTAAGTTTGTCAAAATTTTGCTAATTAGTTTATATTAATACACACGTCTTCATTCTTTGTTAATGAAAATTTTTAATTTTCTTTTCACACCCCTATTAAATATTTAATTAAAAATAATAAATGCACAATAACTTTTTTTTTTTTTGAAGAACCCAAACATTCTTCAATGCATACTATTGTCACTGTCCCAAGATATTTCCCTCGGCTAATAAAATATTTGATACCAGGTAATCCATCAAACATTTTAATTAGTCACATAATAATTTGACGTAAAAATGAAGGTTAGAAGGCCCAAACCATTTTCCTATATGCCTAACATATCTGGCAACACACGCAGACTTTTTTGGATAAATGTTTTTGACAACAGTTTTTAATTTTCTGAATTTTCTTTTTTTTTAAAGGTTACCCATCACTTACAATATCCACCCAAAACTACCACTGTGTGTTCTTATTTTGAGAGTCGTGGAGGAAAGTTTTCTTCGACAGTGTTTTTTGGTCTTCAGTACATTTTAAAACGCTGGCTTGTTGGACCTGTTGTTACTAAAGAAAAAATAAAAGAGGCCAAAGAAATATACAGCTTACATTTTGGACAAGACGTCTTCAATGAAGAAGGATGGAATTACATAGCAGAGGTGAAGTAATCTGGTCATTTTTGTTTTGGTGTTTAAGCAAAAAGACTGAAAGCAAATCATAATTGATTCTGTGTGCTGTAGAATTAACATGAGGAGAACAAAAGAAAGCAAAATAAAACAATATCACACTTATTGAATTGATGTTGTATCAAATGTAAGTGAAGAAAAGGCCATTTGATGAAAATGTAAACAATCATCAGGAGTACATCAGGGAGCTTCATGCTATTGAGATAAAGCTTTTTTCAGTTAGGCCACTTTCACTTTGCTTTTAAATCTTGTTGCATTCCCCCTTTGCTTTTGATGTACCACCATTTTTTTCATGCTTGACTTTTTTTCTTTTCTTCATTGAGTATGGGTGAGTATTATTTTATGAAGATTGCTTGTGAAACCGTGGTCATGCTTATAGAATTCCAGCTAGAAACATTCCAGGGAAAAGGAAGCCACAGAAGATCAGAAACCTTGTGCAAACCAATAGAAAAGGAATCTGTAGCTAAGAGACCTGACCCTACAGACAGCTCCCATGGAAGCATCTGAAAAACAGGATTAGCCTTTCTTGGCCATTGTCTTTAACACCAGTGGAAACCTGATGACTGAATGGAAGAGTTCCATATCTACTTTAAGAAATGTCCAGGTGCTAAAAACTTTAAAAATTAAATGCACATTATGCTTTTGTGATGGTTCACCTCATTTGTTATAAATGATAATGTTTATTTTTGTTGTACAGCATCACAAGGGCTACATTCCTCTAAGGATCAAAGCTGTCCCTGAAGGAACGGTGGTACCAACTAGAAATGTTCTATTTACAGTTGAAAATACAGACCCCAAATGTTTTTGGCTAACAAACTACTTTGAGGTACGTTTGAATACGTTTGATGGATTTCTGCGATTAGAGGACATCCATTTATTATGTATGCCCTGAGGGGCTCTGGGGCTTGGGCAGTTAGGAGTTTTTCGTACTGGTGTGTTGGGGGTGTGTGTGTCTCAACTGAATGTTTACATGCAGTTTTGCAATTATTCTTGAATAATTATCCTGAAAATGTGATATTCAATTATTTGCATATTTATATCTCTAATAAAGCCATCACCCATATGAAATCCCATGTGAATCCATGATTTCTAATTATTTTCAAAGGCTGTAAAAATAGGACCTCAATGTTTTATGATTATGCTCATACTGATGCCATGTGTTAACACAAAAAACTGGTTAAATATCCAAAGATAATATTGATCCTTGTGACAACTTAAGTCCACTGTACCCTTTGTATGTTTTGTTGCATGTGACAATTTTTGACAAACTTCCTGTATTGTTCAGAGTATCATCATCATTCATCATCGCCTGTCGTCCCGTCTGGGGCATAGGCCACAAACAAAGGCTCTCCAGGCATCCCGGTCTTGGGCAAGTCTCTCCAACTGTCCCCAGTTGTGCCCACTCTTTTTGATGTCTGCCTCCAGTTCCCTTCTCCAAGTTGTTTTGGGTCGACCTCTTTTTCTCTTACCCTGGGGGTTCCAAGTCAGGGCTTGTCTCGTGATACTTGATGCGGGCTTTCTGAGGGTGTGGCCAATCCATCTCCATCTGCGCTGGCAGATTAACTCTTCCACTGGTTCTTGTTGTGTGCGCCGCCAGAGATCCTCGTTGGTGATGACGGTGGGCCAGCGGATTCGTAAAATCGTTCGGAGACATGAGTTGATAATCAGAGTATAGACAGTCCCTAAATCATTTTTATTTATTTTCATTTTGCAACTCTTTCTGTGCCCCAAAACATTGGAATTCTCTCCCATTACACATCTGCAATATACCGCCCACCCAAGCCTTAAAACTGCACTCAAGACCCATCTCTTCAAACTCTGCTATTCCCACTCGTTCTCAACCCCCCCCCCCCTCCCGATATGTTCATTTGTATTTACCTAGTTTACATGTTTTAATAATTGTAAAGCGCTTAGAGCTTTATGATAATCGCTATATAAAAATGCCTAAATAAATAAATAAATAAATAAACAATAACCAATGTTGCTGGGTGCCGTCCATGGCTAGACAGGGGTAAATAATACTTGGGTGGGCGAGGTCAATCTCTTTACAAAGCTGTTTTTAAATGAAAAGTTTTACCTTACTGTTTTTATTGTCATGTTTCTATTTTCTTGTGGCTAATTTTTATGTAAAGCACGGTGTGCCTAGCCCTAGACTGGGGTACCACACTATATAAGAACAATTTATGAATAATAATAATAATAATAACTTCCATTTGTTGGCCCACCCTTAGTTTAAATACTTACTGGGGGGGGGGGGAGCAGAACAATCCAGTATTTTGTTAGGCTGGACCAAAAACTGCACACCCGAAAAGGGGGAGAAAAACCTCAAATCATTTTCAAAACACATTTTCCAAAATATTCCAATTGAAATATTACTGCCAGGTCCTTTAAAGCAGTGGTTCCCAAACTTTTAAGTTTGGCGGACTGGTGAACAAGTTTCGAAATTTTACCAGGGACCGTTGCATGATTTATTTTTATACTTTTATTTCTATTTGACAATAAATATTTATGTTATGGGGACCTGCAGCGTTATGCATGCGGACCAGTGAAGGTCCACAGACCGCCATTGGGGGACCACTACTTTAAAGGACAAGCCCTCATTGCATCAAAGTTTATCATCTAGGTCAGTGGTTCTCAACCTTCCAGATGCCATGACCCTTTAATACAGTTCCTCATGTTATGGTGACCCCCAGCATAAAATTATTTTCGTTGGTACTTCATAAATATGTGTTTTTTGATGGTCTTAGGTGACCCCTGTGTAAGGGTCGCAGCCCACAGGTTAAGAACCGCTGATCTAGATGTCCTTTTGTGTACATTTGGTGCAGCAAATGAGTTTGCATCACAGTGGGCATGAGAGTGGGGCTGACAAGAATGATACACTCTTGGAGATTTCTTCATTGAAAGCTCAATTTGTGCATATGTATGGGGGTTTCAATTTGTGCATATGTATGGGGGTTTCCAAAAATGTATAGATGAAATACTGAATTATTTGGTACTAATATATGGATGACTGGATGGCCCATTTACCTTTTAGTGGATTCAATGTTATGAACGATCTACATTAGTTTTATTTAATTTTTTGAATTCTCCTAACATTAAATATTTTTAAAATGCGCTTTTCATCTTCAGACACTTCTAGTTCAAGTATGGTATCCCTTGACAGTGGCAACCAATTCTCGCTGCCAGAAGGAAATAATTGCTAAATATTTGTTTGATACAGCTGAAAATTTAGACAGTCTTCCCTTTAAGCTCCATGACTTTGGATTTAGAGGTTGTAGCAGTGTTGAGGTGAGTTGGAGCAGTATCAAGGTGGGTTGTGAAAGTTCAGTGCTAAGGTGGGTTGTAGCAGCTCACTGTCAAGTTGAGTTGTGTTAGTGTAGTGTCAATGTAGGTTGCAGTAGTATTAAATTTAGTTGTAGCAATGTCTAGGTGAATTGTAGCAGTTCAGTGTAAAGGTGGGTTGTAGCAGTTCAGTGTCAAGGTGGGTTGTAGCAAGTCTGTGTAATAGTGGGTTGAAGCAGTTCAGTGTAAAGGTGGCTTGTAGCAAGTCTGTGTAAAGGTGGGTTGTAGCAGTGTCAGTTTCTGTTGTACCAGTGTTTTGGTGGGTTGTTGCAGTCTTTAAGTGGGTGGTAAAAGTGGTGTGTGTGTTGCACCAGAGATTAGGTGGGTGATAACAGTGTTAGGGTGGTTGTTGCTGTGTCAAGATGAGATCTGAAAATAAGAGGGTATACAATTTTGTATAAACAAGGTCCTTCATTTTTCTCCGTCCCTTAGTCTGCTGGTATAGGTGGCGCTGCTCATTTGGTCAATTTCCAAGGTACAGACACAATCGCTGCACTTGTTACAGCAAAAAATTTTTATGGGTGCAGAAATGCAGGCTTTTCTATACCTGCAGCGGAGCATAGGTAATGTTGCCTTTTAAAAATTATTTAACATTTATAGTATGTATTATTAAAGTTAAAAGAGATAAGCAACTTAGAGCATTTTTCTGACTGATCTGAAGAAACGAACCTTTTTGTATTGTAAACAAGAGGCTTTATTTATGTTCACTAAAAATGGTAACATATTTCAAATGACTCCTACTCATCCATTTTAGACTTCGCGATTGGTTGTTACTTCTTTAGAGCAACCCTGTTGTGTTGATTAACAAACTTTTAAAATTTCTCTTTTAACTCAAGCTGTTTTATTCTTTGTGTCTTATAAATCTGCACACGGGACCATACTCAGTGATGAGTACATTACCACACGAATAAATATTAATATCATTATTTCTGTAATTTTGTGTAATTTTACACCTTGTCTTGATTTTTCTACGCCGTCTTGCAGTCCTCATGATAATGGTCTGATTATTTGGCAGGTTGATCTTTCCTCGTATCAACACAATCACATGTAATGAGTCTTTTAAATGCATCAGCACAATCACACTAATGAGGCTTTTAAATTTGGTTATAACAAATGAGGGTCAAAGAAAACTCATCCTTACCTACCACCCACACAATGTAATTGCCAGAAAATATTCTTGAAGACTCGGCATCTACTCCCAGCTGACCCTGACAGGGTTTTCCACATCCCCTTTACTTGTTGTCTTCAGATGTGATAAAAATCTTTGTGACCTTCTTTGCACATTCGCCCTTAAGCTGACCCCTCTCTGGTTGGTACTAAACTATGTTTAAGAAGCCATTGTAGGACTTGCCCCTATGTTCTGGAAACTAAACAATGAGACCTCCCTAAGGAGACCTTTATCATCAAAGCGGGATTCACATGTGATTGTTTGCAGAAGATGTCAATTTTTCTTCAACTGCATTCGTACCACATAATACAAGAAGCCCGTACAAAATATTAATCTGTAACATAATAATAATCTATAAATATTTAAAAAAGAATTACATTTTTTTGAAAAATTTTTTGATTTCATTAAAAAGTGTAGAGATGTGACTATTCTATACTAAACATCTCAAATGAAAGTAATTTTAAATTGGAAAATGTGATGATTTTATACTATACATCTCTTATGAAAGTAATTAGACTATACATTAAAAGATTGACCATAAAATAACTGTATGGTTATTTTCTTTTCTAGCACAATTACAACATGGGGAGAACATGGTGAGAGGGAAGGCTTTAAGAATATGCTAGATAAGTTTCCAACTGGATTAGTGGCTGTGGTGAGTGACAGTTATGACATCTGGAATGCTTGTGAGAAGATCTGGGGCACTGAACTCAAGGAGGCAATAATTGCAAGGGGAGATAAGGGAGCTCTTGTCATCAGACCCGATTCTGGGGATCCCCCAGAAATAGTTGTAAAGGTAAGAAAATTTTCTCCATATATATGAATTTTTTAATAGATAAAATAGTTGTGACACATATCATTATATTAACATTTTAAAAAATTTGAATTGTCCAGTTCTCTTTAATTTGTAATATGTTAGTACCTGAAAAATTCATATATGCCAACACACATGTGTAACACATGTACAAAACTAACAGAAGCATAATACCTGTAAATAAAAAATGAAAAGTGAAATTAATTATCAATGCTTTGAATTCATGCAATATTTGCACTTGAAAATGTCTGGATTTCTTTATATTTGTCCCAAACAATGAGTGTGTATTTACACTGTAAAATGTATGTGATTTGTTCACCTTTAAGTCTATTTCTATCAGTTTGTATATTTGCTGTGTTGCAAGGTTGGCAAACATAAAAGTTTTATATCAAAACAAGAAGATACAAATATTACTGATATTGCATCTAAATAACTTAAACAATTGCTATAGAAAAGATTGCACCTCTTAAATTTTAGAGAATGTTAATTTAACGTGTCAATTAAACCTCATGCTGTATCCAGGCTATGCCCTAAGCATAATGAATAATGCTGTGTGCCCTAAGCATATTGAATAATGCTATGTGCCCTAAGTGAAATGAATAATGCTATGTGCCCTAAGCATAATGAATAATGCTATGTGCTCTATGTGTAGAGAATAATGCTTTGTGCCCTAAACATAATGAATAATTTTATGTGCCCTAAGCATAATGAATAATTCTACCATTATTGACATAAATCTATCAAACTATTTAATTCATATTAAAAGAGTACTAGACACAAATTCTTGCTAAGAATCACACAAACTCATTGGTGTTTATGGTTTACAACCAGCTGCAATGTTCATGAAGTTATGACATGGTATTTATGGTTTACAACCAAGTGCAATGTTCATGAAGTTATGACATGGTATTTATGGTTTACAACCAAGTGCAATGTTCATGAAGTTATGACAACAAACTTTGTAACTAGGCTGTTAACTCACTAAAGATTCCTGCAAGCTACAGGCTGATTTTTAATGTAAGCTTTGGATTTTACTTATGTATCTATTCAAAGCAATTGAAGATCTTAATGTTGAAAGTACTGAAAGTCACAAATAATGATAGGGATATAATCCAATTCAAATATTCTTTTTGTCTATAAAATTTGATCATTCTTATTTTTTGGCTTGTTTAAATAAGGGACTTGGCTAAACCGGATAAGAAAAAGGTCACAGTTGAGTCTGATTTTGACAAAGATGAGACATAAGTACTTTTAGCAGTAGGGCCTTCAATTTGGATTTATGTGACTTTATATTTACATTTATGTACTTATCTTAGCTTATCAGACAAGAGCAAAGTCCAATTTACTGTATTATGGCAGCCTAATAAATTGACAGAACCCACTTAATGTATTGGGATACCTTTGGATATTTTCCTTTAGTTATAAATGACTGAGATTTCTTGGATAAGATACATTTGAAATGTTTTATCAAATGGTTTCTGGGGTAGCTTCACAATTAATTCCATTGTATCACTACTGTTCAACTTAAAATATTGCTTTATTCTAATTTTTTTTTTTTTAAGTTCAGTTGTTAATTTTTTTTTTATTGTCGGCCAAAATTTTTAAGTTTTCCCCAATGATTTTAAGGTACTAGAGATTCTTGGTGAGAAATTTGGCACCACTTTGAACAGCAAGGGATATAAAATGCTGCCTCCATATTTAAGAGTGATACAAGGAGATGGGATATCTTATGAGACATTAGGAAAGATACTGGAAAATATGAAGAAACATCAGTGGAGTGCAGAGTTGGTGGCATTCGGCAGTGGTGGAGCTTTGCTTCAGAAGTTAGACAGAGACACTCAGAAGTGTGCCTTCAAGTGCAGCTATGCAGTCATAAATGGAAAAGAGGTAACAATGATGAGCAAGGTGTTATTCCATAGTTCCCTCCTTTTCTAAATAGATTCTTTGATTCAATAAGTTTTCTTAATCACCAATAAGTCTTCTTGATCACCAATAAGTCTTCTTAATCACCAATAAGTCTTCTTGATGACCAATAAGTCTTCTTAATCACCAATAAGTCAGTCTTCTTAATGACCAATAAGTCTTCTTGATGACCAATAAGTCTTCTTAATGACCAAAAGTCTTCTTAATCACCAATAAGTCTTCTTGATCACCACTAATATTTCTCTAAGTATGAAAGTCTATGGGATAATACAGGTGGGCCGCCTTGATAAAATTTTTCCTCTATTCAATAATAGTTATGTAAAAATAAGGAAATCTTAGATTTATGAGAGATGACAAACAGGTTTTATAATATTTTCATGTTGGTAAAATACATTTTTTAAGTTAATTTTACTTAGTGAACAATATTGTAACCTAATCTAAATGTACCTAATTATAACAATAATAATATGCTGGGATACTGCTCCTTATCAAAACAGCTCATCATCCTTAAATAATATTTAAATGGGGGACGTCCTAGAAGTCAGGTTGTCAGTTTTAGTGTGTCTTAAGATAAAAATAGGTTGCACTAAAGAAATACAGTTATTGAAGAATGAAGATATATTTGAAGTACAGCCCCTTCTAAACTTGTATATTTATCATATTGTTAATTTTTAGTAGATTTTCTTTACTGATAAATCTGTGGAGACAAACAAAATGTATTTTACTTGTAGGTGAATGTGTTCAAAGACCCAGTTACTGATAGAGGTAAAAAGAGCAAGAAAGGTAGACTAACATTGGAACTCTCCAATAATGTGTACACAACAACTGAAGAAGGGGCTGGTGACCCAAGTTTGGTGAGTCTGATCTAGATCTTGTTTAAAGTTGTTGTGGCATTCCACTGCTCTAAATCTTATTTTTCAGGGTTTGAGTTTAAGACACTTTGTTGATATGTTGTCGATCCTTGAGATGAACATGAAAATATTTGATGTAATGTTTATAATTTCTCTTAAAAAATAGGATGTCATGCAGCTGGTGTTTGAGAATGGCAAACTTCTTAAAGAATATACCTTTGATGAAATCAGGAAGAATGCTGAAATCGACTTGGTTCGGAATCTGACCAAGTAATTATTAGTGTAGGTGGGCTGTTTTTCATTATTGTCATGGTTTACATAGTTGCTGTAGAAAAATAAAGGTATGTCTTGTTTACATTATTTTTTTGGGGGTTAAATTAATATTTAAACAATGATTATGAAATTATAGAATAAAGTTTTAAGCCAACAATCCTATTGTGTATTTCAGTGGTTCCCAATATGGGCAGTACAGTAGCTCTGGGTCAGGGTGGCTTTAGGGCTTAGAATAATATCAATAATGCATGCAGTAACCAGCTGTGGTAAATAGTTGTCTTCCAAGGGATGGGTCAGGGTGGCTTTAGGGCAGGGATGGGTCAGGGTGGCTTTAGGGCAGGGAGGGGGTCAGGGTGGCTTTAGGGCAGGGAGGGGTCAGGGTGGCTTTAGGGCAGGGATGCGTCTGAAGGGCAGGAGAAATCTAGGGCTACCTAAACCAATAATTTTGTATAGAAGAATATTATCAACAAAAGGAATGGCTTCAATTAGCTAACTTTTTGCACTGGTACACCAGGTATTCATAACTATTATTGAATGAAATGTTTCACATTGCAAACTTCTTCTGCAGTCCCATTTAACTGAATTTGTTAGTGCCACGTGTGTTGCGCAGTGGCTAGGTTTTTATCCACGGGTTAAAGTGAAGTTGTCTATATTTATGTAAAAGTGCCGGGGTCTGGAAAAAAAAAGTTTGAGAAACACTGACATACTGCATTGGATTGTTGGATTATAAATTTTAGCTTTTATTTGTTGTATCAAAGAAGCCTTTATCAAGTGCAAGTAGTTGTATGTTGCTGCATTAAGTAGTGCTGTGACCATTGTGAAAACTAGCTGTGTTTTTTGAATTAATAAGTTATTAAGATGAACATTATTTTCTTATGAACCATTGTTATTTGTATTTTTGTTAGTGAACATGATCATAGCAGTTTACTTTAGTGAGCTTTATCAGTATGCCAAATATTGTGCAGTAACAAGTTGGACTATGTTATGTAATCTGCTGTACATGAAAGCTAGTTTTCTTTGTTTAATCAGACAAAACATTCTTAGTTGAGTTTTTATAATTGATGGCAATGCAACGCTTAAGTGGGGTCACTGAAAAGGACAGACTACAATTTGAGGAGAAAAGGGGAAAAAAAACGTATATGATAGAAGCACATTAGCAGTGGCGTAGCTCGGGTTAGTGCTGCCCAGTTTTGGCCAAGCATTTTGCCACCCCTGCTTGAAGGGGCTCTGCAGTTGGCCAGAGATGCCGCCTCTTGGTGTAAGGGGAGGGGGTGCAGCCCGTGACAGACCACCCCCCCTCTGCACCCCCCTTCACAGGCCACTGCACATTAGCTTCTGGTCGTCTTGTTGATCTAAGATCAACCATTTTGAATTCCCATGACAAGAAACATTACAAAAAAACATTGCCAAATCCCTTGCTAAAGCCAGGTCAACACCCCTCTGACTATCTCTTTTGTTATTTGATATTGAATAAAGTGATTGGACTTAATGGAAGTGGGGTGGAATTTATCTTTTTAATTCTGTTGTATCAAGTTTAGAAAACTGAGTTGTTGCTGTTTTCCTCTCACCATCATGATGATTCTCTTGTTGTTTTCCTCTCACCATCATGATGATTCTCTTGTTTGCCGGATAAACCACTGTTATTGTTATCATTAAAAAACTTAGAAATTATCTTTACAAAAATGTGTTTTTAGTGGTATCTTGTGACCAGATGATTCTATTGTCCATTTTACTAGAACCATTCCAGTGATTCTATGACAAGATAATTGATCTGCTGGTAATGTGTGAACATTTTTCAACTCTGTTCAATACAGCTTTTTCATCCATAGCCTTTGGTGAACATTTCAGAATGAAAGAAATTATTTAAAATCATCAAACTATAGATGGGGTGGAGGGGTCTATTTCCTTTAATTACTTCATACTGCAGCCAAAATTGACAGTTGCATCAAAATACACTTCTTAAATATAAATATTAACATGTGCCTATCCTTTATTTAAATAATAGACAACCTACTATTAAATTGTCTTATTGGCCTGGATGTTCTCAGAAACCTCTGTAGAGTAATTTTAAAACTTGAAGATGAAGATGCCCACTTAAGTGTAACAGAACAAGTGCACTAGTATTATCTGCCTGGTACATGACTAAATAATACAATGTTGTTTAAATGGATAACATTTGTGTTTATTATCATGTAATTGTTCAATTTTGGTACTCTATCAGACTAGAATATTTTGTGTCATTGATTCCCCATTTTTGGCCAATTCAGACTTGGGATCCTCTTCCATTCCATGCCAAACATTAGAAGAGAAATTGAGAACATCAGTTTTTTTTTTTTAAAATACAAATTTATTTTCTTCAGTTTCCATCTATTTAAGCGTACATTTGAAATTTATTCTATTTGCATTTTACTCTTTAACTTTAAGCCTGGGCTTTACATCTTCTCCAGCAAAGTCAGTTCACAGGCTTTCAAGTCTTATGGTCTTAGAAGACAGTTAGAATGACCCTTTCCATTCATTACACTCTTTACAGTCATTACATTCTTTGTTGGTGAACTTTTCAATTATGTCAAGATTCAAAGGCAAATTTCTTGTATTTTTATTTCTTTTGCAATGTGAGACTTTGGCTTCTTGAACATCAGTTTTTAAAATGTAATGGCATAAATGTAATTTTACAACTATCAAGGAACATTCACTTTTTAAACACTTGCTTGATCTTCATTATATACACAATAATTATTTAAAACCATTTTTTATATGGATTACCATGTATCTATCCATGTGTTGATTACCATGTATCTATCCATGTGTTGATTAGCATGTATTTAACCATGTGTTGTCAATCTATTTTGTTTTGGTCATTGATTTTGTCTCCATATTTTCTATCTTTCTTTATTTGAATATTTCATAATCATTATTGTCTGTAATTAAATTTTCTCTTCTTCCCTGCCAAACCAGTGCTTTTAAAAAAAAAAATATGACTATACAAAATTAATTTGTCTTGTTACTGTATCCCATCTTCTTGTATTGAAGTTGTATGCCCTCTGCCATATTTTACTGTGTCTCCTAAGTTATTAAATTATTGTGACATTTTGTATAACTTGTATGGCCTGTGCCCATATTTGGGCTACCATCTGCTACATCATCCAGATACCTGTGCCCATATTTGGGCTACCATCTGCTACATCATCCAGATACCTGTGCCCGTATTTGGGCTGCCATCTGCCACATCATGCAGACACCATCTTGAAACTTAATATTTTAGAACTTATTTCTCTTGTAAACTGTCCATCAGTGTTTTTGAAATAAGAGCAAATTATTTTATACATGTGGTTGCTATAGCATTTGTCACAGATGTGTATGCAAATAAAAGCAATTGATTAGATTGGTGTTTAGAAGTAATAACAAATTAAATGGGAAGTAATCTATTATTTAGTTTTCATTTATGATTACATGTGCGTATATGAATGTGACATGACATTTGAAAAAAAACATATATTATTCAACAATCTTGACTTCTATTATTTATTAGTAATTTTGTTGTTCTTGTAAAATTGAATCAACTCTACATAGGAAGCAATTAAATGGATGCACCCAACTCTGTCTATCAACCAATAGTTTAGCACAGGGGTCTCCAAACTTTTCAGCCTGAGGGCCGCATTAACTATCAAACAGCAGCTCGGGGGCCGAATACACACTTTAGGTCCAAATAAAAAAGAATCAAAACATGGATGTTGTTTTTAATCATTTATGTATTATTATTTCATTCAGTTATTATTTAATAACACATTGATACACTACACATGAACACCTGTAAAAGTGGGAATGGTGAAATTGTTTCCTGGATGCCAAAATAGATTAGCAGACATTTCTGGATTTAGATTTCATGTCCCTAACATCAACACTGACCTGAGATGATCATCTGACAAATTTGTTCTCAAATCGTTCTTCACTTCTTTTGTTCTTGAAAATGTTTGTTCACACCGGCAGGTTGTTCCAAAGATTGAAAGGTACATTGATGCAAATGTTTTGACATTAGGAAAGTCTTCCTTGGGCGAAAACTAGTTAAAAACCCACCGGTCCTTCTTTTTACTTGTCCCTAAGTAGGTCATTTGCTTGCAACTCAATAAACTCCAGGTGCCGTTCACCTGGGAGACTGGCCACATCTGCTTCAAATTGGTTTAGAAAAAGTCTAACATCATCTGCCTTTAAATCCAAGTCAGAAAACCGCTGTTGACACTGCAGCTGGGGGTCTTTGATGATCTCACATGCAAATGACGTGGGGAACTCCTGTTGGTCTGTATTAGTTCCAAAAAAACAAGACGAATTTGGATCTGAAGGCCTTTTAGATGGGTGTATAGATCAGAAACTAGATTTTACTCTCTTTTAGTGCGTGACGTCATTCATGGATGGCGACCCCACCCCCCCTCTCACTCCACGAAAAACCGGTAGGGCCTACAGTAACCTACAGTAATACTATTGGACAAACGTATACTGGTCATTCTTGCAATCCAACACAATGCATGTAGGTCTTATACTGTATTGAATTATTTTATTTAGCAGGAAACATTAATTTAAATGTATGAACCGAACCAGTGTAATTATAGTGATACAATTTAGCTACATGGAAATGAACTTTGTTAGCAGACAACGATTTCTAACACTCAATACATAGGATCAAATAGATCATTTTAAAGAATGCTACAACAAAGAAATCACACATTTGAATATAATTATAAACATTTGGTCACAACCTTCTCTACATAAGAGATTAGTGATGTTTGATTAAAGCCATCAATGTATTCTAACTCTCACCCAACATTCAAAGATCTATGCTGGCTCTCACCCAACATACTAGATTCTATGCTAACTCTCGCCCAACATACTGAGTTCTATGTTAACTCTCACCCAACATACAGAGTTCTATGCTAACTCTCGCCCAACATAGTAAGTTCTACATTATTGTAACGTATAATCACGCCCCCCCCCCCCCCCCCCCCCCCCCCCCCCCCNCACATTAAGTCACGCTCAGGGGCTTGGGGGTGGGGGGGGGGGTGGTCAAGAATATGTGACACTTTGTGACGAGGGGGGGGGGGGTCGAAAAGTAAATTTGTAACGTAACTTTTTTTTGTTTGTTTCTTTGTGTTTCGTTTTTGTTTCTTTTTTAAATCTAAAATGCTCTAATTTTGAAAAATCTTTATTTAATTAATTTTAAAAACATTAATTTGGGGTCGAAATTGCCTCAGGTATTATAGGTACTATGAAACTCAGTCGCTCACACCTTTTGCGCATATCGAAAAATGACGCCAAAACTGTTGTAGCCATTTTATATACGGCTTGTGGATGACTTCGTTGTTTCGCGTCACAGTTTTCTAATAATACTACATCTTAATCCATTATTAGGAAATGTTAAGGAATAAAATGAAATCTTAGTTTAGTTATGAAAATTGTATGTATGTTTTGATTTTTTTAGGTGTGATGTGACACGGGGTGGGGGGAGAGATTTTGTGATACTTTGTGTAAGGGGTCTAAAAAGGTTTGCGTGACGTAATTTAGGAACGCCTCCTTAAGTTATTCTCACCTCTCAATATATTCCCCCTCTTCCCCAATTTTCTTTACCTATTCCCCCCACAAACACACACACAATCACTTGGCAGTCATTTGTAGCCACTATTTTATTGTAAACCCCAACCTCTTATTCTATTAACAGGCATATTTAATATGATATATCACCAACTCATGTATTTTGTATTGGTCTAAATTAAATCACAGCCATTGCACAACTTGAAATATGAACTCTAGGAACTTGGACTTTGGCAGCCCACTCATTTCGTCAATGTCTCAAAATCTCATTAACTGTTCACAAACATAAGAAAGGAAAATGTAGGTTAGTTCACATGTGTTATTAGCAGCATGTTTTAATAAGCATTTGCTAAACATTTTAAATTCATTTTGGCAAAGTTAGGTCTACATAGACTAGAGCGAACCTGGAAATAATTAATCATAACAAAATTATTGAATTCATATATGATTTTTTTTTAACCCATGTGGACTAAACAGAGGACAGTGAACTGTACTGGTAGCTAACTATACCCTTTGAACTTGGACTTTTCCTTTTTAAATTGTACATTTTAAGGCGACCACATCATAGATTTGTTTAGAAGTTAAATCAGCTAAAGGGAAATGTCTTTTGACTCCACCAAGGCGCCACACGAGTCGTGTCAATAGGGACACTGAGTTGCCATTGGTGGGGGGGGGGAGGGGGTTACAGACTCTGGGCGCCACAGCACCACATTGCGTATAGTGTGATGGGATTAGTTTTCATGAGGGAAATATTTAACCCGAAAGGGAGAGAGGTAGAGTAGGAGAGCGAGAGAGAAAGAGAGTACGAGAGAGATTGAGTGAGAGAAAGAGATAGATTGAGAGAGAGAGAGATAGTCAGATTGAGAGAGAGGCAGATTGAGAGAGAGAGAGACAGATTGAGAGAGAGACAGATTAGAGAGAGTGAGAGAGAGAATGGGAGAGAGAGATTTAGAGAGAGAGACAGATTGACAGAGAGACAGATTGAGAGAGAGACAGATTGACAGAGAGACAGAGAGAGAGAGTGAGAGAGAGAATGAGAGAGAGATTTAGAGAGAGAGACGGATTGAGAGAGAGGCAGATTGAGAGTGAGACATATTGAGAGAGAGACAGATTGAGAGAGAGAGTGCAAGTGAGAGACATACAGAAAGAGAGAGACGGAGAGAGACAGATTGAGAGAAAGACATATTGAGAGAGAGAGTGCAAGAGATAGACAAAGAGGAGAGAGACAGATTGACAGAGAGACAGAGAGAGAGTGAGAGAGAGATTTAGAGAGAAAGAGACTGACAGAGAGAGAGAGGGGGGGAAGTAGAATACCGAAGTGATAGACTCTGTTGCAATCAAACTTACCTTCATAAAATGCCACTCGTTTCATGTCACAAAGACCTCCCTGAAAATACCAAAGAAAAACATGGAAGCCTCAAGATGAACAAGAGAACAATCCTAATTCAAGGAGCATTCATATCTTAGGTAACCAAAACAAAACAAAATCAAATGTGCACACCGTAGATGGAAGAGTTCATTTGTGGACCCCTCCCCCCCCCCCTTACCATCACCACATGCAAACATACAAATGGGTTACCCCACCCCCCTACCCACAACCTCATATGAATATAGACTACATATTTTCTTATTTAGGTGAAACTTTTTTTAAAAAATGTAATTCGGGGGCGGGATCCCGCTAGGGGACGAGATCCTAACAGGGAATGTGATCCCAACAGGAAATGTGATCCCAACAGGGAATGTGATCCCAACAGGGAATGTGATCCCAACAGGGAATGTGATCCCAACAGGGAATGTGATCCCAACAGGGGATAGTAGGCCTTTCCTTCTGGGATCCTATGTGATTTTAAGTGATAAACAGCTATAGCTTTGACATTGGTGAATTAATGGAACAACTTTTAAAAGTTAGATTCGTATCTAAACCATGCTATTATTTTTTGTTAACTAAGGTGGCATTTCACGGTTGACCATCTAACATCCGCCCCCCGGCCTTGCCTGGTCAAACTGATCCCTTGGCCTCACTATAACGCTCGGCATCCTCAATTTAACATTTAACAAAAATCATCTTTCCATGATGCCGTTAAGAAGATTGAATTTCAATTTGACCACCTTGATATGTCTGGAGATCTAAGCTTACCATAAAAGAAATAACTGAGTGTTGCACACTGGGATAAATTAAGGTTAACTTTTAAAACGTGTCAAGTTTAACATCGTAACCACCACCCCTTTAAAACTTTAAAACATTTCCTATCTCAGAGACTTCATGTACGCAACATTTCCTATCTCAGAGACTTCATGTACGCACCATTTCCTATCTCAGAGACTTCATGTACGCAACATTTCCTATCTCAGAGACTTCATGTACGCAAAATTTCCTATCTCAGAGACTTCATGTACGCAAAATTTCCTATTTCAGGGACTTCATGTACGCAAAATTTCCTATCTCAGAGACTTCATGTACGCAAAATTTCCTATCTCAGAGACTTCATGTACGCAACATTTCCTTTCTCACAGACTCCCTGTAAGCAATATTTCCTGTGTCACAATGACCGTACGCGTATTGACTGACCGATGTGTGATAGTTGATGTTGGTCCTGATGGCTCTGTTGTTGACTGGCATGGTGGGTCTGAGGTTGCCGCCCATCATGGTCATTCGTGTATCTTGTTGCCGTTTCTGAAGTTGTCTTATTATATCCAGCTAGCAACGTTTTGGGAGGTTGAGGGGGGTGGGGGGGGGAGAGAGATAGAGAACAAAAAAAGTATAACGTTTGGAAATAAAAATATGTTTTGTTTTGTTTGACAACCAAGCCACCAAATCAATTGAATGCTTGGAATAAGGACTTAGGATTTGGGAGTTTCTGTCCTATCAAAATAAAATAATTCTATGATATTCGCTCAGGCTGCGGTAGAAAGAATTGTTCGATTTTTAAAGCTTTAGAGTAGCGTTGGTGTTTAAGCCAAATGTACGCTGTACATTACCGGGTGTTTACTTCTACAGTCGGCTTGTCAAAGCTGAACAATTTTTATTAATTTTTAAGTTTTTAATTTTTAAATTTTTTTATATTTTTTTTTTTTTGGGGGGGGGGTGCTTTTTAAATAATTATTTTTATATTAGTATGATTTTTTTATAACAAAAAATACAAATTTAAGAAAGAAGAAAAAATGGCAGCGTTGTTCAAGATATAATGCTATAAAGATATAAAGGCATAAAGATATAAAGATGTATAGACATAAAGATATAAAGATGTAAAGACATAAAGATATAAAGATGTAAAGACATAAAGATATAAAGATGTAAAGAAATAAAGATAAAAAGTCGTAAAGACGTAAAGATATAAAGATATAAAGACATAAAGAATGCCAATTAAAATAATTCAGAGCAAGAATACTAACCAAGGACAACCATAAACGAGACGCTTCTTCGGTTGAAACGAGACTTTGGACTGGTTAAAAGCGTCTGATTTTTTTTTTTTTTTGAAAAGCTTACTTTACTGATCTAAGCTGATGTTAAGATTTGATTGCATTAAATCATCAAGGGGCTCAGTGAATCAAAGAGGTGCGCATCATAGTGTGTTCTAACATCACTCCAAATTTAGACTTGTTGATATAGCGTTTCAATTGCTGATTTACATTTTATTATTCAAAAGCTTTCAAATACTCCCATAGCTATACAGTGATTTATAACACGGGGCCTACTTGAGAAGCTTGGATAAGAATTGGCCGATTAAAAATAACCCATGTGACCGTTTCGTAGCACCCTGGATATGTGAACGAGCCCTCGTAGGTTATGTAATAGTCGGTGGCTGGAAGCAGTGCTTTGGCATTGAAGGTCTCAAGTCGAACCTCTTGTCCTACAAAGAGAAATAATTTGAGTTGATGCTTTATTATAAGTCATTAAATCAGATAAAATACGTTGTATAAGTATAAATGGACAGAGTGCAGGGTAGGGTGTCACACATGGCTAACCTAAGTCATGACCAAGAGCGCAGCAGTCAGGTGGCGCATGATCACACATGGCTAACCTAAGTCATGACCAAGAGCGCAGCAGTCAGGTGGCGCATGATCACACATGGCTAACCTAAGTCATGGCCAAGAGCGCAGCAGTCAGGTGGCGCATGAACACATGGCTAACCTAAGTCATGGCCAAGAGCGCAGCAGTCAGGTGGCGCATGATCACACATGGCTAACCTAAGTCATGGCCAAGAGCGCAGCAGTCAGGTGGCGCATGATCACACATGGCTAACCTAAGTCATGGCCAAGAGCGCAGCAGTCAGGTGGCGCACGAACAGAACAAATGTCAACCTAATACTTAAATATTCTTCAGTATTTTTTTTCAAAATGCCATGATATAAAAGGCCATGATACCAATGGCCGTGATATAAAAGACCTTGATATTAAATGCCATCACATTCAAAGTTGTCATTTGCCATCGTTGGTGTTAGTGTCACTTATATGTGGCACCAAACAACTGGTCTTCGTTTAATGTGGCCCGGGGCAGCTAAAAAGTTGGACACCCCTGACTTAAGACTTCTTTTCTAAGCCCCAACAATATGTGGATAATCTATCAGAGAAAGTTTAATGGTGGGTATCTTATTTGCGAATTTCACCGCAATCACGTAGAGTTTACATTGTAAAATTAAAATGATACTTGGAACTGATCCACAAATTTTGATGATGGTAAAGTTTGCTTGAATGCTTAACATGTGTTAATTAAATGAAAAAGTTGTAAATAATAAATAATACATTTTTTCAACCTTTCATTTTTCTGTACAGTTTTTCATTCTGTTGTACAGTTTTAATTATTTTTATTTTAAATTTGTTGCTAGTGTTAATTTTGTGTACAGTTTCTGATCCCGCAGGTCGGCATGCATACCGAAAGGTAACTTCTGGTCCAGGCGTCAGAAACACCAAAGGGAAATCTCGTTTGAATATGCTAATGAAATAGCAACGGAATGTTGATTCATGTTTGACGTAAGAAGTCCCACAATGTAAAGACTCAGCATCAGAAGCTGAATTCACTTGACACCAGTACCAACAAGAGACACTTCTGATAGCAAACACTGTATGCTTATTTCTAAAATATCAAATGCGTATTTTGTTGACTATATAAATGAGCAGTTAATAAGTTATTTGTTGGAGATGAGACCCAGAACATGGCTCAAGCTGCCAAATAGAGACCCAGATAATGTCTCGAACGTCAAAATAGAGAGAGACCCAGACCATGTCTCGAACTGCCTAATAAGAGAGAGACCCATACCATGTCTCGAACTGCCAAATAGAGAGAGACCCAGACCATGTCTCGAACTGCCTAATAGAGAGAGACCAAGACCATGTCTCGAACTGCCCAATAGAGAGAGACCCAGACCATGTCTCTAACTGCCTAATAGAGAGAGACCCAGACCAGTTAATTTTAAATAAAAAGCAATTTAGTGAGCATTACAGTGAGCAATATAGTGAGCAACATAGTGAGCAATATAGTGTGCAACCTAGTGAGCAATATAGTGAGCCTATGAACGACCTTGCAGATTGTTTCTGTTTCATCTCATAATGACCTTCATTTGTTTGAGAACCTTTCAATCACATTTCGATCAATAAATGCAGATGTACATTCTCATTATAACATATTTTTTAGAAAACATCATAAAATTGAAGTCTATTTCATTGTTAACTTTTAATTACAAGTAACAAAATGTAATTTGCATTACATAATTAAGAATACTTTAAATGATGCGTTAAAAACTCACAGATTCATTAATAAGTTACCTTGTAAATTTATTTTTATGGCCTTTTCAATCAACAGGGAGAAGGCGCTGTTAACTGTCCCGGTCCCTTCTGAAATCTGTAGAGACAAATAAGTATGCTTTCGGAATTTATTCAAATTAATTTGATCTTTCCTTCTCCCCATCTGTCTATCTTTGTGTGTTTGTCTCTCTCTTTCTCTCTGTCTCTCTCACTGTGTATGTATGTGTTTGTCCCTCTCTTTCTCTCTATCCACCTGTCTGTGTGTGTGTTGTTCTTTCTTTTTCTTTCTTTCTTGCCACTGGGATCTACAAGCCATGAGATAGAACCCTCAGCCTAGCTAATGTTTAATTATCGATAGGCCATTTCTACATGTTATAATGGTTACCTCAGCAAAAATAGCAAAAATGGCCACTCCATAAGGCATCTTCTGAGCTTCTTGCAACGACTTAAAGAGATTACTATTGAAGCAAATTATATGAACCTGAAAAAGATTTACATTGGCATTTATTAATGTAAGTGTATTTTCCAAAACTATCATCTAAATTTGATAATTTTATAGAGTGTATAATTTTTTTTTTATACCTTGAATGCATATCTGAAGACTGTGGATAAGTCTTAACGACCCATAAATCAACCATGCCAACCTGTAGGGTTGACCCGTACGTTGTGCGTGTTTTAAACGTTTTTCGAGTTGTACGGCCGTGCACATATGTAAAAAGGGGTTCTGTACGGGTTTTCAATGGTCTTACAAAAGCAATATTTTTGCACAGGACAGTGACGGCACGCGTATGAAATCTTAACTCATGGCAATGCAATAATTGGTCATCAGGAAGCTGCAGTCCTATCGGTCTGTTCAAAATGACCTTCGTTCCAAAGTGATTGGTAGGCTTTATAAATGTAGGAGCTGATCATGCAGGGTTTTGTTGAGACCATTCCTTAAGTAGTACAACGTTGTTTGGCGGCAACTACTTTGTGTAGTGGACCAAGATTACAAATAAATCAGTTTGAGTTATTCTTATTATAACTTCCAAGGAACATAGCGCTTAAGGTTAAAAAAAATAATATCCACGGCTTATTATATATAGGCCGATCCTGGAATGGCAGTCTCGGCTGGATTTCTCGCAGCAGAACCTGGTTAAATTTGACCTTTGATAATGCTCTGTTTGTCGTAAGGGCTTAGTTTCGCGCATCGTCTGCCTCTTTGACTCCTTCATAAACTGCTTTTCGCCAGCTGGAACGGTGCCCAGCGATGATCTCCCATTCGTTGATTTCTCTGTCGGCTTCCCTCGTGCTCCTTTTGCAAACGACCTTAAAGCGCAGACGTGGCCGTCCAATAAGTCGTGTCCCTTCGGCCAATTCTCCATACAGCAGCATCTTTGGAATACCGCTTTCCTCCATTCTCCTTATATGGCATAACCAGCGATGGCGCCACTTGCTAAGAGCAGAGAATATGCTACACATCTTGTCACGTTGCAAAACCTCTGTGTCACTCACCTTGTCCTGTCATCATATGCGCAAAATGCGACGCAGACATCTTTGATGGAAGCTGTTCCCTGTCTGTTCATGACTGTCCTATGTGGTCCATACTTCACGGCTATATAGGAGCGTACTAAGCACACATCCTGATAGACGCTTAATTTTGTACATTCGGTTCGTTGAAGATTATTCCGCTTATTCAGTTTAGCCACAGTTTCTCTTGGTTTTGAGATCCAGTTGTTCACTTGTTCACCTTTAGTCAACAGATAGTGAACTAGAGAGATTGGACCCAAGGTATATGAAATAGTGAACTAGAGATATTGGACCCAAGGTATATGAAATGCTCAACACCCGACATAAAATGTCCCTCAATAGTTATTTTAGGAGGGGATCCTGTTTCTTTCTTGCAATTAGCAATGAAATATATAAATATGTATATATAGCGACAGGGAGTTAATTTTTTTTTTAATGGATTTGTAAAAAATAAAAGTTGAGTAGAATTAACGGAGAGAAAAGTACTATGCTTCTGTCTTGTTTTAATAGAGACCTTATAGAAAACCACGTAACACGTTGGCTGGAACTAAAGAAACACATCTAAACCATAAGTAAACGATAACACGTTCAACAATGCTACCTCAGCACCAAATGATTTCCCGTCTATCCTGTGCTCCGAGCCCTTGCTGTTGGTCGTCCCCAGATGTAGTTGTATCACTGACATCCTGTAGGTGTACATGAATGGGCCGTCACTGAAGTTCGCACTGTTACTTATGTCGTCATCGAGCGTAAAGATGAGATAATTTCCCGTGTTTTTATAAACGCCCTTGACCTTGTGACAAACATGAATTAAATAATACATCAACCAATTACAAGAGGGTTGGCCTGAGATCAAGGTTTTGTAGATTAAAGACACACACGCTCTGCATCAGCAAACATTTGCTTTAGTTATTATAAAATAATGAAGGAATCAAGATACCAAAATCCTTTAATCAATTTATTTTCATACATATCCTTTCAGGTGTACTCTTAAGATACGGTAAATCATTTACTGCGTTACTGCACGGAAGCGGATGTCAGAGCTAGAATTGGAAAGGGTAGGTCAGCATTTGAGCTATTAAAGAAAAGATGGGAGCCAAAGGATCTGACCCTGCAAACCAGAGGTAGAAACTCCAACACAAATGTCGAAACAGTCCTGCTCTATGGAGTCGAAACTTGGAGAACAACAGCGAGTATCACGAAAAAAGTTCAGACCTTCATAAGCACCACCCTTAGAAAGATCCTGAACAACAAATAGCCAAATACCATCACCAACAAAGACTTACTGGAATGGACATACCAAAGGCCTTTTGATGAAGACATCAAAAGGAAAAGATGGAGGTGGATAGGGCACACTCTCCGCAAACCCCCAGATAACATCACTAGACAATCCCTAACATTGGAATGCACAGGGAAAAAGAAAGAGGGGAAAGCCGAATAATACATCTAGACGCCAGTTAGAGACAGACGTGCAAAGTATGAGATACGCCTGGAAGCAACAGGAAAGGAAAGCGCAGGACCAAGATCAATGGAAAATTCTTGTAGATGGCCTTTGCCCCAGGTAGGGATACAGGCATAAGTAAATTAGTAATCTAGAGAAAATGCATTCTTCTAATGTATTTTCCATCTTAAAACAGTGGGCCCCTTTAATATCCAAGCCCCCATACCGTTGATGGGGTTGCAGAGTCCACGCGACGTATCTGCAGTGGAGCAATAACAAGTTGCAATGATTGTTCTAAAAACTGGCCAACCCAAGAATCTTCGCGGGTCCCTTTGATAGCGCGCCTTATGGGCGGCCTTATATCTGACATTGGAGAAGATGATAAAGCAAATAACACAAATTGTATGGAAATTAACATAAAAATAAATTTTAATTTTAATCTAATTACAACATTGGAACACAAAAGTCAATTTCATTTTATAAAGTAATACTTCAGAAATAAATTAGTAGGAAGAAAGATGTTTTCACAAGTGATAAAGCGATTTGTCGTGATAATTACTGTCAGAGAGCAAGTATAAACAATGGGCTGGCACAAATACTGATTGATATTTCTTTAAAGTGAGACTTTCAATATTTGTAGCTAGTTCTTTGACCAAAAAAAACTAGCCATCTCCCTGAGGTAGGCAGGTCTAGCCAATCCAAATATGTAAATGTATTCTTCTGTTTGAAGGACAAAACTCCCCAAACTAATTAGAAAAATCTGGGGGATCGATACCAACTGCGAGGCAATGAAAGAGAAAGGGGGAAGGGGAGAACTAGGGAGAGAGAGAGAGAGAGTGAGAGAAAGGGCGGGAGAGAGATCGTGAAAGGGTAAAAACCAAGCTATGTCGCCATTTGGTAGAGAACGGGTGGGGGGGCGGGATAGTTGTTGATTTGTTGTTGTTATTGTTTTGTTGTTGTTTTTTGATGGGGGGGGGTGGAGGGGAGGCATGCTTCATAGTTGGTTATAAGGCCATCTGTATAAAACAAAACAAAGGTGTATACATTTGTACTCAAGTGTTATGTAAGTTAGATGGTGTTCTTAGAAGGGTGGCGCAATTTAAATAAGAAATTAAAACAGTTTTTGATAGCAAGTACAAGTGTCTTCGAAGTATGAAACGCCATCTTGCTTTTCTTTCTGTCACTCAAACATTCAGATGTAAATATGGAGAGAGACGAAGTATGAAATGCCATCTTGCTTTTCTTTCTGTCACTCAAACATTCAGATGTAAATATGGAGAGAGACGAAGTATGAAATGCCATCTTGCTTTTCTTTCTGTCACTCAAACATTCAGATGCAAATATGGAGAGAGGACAAATACGTTATGCAATTTTGTGGAACAAGTCACAGCAGTTATAACTCAGGATTTTAAATTTTCCCAAGTAAATCCTGGGATTTATAGAGTCTTCGGGTTGCTTTTATTTATTTTATTTTTTCAACTCGATTGATATCCCCCCCACCCCCACACACCAATTCCCCCGAGGATGTCACAAACAGAACTCTCTCACCAACAGACCGCAAGCATTTCCCAAAATCCTACAGTGGAATTAAACGATGAATTTGATCTTTTAGTAAGTATGTAAAATTGAGAAATTCGATCTTTTAGTAATTATGTAATATTGAGAAATTCGATCTTTTAGTATTATGTAATATTGAGAAATTCGATCTTTTAGTATTTATGTAATATTGAGAAATTCTATCTTTTAGTATTTATGTAATATTGAGAAATTCGATCTTTTAGTATTTATGTCATATTGAGAAAATGATCTGTTATAGCTTAGCGGTCGTCCATTAATTACATCAACACTTTTTAAGCAATTTTTGACCCCCACCCCCTTGTCAACAACTGTCAAACTTTCAATGACCCCCCTGTTTAATTATGTCAACATTTTCTACCGCCCCCCCAACAAAAAATGAATTATATTATAAATATTAATTACATCAACACTTTTTAAGCAATTTTTGACCCCCACCCCCTTGTCAACAACTGTCAAACTTTCAATGACCCCCCTGTTTAATTATGTCAACATTTTCTACCGCCCCCCCCAACAAAAAATGAATTATATTATAAATTAATTTATAAATACATTTTACTTTCTGATCTATTTTAATGACAATAAATTTGTAGGAAAAACATTTCATTACATCTTTGGCTTGTTCATCAACAAGTTTACACTTAAATTTTATAATGCAGAATCTATTGAAAGGTTGTTAAAAACTAAATATCATTGTTTGTGGTATAAATATGATTATTGTCATATAAGCTGACAATTATAGTATAGTTTCTAGCTGTTATCATCTTCCCATGGAGTAGCCAGGTTTGCTCTATCGTAACAATGGGCATCAGGGACATCATTTGGGTAGGGCATGGGGGCATTTTCCCCCACCCCCCTAATTTGCAGGTTTTATTTAAATTGCTATTTACTGTGGTGCCTCCAGTAATAAACAACTTAAAAAGCAGCCCAAGTTTTGGTTTTTGCCCCCCCCCCCCGGTCCCCTGACAAAACCTGTAATGACGCCCCTGATGGGCTAAGTCTGTAGCAGCTGATTCATCATTTTCATCTTGCGGCACTGATATACCAGACAAGTCAACATCCTCATCATCCAACCATTCAGCACTTAAAACAGAAGCATTGTCAGTGTGAGCAATAAATGCCATAAACTCTCTCTATCCCCTGGCAGCTACTCGCATTGGTCGAATCCTTTTTTGTTGAGGAGCAGATGCTAATTTCTTATGCTCAAGAGGCATTGTCGGTTCTGTCCAACATGCTATTTCATCATGACTAGCGATGCAAAATAGATGTTACAGATTTCGAAAATCCGTTCAAGCAGCGATGTTATTTTTGTTACTCACTTTACTTTCCCCGAATTCTCAAAATATCTTATTCCTAATCTATCAATATCATTTATCTTGACTGCACATGATACTTGAACCTTGTCCTTGTTCCATACCTGCAAAAGGATCTACAGGTGAAGAGAGGCCAACTTTTGACTTCTCTTGCACTTACAAAGTGTGCTAACATTCTGACCAGCCATCTGCAGTGCACAGAAACACATTAAATAAATCATATATTGTTAAAAGCCTAAAAATTATATGACCCTTTACACTCATATTCATTTTTTTAAAAAAATAATTTGATAACAAGTCAATTTTTAAGATTAAAATCTTAATAGAGAAAACAATATTGTTGGCGTCAACTAATCTAAGCCCCCTCCCTCCCCCTTGTCAACAACTGTCAAACATTTCCACCCCTCCCCTCTATTTCGTTGACGTAATTAATGGACGACCCCTTAAATAACAAGACAACAAAGAGAACGTTCAGCTGTATACCTTCCAAAACAATACATTAAATAAAGTATTTATATTGGAGACATTTTATTTCAAAAAGCTCCACCCAATCATGCTAAAAAATGTAAGTATTGATTACATATAAGAGGTGCATTGTATGGCGTTAGCGTTGTTGCATAGAACATACAAACTCTTAGTAACATCGCATCCACTCCCCAATGAAAGGACACCACATATTTATCAAAGGACTAGCTGAAAGCCAATGATTCGTTACCTTGTTTGAGAGAAGGAAAAATAGAATAAGTGATGGAGAAAAGATAAGTATTTTAAAACATTAAGGCTTTGAAAATCAAACTTGCAACAATTGAGTTAGCATGATTAGCTGTGAAGCAAAACAAACTATTGCTATGTGTAGGCTTTCACACACATCACCCGTAGCGTAGAGCTTCCCATCATCTTCCTGTAAAATTCCAATATCCTTTTTGGAGACGGAAGTTTGAGAGCTCCTCTGCCTTTAGAACGCTTTTGAGATGAACCCTTGTGTTTAATCTCCCCAGAAACGGACTGGGAATTTAGGCCATAGGTGGGATGACTTAAGTCAGGCTTTGACCTCATCAGCGCTCCCGAGAAAAGACGGTTGGGGTCTGTCTGAAGTCATCGGCAAGTAGCATAATAATGCTACCCACAACGCACTTACTTCTCTGGGTGCCCTAAAGAGTTATGCCCTATGCTTCGATTCCCCCGTTGTGAACCATGGTGCACTCATCCTAAACAATCATCTTTTTGTGAGCCATGGTGCACTCATCCTAAACAATCATCTTGTTGTGAGACATGGTGCACTCATCCTAAACAATCATCTTATTGTGAGACATGGTGCACTCATCCTAAACAATCATCTTATTGTGAGCCATGGTGCACTCATCCTAAACAATCATCTTATTGTGAGCCATGGTGCACTCATCCTAAACAATCATCTTATTGTGAGCCATGGTGCACTCATCCTAAACAATCATCTTATTGTGAGCCATGGTGCACTCATCCTAAACAATCATCTTATTGTGAGCCATGGTGCACTCATCCTAAACAATCATCTTATTGTGAGCCATGGTGCACTCATCCTAAACAATCATCTTGTTGTGTGCCATGGTGCAGTCATCCTAAACTATCCTCTTATTGTGAGCCATGGTGCACTCATCCTAAACAATCATCTTATTGTGAGCCATGGTGCACTCATCCTAAACAATCATCTTATTGTGAGCCATGGTGCACTCATCCTAAACTATCCTCTTATTGTGAGCCATGGTGCACTCATCCTAAACAATCATCTTATTGTGAGCCATGGTGCAGTCATCCTAAACTATCCTCTTATTGTGAGCCATGGTGCATTAAAAAAAATTAATTTCAAAAAAATAATTTAACTCTGAGTGCACCTCTAGAGAGAAAGATGAATCAACATGCAAAAATTCAACTTCATGGGGCTTATTATTCGTGACCAATGAGTGAGTGCGTGGTATTTGGCTTTTAGATGCATAGAGTATTAAATTATTCTAGAAAGAATTTAGTACTCACCAATTCTGGTACGTCTATACTCATTCGTCTCAGCTTGGGGTCAAACAGTAGCAAACGTGGCTCTATGTTGATGGGTGATTGGAACTTGCCTGTTCTACATAAAACCCAGTCGGTATTGAGATAGCCCCAATGTTGAGGACCTGAAGTCGAGATATCAATGTGTTGTCAAAGCAAACTTCTTTTTTCTTCAATCCTTAAACATTTACAATTGATCCCATGTCATTTATGGGGTTTGGACATTTGAACTTTAAAGTGTCGTTGTGTAGACCTACCGAAATTGTCAAGGGTTGAAACCGAGACTTTTGGGAGTACCTAGGCGTAACTAAGGGGTGAAGGGGTGACCACCCCAGGCCGCAATTTTTAAAATGTTTTACCAATACTATGCTATAGATGTGCTGGGGAGGGGGGTGAGCAATATTGATATTGTGGCCGCAGTCATTTAGTTAATGTAATAAAAATTATGAATGGAATTTTAAAAATAAAGTTCTATTTATAATCTATTGTATTTCATTGTATGCCTATAAGTAGTTCTGAACGCTTTGAATGCCAACAAAGTACACTTGTCTAGTGGACGCCAACAAAGTACACTTGTCTAGTGGACGCCAACTAAGTACACTTGTCTAGTGGACGCCAGCTGAGTACACTTGTCTAGTGGGCGCCAACTGAGTACACTTGTCTAGTGGACGCCAACTAAGTACACTTGTCTAGTGGACGCCAACTGAGTACACTTGTCTAGTGGACGCCAGCTGAGTACACTTGTCTAGTGGACGCCAACTAAGTACACTTGTCTAGTGGACGCCAACTAAGTACACTTGTCTAGTGGACGCCAACTGAGTACACTTGTCTAGTGGACGCCAGCTGAGTACACTTGTCTAGTGGACGCCAACTAAGTACACATGTCTAGTGGACGCCAACTAAGTACACTTGTCTAGTGGACGCCAGCTGAGTACACTTGTCTAGTGGTCGACAGCTGAGTACACTTGTCTAGTGGACGCCAACTAAGTACACTTGTCTAGTGGACGCCA
>CAXITT010000175.1:1102754-1138385 GCA_964033795.1 Lymnaea stagnalis
AAAAAACTTAAGCGCCCCCCCCCCCCCCCCCCCCCCCGCGGGGAAATTTCTAAAAGAATCACTAAGAGCAAGACAAGTGGCCCCCAACAAATAATTTAAAGAATAGAAACTGGTGCCTTTGACCTTTAAAATTTGTTAAAACTAAGATCTATATATCTGTTGATCTGTAAATGTAATGCTAAACTTTTTAAAGGCTTACACGATTCGATTAAAAATTGTGCACTGTTTTGAAAGTTGGTCACTCCTGGTATCAGCTGAAATCTTTACTTCTTTCATTAGCATAAATCGGTATTTGTATTTATTTATTTTTTTTAATAATTTTTTTTTAACTTCACAAGATTAAAGACTTTAATAATACGGAATTAGACTACAGTTACATCAATATGAAGTTCTTTTATTTTAATATAGTTCTTGCTAAGTATCAAACATGTGCAATATGTTTTCAATTATATTTCATTATAAATGGATGACTTTTAAAGTGGGATAGGTACTAATTATAAATTGTTTGATGGGATCGTGCTTTAGCAGAAATATGGTTATTTGCTTTATTTTAAATGTACAACAATTAAGAATTAAACGGGCGCATACAAATAGTCCACGTCACAGCAATTATTATTGAATCGAAAGCGTTTATGCTTTCTTTAAATGTGCTACATTTGTAATAGTTTCCTGAGCAACAGAGTTTTTTCTTAAATACCTAGCAAAATATTTATTAAAAAATCCAACTGCTTTTCTCTTTTAATATCAGAATAATAAACTATCTATCCTAGTTTTTAAATTAATTGTATTTTTAAATAAGAATCCAGTAGAAAGCTTTAAAAAAAAAAAAACACAATTTTTGTGAACTAGCTTTTCGATTATCCTCCCCATTCCATTTTTTGTAATAGTTTTTTTTTGTTTATTTTTTTTTTTGTTTGTGTGGCAAACCTCAAACCCTGACCTAAATCGTCAACTTAAAAATGAGTTCCGTTGATTTTTTTTTAATGAGTTAGGGTATATCCAAGTTTGAAATTTAAAATAAACATTTTAATCAACTGAATATTGGAAATTCAAACTTTATTTACATATGATTTTCTTCTGATAAAATCACACATTTATAAATTATGTTTTTTGTGAACATCTCACGTCTTCTCAACATGACAAGTTTTAAAACACATAAAATGTATAAACCTTTCCAGTAAACATTTTTTTATTTTTTTTTTACTCTGGTAAAACGTGGAAATAGTTAGAAAAGTTAATTATTATAAATAAGTTTTTTTTTTTTTTTTTTTTTTTTTTTTTTTTTTTTTTTTTTTTGTATTTTATAAATTAAGCAGTGCTTTTGGTGATGGAAAAATTAAAAGAATTAACCCCAAAAAATGCGTTAAATAATAAATAAAAGCCACATAACTATTTAGTAATATGATAAAAATAGTTTCATCACACAACCAGGTCCAGCGGAGCCATCGCTTGACTTTATGAGGCCACTGTCACTTGTCGAGTTTCCCTCCCAACGTTGCATTCAATGTTCAAGATTAAACAATTGTCCAGATTAATTGTCCACATCAATTGTCCACATCAATTGTCCACATCATAACTTTTGTCTTAGGCACCTTTTCAGCCGTGGGGGTTACGGGGGCTCTGAGTTCATGCGAAACTTACATTTCTAATTAGCTCCTTTGCTCTCCAATTAAGTGTAAAATGTTGTAAACTTAATTTAGGTATGTTTTAAAATGTATTCTTGTTTTTGTCTGGGAACTATAAAAAGATTTAAGAGGTGAGAATAAGCTGAGGCAAATATTCAATCTATAAACAACTGGAATGAATTGAGTTCATGTTGGGCTGTGGCGGACTTGTAACGTCCTTGAACTTTATGATGGCAGATGAGTAGCTAGAGCGTTTGGCGTCAGGGGACGAGACTCCACATTAAACCCCATTATTTTCATCCATTAAATATCATCAAAGCCCGTTTTGGCGCTCCTGCTAGTCTGGCGCCCGGGTACAGCTGTCCACTCCTGTCCCTTAGTTATGCCTCTGGCCACTGGCACTGCACAATGAACACTGCACAACCCCCCCCCCCAAACATACACACACACACTTTTCGGAGGGAAACGTGTAACAGAGACACTGATTATGGCATAAATTAGAATTCGATTCTTTGAGCCTTTTGGTTTACACAATGTTTAATTTTACTTCTTCTTCAAAATCTGTGTTTGTTGCAATATATTTTTCGAATGATAAAAGCCCAAGATGAGTGAAGCATTCCTGTAACACTATTGATCTTAAAGACGTCTCTACCAGCTTTAACTTGCAAGATCGCCCTTTGTATTTTAAAACAATCGTCATCTCTAGCTAGAGATTTACATTTCAATGAATTTTGTTTGACCAAAATTCAACATCTCAAAATTCGAATTTAAGAAAGCTAGATAATTTTGATTTTTAAAAATAAAATTCGG
This sequence comes from Lymnaea stagnalis, assembly GCA_964033795.1. Taxonomy (NCBI): domain Eukaryota; kingdom Metazoa; phylum Mollusca; class Gastropoda; family Lymnaeidae; genus Lymnaea; species Lymnaea stagnalis. Next base: position 1,105,190 of record CAXITT010000175.1, read on the forward strand.
ATCTATGAGTCGCACCACCGTTGTGCTACCACAGTTTCACCACCGCCGCCCTTGTGCTACCACAGTTTTACCGCGGCCACCATTGTGCTACCACAGTTTCACCACCGCCACCGTTGTGCTATCACAGTTTCACCATCGCCACCGTTGTGCTACCACAGTTTCACCATCGCCATACAACGGGTCAAGATTCAAGGGTAATCTATAAATGGAAACGTCTAACTTTGTTTTATTTGTTTTAACTATGTGTTTGTTTATTAGTGACGCATAAGCTCCTTTGTATATATAGTTCTAGACTAAACATGACTAGGCTAAATGCGACTAGACTAAATGTAATCTTCTTCGAATAATTGATATTTTTAGCACTTGAAAAAAGATGTCAGACAAAAGCCCCCCCCCCACACATCCCTACACACCCCCTACTTTGACCGCGGTGGCTTTTGTTGGATATATGTAAGGTTAATAAACTAATAATTGCACCACATTATTTTTATGTTTTTTCTTTTAAAATTCTATTTTTGTGAATGAATGACGTGAGAACAGTTCCCCTGACTGCTTAAATACTTGATGCACCAATACGCTGAGTGCAGAACTGTTTAGTGCTGAACTGACATCCCGTGTTTCACCTAGGTCTGGTACATGCACGGTGGACCACATCAATCAATCAACGTTTGCTATATTTTGCGCAACCATCGATGTAACTAGGTCAGGGGTCGGCAGACGAGGGCCTGGGTTCTGGGGGTTAGCTTGATTGTGCAAAGTCAAGGTGGCCTACATGTGTGATCGGAGAAATGTGCAAAGTCAAGGTGGCCTACATGTATGATCGGAGAAATGTGCAAAGTCAAGGTGGCCTACATGTATGATCGGAGAAATGTGCAAAGTCAAGGTGGCCTACATGTATGATCGGAGACATGTGCAAAGTCAAGGTGGCCTACATGTATGATCGGAGAAATGTGCAAAGTCAAGGTGGCCTACATGTATGATGGGAGAAATGTGCAAAGTCAAGGTGGCCTACATGTATGATGGGAGAAATGTGCAAAGTCAAGGTGGCCTACATGTATGATCGGAGAAATGTGCAAAGTCAAGGTGGCCTACATGTATGATCGAAGTATCCCCCAAAATTCATTGATAAATATTTATGTTTAAAACAATTACGATGAATAGTAGTACTTGTCAAACTGCAACAGGAAGCTAGAAATTTGTATTTTTTTTCTGACGTAGTAAGAATGCATTGACGTACATTTATTTTATACTTTAAATAAAAGATCATTAAGTTTTTTTTAAAACTAATTTGAATTAATTGGTCTTCTTCACATAAGTAAGAAAAAACTGATGATTTTCTGATACAAATGACATTTAGTTGAGGCTCAAAGTTAATGATACCTATTATCAAGATTGTTAGCAATCGCTCATCAGATAAGGATGCTCAGTAGCTCAATTGAGCTTATTTTATTTTTAAAATATATTCTCACACAAGTAGGTGGGGCTAAAGACTGAAATGAATTCATGAGCAAAGACTTTAAATGATTAAATTGAGCGTCTTGAGCAAACTACAGAAGTATTTTAGTTTTTCCTTTCTTCTAACTGCCCTCCAACATATCACTGTATTGCACATCTATCATTTCCATGTGACGTTCACTTGGCAACTCCTCAACAAAACAAACAAGCGGGTTTTGGGAGATTCTTATTTCTTTGAACTGGCATCGAGATCGGACTAATGTGCTTAACTGTCATCTCTAGTCACAAGTACAAACTGTCGTCACTAGTCACAAGTACAAACTGTCGTCTCTAGTCACAAGTACAAACTGCAATCTCTAGTCACAAGTACAAACTGCCGTCTCTAGTCACAAGTACAAACTGCCGTCTCTAGTCACAAGTACAAACTACCGTCTCTAGTCACAAGTACAAACTGCCGTCTCTAGTCATAAGTACAAACTGCCGTCTCTAGTCACAAGTACAAACTACCGTCTCTAGTCACAAGTACAAACTGCATCGGAATTGGTCTATTCATTGTTGATACAATGGCTTCCATCACACAAAATCGGATATTTTTCAAATCATGCATGTTGGTGAAAGTCATTGATCAGCCATTTTGATCAGCCATTTTGATCAGCCATTTTGATCAGCCATTTTGATCAGCCATTTTGATCAGCCATTTTGATCAGCCATTTTGATCAGCCATTTTGATCAGCCATTTTGATCAGCCATTTTGATCAGCCATTTTGATCAGCCATTTTGATCAGCCATTTTGATCAGCCATTTTGATCAGCCATTTTGATCAGCCATTTTGATCAGTCTAGTACATTTTCCAGTTACCGTATACTTTTCTATTTACCTCTGGGTTTTTATCTGTTGTGACACACTTCCGTTTTGTCCAATACACATTCTTATAAGTGACTAATTTGTCTACCTCTTTGCAACTGTCCTCCCCTGTGGATGTGCCACTTTGCAACTGTCCTCCCCTATGGATGTGCCACTTTGCAACTGTCCTCCCCTATGGATGTGCCACTTTGCAACTGTCCTCCCCTATGGATGTGCCACTTTGCAACTGTCCTCCCCTATGGATGTTCCACTTTGCAACTGTCCTCCCCTATGGATGTGCCACTTTGCAACTGTCCTCCCCTATGGATGTGCCACTTTGCAACTGTCCTCCCCTATGGATGTGCCACGCCTTCTATAAAACGACGCAAACTCTGCTGTCATTTCAACATCACTTTAGACACCGGGAATAAAAAGCAACAACTGATAAGTATCAACACAGAATTATCGACAGAGAAGTGGCCACAGAAATGTATCAACAAACACGTTCCGACAGATGACTATCGGTCTCATCTGTTGACTCGTCAAGTGCAATGAAATAGCATTCAGACACTTTGGCATCGTCTCTCTGTTGGGACACAACATTTTCTTTTCTATCCGATATTGCCACCTAAATCTCGAACTCAACTATCATTTCTTCTTTATCCGATATTGCAACCTAAATCCCAAACTCAACTATCATTTCTTTTCTATCCGATATTGCCACCTAAGTCCCCCACTCAACTATCTTTTTTCTCTATTCGATGTTGCCACCTAAATCCCCCAGTCAAATCAACTACGGTATTTTCGCCGACGGGTAAGTAAGTAAATCTACTTTTTTCCGACACTTCTTGCACAAAGTGAAATACCTCAACACCAATCAAGACAACAAGCGGTTGTCAGTGTTACAAGATTTGTATTCAGCTTTACAATGGGTCTTTAGAACTTTACAATGGGTCTTTAGAACTTTACAATGGGTCTTTAGAACTTTACAATGGGTCTTTAGAACTTTACAATGGGTCTTTAGAACTTTACAATGGGTCTTTAGAACTTTACAATGGGTCTTTAGAACTTTACAATGGGTCTTTAGAACTTTACAATGGGTCTTTAGAACTTTACAATGGGTCTTTAGAACTTTACAATGGGTCTTTAGAACTTTACAATGGGTCTTTAGAACTTTACAATGGGTCTTTAGAACTTTACAATGGGTCTTTAGAACTTTACAATGGGTCTTTAGAACTTTACAATGGGTCTTTAGAGCTTTGCAATGGGTCTTTAGAGCTTTGCAATGGGTCTTTAGAGATTTACAATAGGTCTTTAGAGCTTTACAATTGGTCTTTATAACTTTGCAATGGGACTTTAGAACTTTTCAAACCAAAGTTAAATTCTTTTCTTTCCACAAAAGATATTTCTCCTTAATATTTCCTTTTTTTAAAATTGTTTGTGTAGCAATCGTTTATTACATTAAATTTATGTCGCAAAGCCAAACAGTTACCAAAACTATTTGCCTACATTTTACCAGGTTGGCTTAAACTTCAAATTTCCCATTTCTCCGATTAAGTTGGGATAATAAATCCATTTTATGTAAACTAACATACAACAATTATCCATTGGAGAAATATTGTAATTCAAACATTTTTTAAAAACATATTCTGATTCTAATGGGTGGATAATTTCATAACTGCTGTTTTGATACCGATGTTGTTTTATGTTGATACCGAATCGGTCAGTAAAAAGCGATGTTACTTTTTTTTAAAATACGATATTCTTTATACAACTTTATCTTCTAACGAGCCTTATAAACCTAAGCTGAGGGCCGCATCCGACCCGCAGGACGTACTTTAACGACACCTTAACTAGGTGATCACGACTTCATCACACTTACGATTACACATGGACTTACCGGTTTTCTGACTCCACGCCTGAAATTGTTTATAAATCTACATACAAGTTGTTTTGCAGCGCTGCACCAACTCTCGATTTCAAAACATTTATAATACAAATATCCTACCTGTCATTCCATCACAATACGCCGCCTATATCCTACCTGTCACACCATCACAATACGCCGCCTATATCCTACCTGTCATACCTTCACAAAAAGCTCCCTTTCTCATAGATGCCATACCATCACTAAAAGCTTCCTATATCCTACCTGCCACACCATCACAATACGCTGCCTATATCCTACCTGTCATACCATCACTAAAAGCTCCCTATATCCAACCTGCCATACCATCACTAAAAGCTTCCTATATCCTACCTGCCACACCATCACAATACGCTGCCTATATCCTACCTGTCATACCATCACTAAAAGCTCCATATATCCAACCTGCCATATCTTTACAAAAAGCCGCCTATACCTTCACAAAAAGCTTCCTATATCCTACCTGCAACACCGTCACTAAAAGCTTCCTATATCCAACCTGCGATGCCTTCACAAAAAACTCCCTATTTCCTACCTGCCAGACGTTCCTAAAAAGTCACCTATATCCTACCTGTCATACCAATCACAAAAATCTCCCTATGTCCTACCTGCCATACCATCACAAAAATCCGCCTATGTCCTACCTGTTATAATATCACAAAAACCTCCCTATATCCTACCGAACATACCTTCACCAAAATCCGCCGATGTCCTACCTGCGATACCATCACAAAAAAATCCGTATATACTTCCTGCCATACATTCATAAAAAGCCGCCTTTATCCTACCTGCCATGCCTTTACAAAAAACTCCCTTAATCACACCTGCCAGACGTTCATAAAAAGCCGCCTATATCCTACCTGCCAGACGTTCATAAAAAGCCGCCTATATCCTACCTGCCAGACGTTCACAAAAAGCTCCCTATGTCCTACCTGCCAGACCTTCACAAAAAGCTCCCTATGTCCTACCTGCCAGACCTTCACAAAAAGCTCCCTATTTCCTACCTGCCAGACGTTCACAAAAAGCCGCCTATATCCTACCTGCCAAACCATCATACGCCCACCAGTTGGACCACGGTGAATTTGAAGCTGTGAGGGAGAGATTGGGAGGAAGACATCGTTAGTTGCGACATTGAAAAACTCGATTTAAAATGGTAATCCCCTCTTTTGTCATTGGTAATGTTAAACTATACATGTCTAATAATAGCCTTAAAAATAATAGATCACAGGTCCAAAGTAATAGGTCAGTGTCCCATCATTATAGAGTTTACGAGACAATGCATGGACTTGTAAAGAGATTCAGATTTCAAAAAAATTAACTATTGGAAATCTGAGTTTTAATTTATACATCAATTTATAAATAAATTAAAAAGGTTTAAACCCGTTGAAATCGTCTAAATACATCATACATAATACATCATACATGCATCATGCAAATACTTTCAGTTTATAACAAATTAAAATATCATTTAAAATTAAAATTGTGATATAATGTTCTAAGTAAACACAATTAATTTAAATATCTAAATCTGTTTCCATTTTTTTTAAAATCTTTTAATATTTATCAAAATATATTCCGAAACAGACTTGTAGGGATGTAGTGTCAAGTAGATATTGCGATTTTAAAAGCATAATTGTTCATAGAAAAACTACAAAAGGCTCAAAACTCAGCTGCTAGGTTAGTTCTAAAAGCAACAACAACAAAACGTCACTCGACTCAATTCATAGGCCCCCTTTACATACACGGTTTGACTACAAACTCTCTGTTCTCTGATACAACTTTGTCTCGGATTTCTGCCCTTCCTGACTGAACTTCTCTCTGTCCATTCACCCCTTCGACAGCCTCTCTCCTCCGCAGACACGCGTTGGGGGTGGGGATTGAAAGCGCCCCCCCCCCATAAGAAAATACAAGGGCCTCGCATAAGCTAAAACTGGCCCTGGCTTCCTTCCATGGCAAAATTAAGCTTTGATATAGGCCTCAAAAACCTATATTATAAAAAAATTAAAATGAAATTAAAATCCCGCCAAATGAAATGCTTGAAAGAGGATAAAGGCTAGGGACGTAAGCTGTGCAATGAGGAGGATAAAGGCTAGGGGCGTAAGCTGTGCAATGAGGATAAAGGCTAGGGACGTCAGCTGTGCAATGAGGAGGATAAAGGCTAGGGACGTAAGCTGTGCAATGAGGATAAAGGCCAGTGACGTCAGCTGTGTAATGAGGATAAAGGCCAGGGACGTCAGCTATGCAATGAGGATAAAGGCCAGTGACGTCAGCTGTGCAATGAGGATAAAGGCCAGTGACGTCAGCTGTGCAATGAGGATAAAGGCCAGTGACGTCAGCTGTGCAATGAGGATAAAGGCCAGTGACGTCAGCTGTGCAATGAGGATAAAGGCCAGGGACGTCAGCTGTGCAATGAGGATAAAGGCCAGGGACGTCAGCTGTGCAATGAGGATAAAGGCCAGTGACGTCAGCTGTGCAATGAGGATAAAGGCCAGGGACGTCAGCTGTGCAATGAGGATAAAGGCCAGTGACGTCAGCTGTGCAATGAGGATAAAGGCCAGTGACGTCAGCTGTGCAATGAGGATAAAGGCCAGTGACGTCAGCTGTGCAATGAGGACAAAGGCCAGGGACATCAGCTGTACAATGAGGATAAACGCCAGGGACGTCAGCTGTGCAATGAGGATAAAGGCCAGGGACGTCAGCTGTGCAATTTTTTTCTCCAAATGATTTTTCCCGTTGATTCGAGCAGGTTTGCCTCTAGACCACTTTGAGCCAACTCGTCCCCTGAGCTTCCTCTGAAAAACTGTCTTATTGTTGTTTTTTTAAATATAGGACTTTTTGTGTTAGCAGTTTCTTTGGTATAAAGTTAGAATATTTATTTTTTTTTAAATTAAGCTAACTTCCTAATCCGAGCAGAATGCCCACATTTTATCATATATTATAATATATTCATCTCTTTTTCAGTTTTACAAACCCCCTCGGTCCCTCGGGGAACTTTTCAGAATTTTTTTGTTTTTCTAGGGATCTTGGCGTATCAGCCTCAAAGTTGTCGAGCTGTAAATTTCTAGGTGGACCGGATGTTTTACATTATGGGTTTTTTCACTTTATATCTAATATTTAAATACTTTCATCCTTAAAATGTGTTCTTAATATGCAAAGAAGATAATGATTACAAAATTAGGATGTATTCTAATCATATTTTAAAGTAGCTCAATACTGACAATGTTCAGCAGTTTGTGATATTTTCCCGTGTCTTCTTTACACATTAACTTTGACATCGCAATTCACAATATTGTAAACAAAATTTCATAAAGTCCTGTAACTGTTAAAAATTTCTGGAGAAGCTAACTTTTAATTTTTTTTTTTTTTGCTCAAAAGTAAGTTGTCCCAAACGGCAACAGAAAATGGCACAAAGTCAATTGGGTCTGCTGATGTAGACGTTGCAGTTAAAACGGCAATAAAGGATGGTTTGTGGATGATTAAAGGATGATTTGTTGGCTAGATGGAAGTATATTATAGATATAATTATAATTATGTATTTATTTATTGTTTTTTGGCACCACGTGATCTCCAGAGGAAAACGGCTCAATGGATGATGAGTAAAAAAATCTACAAAAGCTGGGAATGCGAGCTTGGAAAATAAAAGCACCATTTAGAAAGAGGAAAGAATTGGCGAGGCAGGCCAAAGCCCTACAGGGGCTGTAGCTCCACGGGGATCGATATTTATTTATATAAATAAAAATAATCATATATATATGATTATATATATATATATATATATATATATATATATATATATATATATATATATATATATATATATATATATATATATATATATATATTTATACTTTTTTTTATATTATATATATATATATATATATATATATATATATATATATATATATATATATATATATATACATATTTATTTATTGCTAAACTTTCTTTTATAGTACATATATTTTTGTTTGTACTTTATTTCCAGCTTTGCCAAATGATTCTTTTCGCCCGTAACTTTAATGTTAAAAAACACAAGAAAAAACATTAATCCAAAGTAATCACCTATGAGCAATTAAATTAAATTTATGCGATATATAAATGAAATTGTATTCTCTATTAACTACAATTTTTATCATCTTGTATCTTCTCACTCCCGACAAAAAAAAAGGGGGGGGATTTTAACAGCAACTTGACTTTACAAGAAATTGCCTTTCGGAGCTAAAATAGATAGCTGTGACAAGAGAGGCAAGAGTTTGATTAATGGTAGTTCCATGCCAGCCTGCGATAACGTATCGCGGTCAGCGTCTCTCACACCCCCGTCCCTACACCACGTCCTGATTTAGATTGAAGAAAACCTGAGTGCAGACTTGGGATTTGGAAACTCTTCTAGCAGCAGCACCCATAGTTGCCCGTTGTTTTACCACCAGCATGATGCTACTGACTACAAAGTGAATGTCTGTAAGGGTTATGTTCATGGACACTGTCTGTGTGGCTTATAGACATGGACACTGTCTGTGTGGCTTATAGACATGGACACCCTCTGTGTGGCTTATAGACATGGACACCCTCTGTGTGGCTTATAGACATGGACACCCTCTGTGTGGCTTATAGACATGGACACTGTCTGTGTGGCATATAGACATGGACACCCTCTGTGTGACTTATAGACATGGACACCCTCTATGTGGCTTATAGGCATGGACACCCTCTAGGACACTGTCTGTGTGGCTTATAGACATGGACACCGTCTGTGTGGCTTATAGACATGGACACCCTCTGTGTGGCTTATAGGCATGGACACCCTCTGTGTGGCTTATAGACATGGACACCCTCTGTGTGGCTTATAGACATGGACACCCTCTGTGTGGCTTATAGACATGGACACCCTCTGTGTGGCTTATAGACATGGACACCCTCTGTGTGGCTTATAGACACGTTGACTGCTGGGTTATAGACAAGGTGAATGTCTGTATGTTTATGGTACGTCTGCGTGGACCATGGACATGTCGTTACTTTGCTATGTATTTTTGTTTTCTATAAACAGAATGGTTGTTTTATTATATTTTTTATATTAGAAACTAAGATATCAAATGAACCATCTCGGAACACATATTGTTAGTACACATATCTTGTTTCAATAATGAATGTTGTTGTTGTTATTTTCATTTGAATATTTCCCCCCAGAAAACATGAAACATTGAGCTGGGCTTAAAGAAATGAATAGTTCTTTGAAATATTTAACAGTTTTTAACCCAAATACGCTCTCTCATCTTTACTTTTTGGTAATTTTTCTTCACTAGCAAATAACCCGTCAAATATGAAGGGATAAAATTGAAAACAATAATTTTGCTCATCAGAAATAAGTCGTAAGCAGTGGAGTAGCTAGAGTTTGTGACGCCCGGGGTGGCTCTTTATTTTGACGCCCTTACTTAACGAAAAACGAAACAGGCAATGCCAATAGAATACATATAGAAAAATGAAGCTATTTTAAGTAATAAAATGTATCGAAAATTCCTCCCCAAAATAATTGCCACCCCCCCCCCCAACTACGTCCTACGCCCGTTATCGTAAGTAAAGTGATTCGTCCTTGGTAAACAAATGATATTTCTCTGATTAAAACAAGGTTTGGCAACCTACAACACGCAGAGTTTTAAGTGGCACGCAGAGTTTTCAATGGCACTCTTAGTTTTCAGTGGCACGCAGAGTTTTCAATGGCACGCAGAGTTTTCAGTGGCACGCAGAGTTTTCAATGACAATCAGAGTTTTCATTGGCCCTCAGAGTTTTCAGTGGCACGCAGAGTTTTCAATGACAATCAGAGTTTTCATTGGCCCTCAGAGTTTTCAGTGGCACGCAGAGTTTTCAATGACAATCAGAGTTTTCATTGGCCCTCAGAAAACTATAAATGCGTCTTGTAAAGCAGACTAACATCTCTTTGGACGGCTGAATGACTTTCCAATCAAACCTTTGGACGGCTGAATGACTTTCCAATCAAACCTTTGGACGGCTGAATGACTTTCAAATCAAACCTTTGGACGGCTGAATGACTTTCCAATCAAACCTTTGGACGGCTGAATGACTTTCCAATCAAACCTTTGGACGGCTGAATGACTTTCCAATCAAACCTTTGGACGGCTGAATGACTTTCAAATCAAACCTTTGGACGGCTGAATGACTTTCAAATCAAACCTTTGGACGGCTGAATGACTTTCAAATCAAACCTTTGGACGGCTGAATGACTTTCAAATCAAACCTTTGGACGGCTGAATGACTTTCAAATCAAACCTTTGGACGGCTGAATGACTTTCAAATCAAACCTTTGGACGGCTGAATGACTTTCAAATCAAACCTTTGGACGGCTGAATGACTTTCAAATCAAACCTTTGGACGGCTGAATGACTTTCAAATCAAACCTTTGGACGGCTGAATGACTTTCAAATCAAACCTTTGGACGGCTGAATGACTTTCAAATCAAACCTTTGGACGGCTGAATGACTTTCAAATCAAACCTTTGGACGGCTGAATGACTTTCAAATCAAACCTTTGGACGGCTGAATGACTTTCAAATCAAACCTTTGGACGGCTGAATGACTTTCAAATCAAACCTTTGGACGGCTGAATGACTTTCAAATCAAACCTTTGGACGGCTGAATGACTTTCAAATCAAACCTTTGGACGGCTGAATGACTTTCAAATCAAACCTTTGGACGGCTGAATGACTTTCAAATCAAACCTTTGGACGGCTGAATGACTTTCAAATCAAACCTTTGGACGGCTGAATGACTTTCAAATCAAACCTTTGGACGGCTGAATGACTTTCAAATCAAACCTTTGGACGGCTGAATGACTTTCAAATCAAACCTTTGGACGGCTGAATGACTTTCAAATCAAACCTTTGGACGGCTGAATGACTTTCAAATCAAACCTTTGGACGGCTGAATGACTTTCAAATCAAACCTTTGGACGGCTGAATGACTTTCAAATCAAACCTTTGGACGGCTGANACGGCTGAATGACTTTCCAATCAAACCTCTGGACGGCTGAATGACTTTCCAATCAAACCTCTGGACGGCTGAATGACTTTCCAATCAAACCTCTGGACGGCTGAATGACTTTCCAATCAAACCTCTGGACGGCTGAATGACTTTCCAATCAAACCTCTGCAGACTATGAGCAAACAGTTTGCTGCCCCCTGGTCTCTACTAGTCTATAAATAGCTGGTCGTTTGATCAATCATTCAAACGTACTTAACTAAGCCTTTTAACCTTTTCTGTTAGCAGATGTCATGGTTGTGCACAAACTAAAACCATTGAGAACTGAAGTGATGCCGTGAAATATTTAGGAACACGCTACTCACAGTCACACTCACAGTCACAGTCACACTCACAGTCACACTCACAGTCACATTCGCAGTCACTCTCACAGTCACATTCGCAGTCACACTCTTAGTCACACTCACAGTCACACTCACAGTCACATTCGCAGTCACACTCTTAGTCACACTCACAGTCACACTTACAGTCACATTCGTAGTCACACTCTTAGTCACACTCACAGTCACATTCGCAGTCACACTCATAGTCACATTCGCAGTCACACTCTTAGTCACACTCACAGTCACACTCACAGTCAAACTCTTAGTCACACTCACAGTCACATTCGCAGTCACACTCATAGTCACATTCGCAGTCACACTCTTAGTCACACTCACAGTCACACTCACAGTCACATTCGCAGTCACACTCTTAGTCACACTCACAGTCACACTCACAGTCACATTCGTAGTCACACTCTTAGTCACACTCACAGTCACATTCGCAGTCACACTCATAGTCACATTCGCAGTCACACTCTTAGTCACACTCACAGTCACACTCACAGTCAAACTCTTAGTCAATGTGATACGCGATAGTATGAGCTGCACGACATCCTGTGTGTGCTCGACGTGGTCGTGTACGTACTCGACGTGGTCGTGTATGTGCTTGACGTGGTCGTGTATGTGCTGGGCGTGGTCGTGTATGTGCTGGGCGTGGTCGTGTATGTGCTGGGCGTGGTCGTGTATGTGCTTGACGTGGTCGTGTATGTGCTGGACGTGGTCGTGTATGTCTTTGACGTGGTCGTGTATGTGCTGGGCGTGGTCGTGTATGTGCTGAGCGTGGTCGTGTATGTGCTTGACGGGGTCGTGTATTTGCTGGACGTGGTCGTGTATGTGCTGGGCGTGGTCGGGTATGTGCTGGGCGTGGTCGTGTATGTGCTGGGCGTAGTCGGGTATGTGCTGGACGTGGTCGTGTATGTACTGGGCGTGGTCGTGTATGTGCTGGACGTGGTCGTGTATGTGCTTGACTAGTCGGGTATATGCTGGGCGTGGTCATGTATGTGCTGGACGTGGTCGTGTATGTGCTGGACGTGGTCGTGTATGTGTGTAACCTAACAATGCTAATTTATTTCCTAGTGTGTAACCTACCAATACCACTTCTATTTCCTAGTGTGTAAACTAACCATACTACTTATATAGCCCTTATGTTTCTGTTACTTATATCTTAATCGACTTATATATTTACCTCCCCAGATTCATGTCATTGATAAATAATTGAATTTTTCAAAAAATGTTTCGGCTAAGCAAGGTGGTGCCGTCAAGATACCCCAGCAAAAGTAGAAGGATGAAGATATTTTAAGATAATGAAGCCCTTGGTCTAGGAATAAAAATAAATAATCACTCGTCTCCAGAGTTTTACCCAATTTTTTAAAAAAAGTCAATTATTATATTCTCAACAGAGGAAATTGATTTTTCTTTGGTCGATAACTAGTTTGAGTGGTGTCTGCCCCAATTGTTACAAACAACAAGCTTGGTGGCATCCACGCGACAGGAGTTCACCATTGAGATACTATGTCTATGTCCTTAAGTCGGTCAGAAAACGACATGCATACACAGTAGAATGGTACATTCACACTACGGGGTTTGTTACATGGGTTCTCAAATTTCTGTGATCACGTATCACTCGCTCCAACAACACCAACATCAGCAAAAATAGGACCACCGTTTCATGTTGACGTCAGTGTTGTGTAATATATTGTCTGCTGGCAAAACACAGAAACCATAAAAAAAAAAAAATTTCAGTGCGCATGCGTTATCAATATCTGACATGTTAGTAGCGTGGTGTTATCATTATCTGACATGTTAGTAGCGTGGTGTTATCATTATCTGACATGTTAGTAGCGTGGTGTTATCATTATCTGACATGTTAGTAGCGTGGTGTTATCATTATCTGACATGTTAGTAGCGTGGTGTTATCATTATCTGACATGTTAGTAGCGTGGTGTTATCATTATCTGACATGTTAGTAGCGTGGTGTTATCATTATCTGACATGTTAGTAGCGTGGTGTTATCATTATCTGACATGTTAGTAGCGTGGTGTTATCATTATCTGACATGTTAGTAGCGTGGTGTTATCATTATCTGACATGTTAGTAGCGTGGTGTTATCATTATCGACATGTTAGTAGCGTGGTGTTATCATTATCTGACATGTTAGTAGCGTGGTGTTATCATTATCTGACATGTTAGTAGCGTGGTGTTATCATTATCTGACATGTTAGTAGCGTGGTGTTATCATTATCTGACATGTTAGTAGCGTGGGGTTATCATTATCTGACATGTTAGTAGCGTGGGGTTATCATTATCTGACATGGTAGTAGCGTGGTGTTATCATTATCTGACATGTTAGTAGCGTGGTGTTATCATTATCTGACATGTTAGTAGCGTGGTGTTATCATTATCTGACATGTTAGTAGCGTGGTGTTATCATTATCTGACATGTTAGTAGCGTGGTGTTATCATTATCTGACATGTTAGTAGCGTGGTGTTATCATTATCTGACATATTAGTAGCGTAGTGTTATCATCATCTGACATGTTAGTAGCGTGGTGTTATCATTATCTGACATGTTAGTAGCGTGGTGTTATCATTATCTGACATGTTAGTAGCGTGGTGTTATCATTATCTGACATATTAGTAGCGTAGTGTTATCATCATCTGACATGTTAGTAGCGTAGTGTTATCATCATCTGACATGATACTAGTGTTATCATCATCTGACATGATAGTAGTGTTATCATCATCTGACATGATAGTAGTGTTATCATCATCTGACATGATAGTAGTGTTATCATCATCTGACATGATAGTAGTGTTATCATCAGCTGACAGGTTAGTTGCGTATCACCGGTAGAAAAGGGAGAAGTCATACAACTAAAAATAACGAGTTTCATATAATCTGATTTGTTTACAAAAGTTGTAATTGATAGTAGCCATATTTTGACGTTCGAATATTAAATTTGTGAAATAAATTTCAAGTTTGATTTTACTGGAGTGGGCAAGACAAGAAAAGATTTTTCCAGATCCCTGTCATGTTTATAAAAATGCAATTAATTAAAGATTTTTTGTAAATTCTAATTTTTTTATTTTCCCTTGCATGGGTTGGTGTTGTTAAATTAATATTTAAAGTAAAAAATAATTTTAAAATACCTTCCTACCACTAGATATCAGGAAGAACAGGAATATGAATGTATCTAAAGAAATGAATGTTTACGTAATGAAAACTCCCAAACAGCAACATTGCAGGTACATATTATTTATCAAACAGTAACATACATATGTTCATCAACTGCATTCCGTTACATATTCATCTATAAATCAATCATTCTATCTAAATGTCTGCGTCGGTCTGTCTGTCTATCAAAATATCCTGTCTCTCCATCTTTCCTCCTTTCGTGTCCGGCTACGAGTTTGATGTCTCGTATACATTTGAATGACAAGATATGACTGGAATAAGATATGACTGGGTTAAGATATGACTGGGTTAAGATATGACTGGGTTAAGATATGACTGGGTTAAAATGTTGGATCGAAAGCGTGGCTGTTTCTAATTCTGTATTTTATTGCTAATGATAGCTACATATTTTAAAGACAAGATAAGAGTGTATAATCATTGCAAAAAGTGTGATCTCCTTCATTTATTCAAAGGAGCAACTCAAATGCGATCTCCATCATTCAACCACAGGAAAAACTCAAATTTAATCTCTATCATTCAACCACAGGAACAACTCAAATTTAATCTCCATCATACAACCACAGAAGCAACTCAAATGTGATCTCCATCATTCAACCACAGGAGCAACTCAAATGTGATCTCCATCATTCAACTACAGGAAAAACTCAAATTTAATCTCTATCATTCAACCACAGGAACAACTCAAATTTAATCTCCATCATACAACCACAGAAGCAACTCAAATGTGATCTCCATCATTCAACCACAGGAAAAACTCAAATTTAATCTCCATCATCCAACCACATGAGCAACTCAAATATGATCTCCATCATCCAACCACAGGAAAAACTCAAATTTAATCTCCATCATTCAACCACAGGAGCAACTCAAATTTAATCTCCATAATACAACCACAGGAAAAACTCAAATTTAATCTCCATCATTCAACCACAGGAGCAACTCAAATTTAATCTCCATAATACAACCACAGGAAAAACTCAAATTTAATCTCCATCATCCAACCACAGGAGCAACTCAAGAAGATAAACACTGATAAACCAGATTAATTTTTTTCAGCTCACATTTTTTGGAATGCTAAAAAGTAAAATTGGTGAAATTAAAGTAGAATTTCAATATTTTAAGTTTTGCTATCATAAAACCTATTGCCTCAGAATGCTTTCAAATGCAGAACCGTCCATTTTGTAACAAGGGGGGAGAAAGAGAGAGAGTGTGTGTGAAGAGAGCGAGAGAAAGAAAAAGAGAGAAGTGAAGTGAATCTTGTAATTGAATAATGTTGTTACAGAAGTCATCGACGTCTTAATAAGGTCAGTCGTTTGTTCATGAAGATCCATAATCAAACATACGTTTCCACCTTCAACTATTTGATCATCTTTGCTGAACCCGCCATTGATAAATAGGTTTGCTTTTTTGTATTATCCATTTCGGCTACATGTTTTGGGAGTGGACGTTTGATAGGAAAAGAAAAAAAATCTTATTAAAGTTATTGTGCCCCCCCCCCAACCCTTTTTTTTCCTACTAAGCGTTCTCTTGGAAATGAGGAAGTCAGTCGCTGATTGTTCTGTTGAGGTCTTTCATAGCTTGAGGTTCAGGTCAGGGGAGGGAATCAAGATTACGGAAGTAGGGTGCTGCGCCAGCATTCCTCAGAGGAAAGAAAGCTGACCACACAAGCGAGAGTTCCATTGATTTCTATTAAAGTCCTAATCGGATTCCTGTCTCAAGCGAGCCCATTATCGTGCCGAAAGGGGGTAATTGGACAATCGTAGTCAACTCGACCAGCCAAATTTGGTCGATTCCAATTGTTCAAATCGTAATGGCAACGGAGACAATGTCCCGAGAGCTGGAATAGATACCCCATTCTCATTATAACACAATCCCGAATGAAAGCTTCGATGGCTGAAGAGGCGCGAGAAAAGAGTTATTTGAGATAATTGCAGAGGTTAATTTTTTTGGAGCTTCGATGATCATCCCAAAGTGAAACTGTGTTATTTCATGGAGAACTTCTAGTTCCGGTACATAAATACATTTAACAAGTATGTCTTCCGGTTTAAGGCCATTAACAAAGATCAAAATAAGTTTACGTCAGAGAGTCTGCTACAGACGTTATGATTATCCATGATCTTGAAAAAACTGAGAACTCCGTTCAAACAAAAAGCCCAGACTCTACTCGAAATGCAAACCAAGTGCATACCCACCTCACAGTTAACTCGAGTGCATACCCACCTCACAGTTAACTCGAGTGCATACCCACTTCACAGTTAACTCGAGTGCATACCCACCTCACAGTTAACTCGAGTGCATACCCACCTCACAGTTAACTCGAGTGCATACCCACCTCACAGTTAACTCGAGTGCATACCAACCTCACAGTTAACTCGAGTGCATACACTACTCAGAGTTAACTCGAGTGCATACCCACCTCACAGTTAAATCAAGTGCATACCCACCCCACAGTTAAATCGAGTGCATACCCACCTCACACCTAACTCGAGTGCATACCCACCTAACAGTGATCTAACAACAAAATGATTCCCCTAACGTCCTGCTACAATCTGATATTGTAAACTAAAGACAATATGTGCAATGTTATAAAAAATGCCCATTTATTTTGATCAATAAGAAGCATCTTATCTTATTAAAAGTCTAAAAGTATATCTTGTGAAAACCTCAATAAGGGACTACTGAAGGCGCTTATCTAAGAGCACAGGAGAGATGATGGCCAAACAAGTCCATCCATCCAACACTCATGCAGTGCATGGAGCATCAATCATACCAGGCAAGCTGCCAACAAATGACATTGGCCCATAATTTACATTTGTTGATACCTTTACATTGGCCCATAATTTAAATTTGTTGATACTTTTACATTTGTTGATACCTTTACATTGGCCCATAATTTAAATTTGTTGATACCTTTACATTTGTTGATACCTTTACATTGGCCCATAATTTACATTTGTTGATACCTTTACATTGGCCCATAATTTACATTTGTTGATACCTTTACATTGGCCCATAATTTACATTTGTTGATACTTTACATTTGTTGATATCTTTACATTTGTTGATACCTTTACATTTGTTGATACATTTACATTTGTTGATACCTTTACATTTGTTGATACCTTTACATTGGCCCATAATTTACATTTGTTGATACCTTTACATTTGTTGATACCTTTACATTTGTTGATACCTTTACATTTGTTGATACCCTTAAATTTGTTGATACCTTGCATTTCTTTAACTGTTAAAATGTTCATACCTTCCCATGTATACTCAAATCTCTTCAGCTTACTAAGACATGTTTATTTTAATGGTGTGCTAACCTTGGGTGTGAAGAGTCACCAACACAACAGATCTCTGAGTAAAATAACTCAACAAATGAACTCATATGAAGTGTCGCCCTGAAAAGTTGTGTCATAATCAAGACAACATATCAAAAATGAAAAATACATAAAATAATAAATAATAAGATTTTTTTTTAATCTAAGGTTTGATGTTGATACTTTACTCCGCCCACACATTGTACATGAAATACATCTCCAGAATAAAATGATTTTATAACATGAAGATAGCCTACTTTTGCTTAGTCGTAAATTATATTTTGCGCATTTTTCAGCTGAGTACAATTGTGGGCGACTTAGTGTCTCTTTATATTAAACATTTTTGTCAATGATTGATTGTTTCCTTTAATAAAAAAAAGTTGCCCAAAATGTGTTCTTTAATTAACAATTTTAATAACACTTGCTCCTACATCCAAAGTTATCTTTAGATAATAATGGAGACACTTAGCTCCCTCGTCTCTTGAGGTTTCGTGACAAACGAACTAGATAAAGCCTACGAGATTACAATCGACCACGGCACTTAGAGCAGAGCCATTTTGTTTTTCAGTACAATTACAGTTGCCCATTAGACGTGGACTCCCACAATGTAGGGTTGTACAGATAGTGAGATGAATGGTGCTCTTAACAGATAGTGAACTGAATGGTGCTCTTAACAGATAGTGAACTGAATGGTGCTCTTAACAGATAGTGAACTAAATGGTGCTCTTAACAGACAGTGAACTGAATGGTGCTCTTAACAGATAGTGAACTAAATGGTGCTCTTAACAGATAGTGAACTGAATGGTGCTCTTAACAGATAGTGAACTGAATGGTGCTCTTAATAGATAGTGAACTAAATGGTGCTCTTAACAGATAGTGACGTGAATGGTGCTCTTAACAGATAGTGAACTGAATGGTGCTCTTATTGGATAGTGAACTGAATGGTTCTCTTAACAGATAGTGAACTGAATGGTGCTCTTATTGGATAGTGAACTGAATGGTGCTCTTATTGGATAGTGAACTAAATGGTGCTCTTAACAGATAGTGAACTAAATGGTGCTCTTAACAGATAGTGAACTGAATGGTGCTCTTAACAGATAGTGAACTGAATGGTTCTCTTAACAGATAGTGAACTGAATGGTGCTCGCATACATCACTGATCTCTGAGTCATTTCTCTGTTGTGTTAGCCGAAGCACTTTGAAGTTGAAGCCATTAGTTGTGCGCGCGCGTGTGTGTGTGTGTGTGTGTGTGTGTGTGTGTGTGGCGTACGTGATGTTAGTGTTGGTGTATGTATATGTGTGTGTGTATGTGATGTTAGTGTCGGTGTGTATGTTTGTGTGTTTATACCTGTTACTATTAAGATGTTTGTAAAGGTTCGGACACTTTTAAATGCCAAAATAGCTTAAATTTAGATGTACGCCATCAATGCGGACATTGTATCCGTCCAGCTTGGTTTCTCTTTTCAAAAAGGTAGGTCAGAGAGGAAAAGACGTCTTTTAAAAACAAAAGAAACACAAAGTAGTCGATCAAATAGATTTGTTTTACACTCGGTGAACTTATTGGATGCTTAAGAATGAACGGAGGCAGATTCATAAATGAACATTTAAAAAAAAAAATTAAAAGTCTATTTTGGGAATAAGTTTGATCATCGCTGAGTACTTGTGTCTTCCCACATTTCTGACCCGAGCACTCAACTTGCATGTTTGAACATTCCCGAGTACTTTCGTGTTTCAAAAGTGCTGAGTTCTTGCGTATTTCTGCTGCCTTTTTGTGGTACCATTGAAACTAAGAAATGTCACAGTAGGAGATCCAATTAAGCCCCGGCAACGTCCTGACTGGTTTAAGCTGTCCAAACAAGGTAGCTGTAATCATGCACATAGCAGGGGCTGGGGTAAATCCTTTTATTGAGAGAAGCAGGGGAGGCAAGCTACAAGGGAAAGTGAGCCAAAAAACGTATTTTCTAAAGAGGTCATGTTTTTAAAATGAAATTTGGTCCAAAATTTAGGAAATCGCTAATTCTTTTTTAGTATTTATTTTTTAGTAATTATTTTGAGTAGATCTAATTATTTTTAGTAGATCTAATTATTTTTAGTAATTTTTAAAAAGTAATTATTCACATTTCAAGTGTCGTATACAATAATCTATACAAAATAAATTTAAATGTGATGACCGGTGGGGTATGTTACAACAGAGAAAGAATTAGATGACAGAATTTGATGTGGTACCGGACCACTTTGGCTTGATTTGATCAAAGGACTGGTGAGGTGAGAAAATAATCAAGGATTAACTATATATAATCAAAATTAAACATATCTTAGGAAAAAAATATAATTTTCACGAGTCAAATAAAACGCCCTACCAGTCTTGTCCCTCCCCGACCCCCATCCTTTTTTACCCCTTGTCCACATTTTTTTAAATGTAAATTCATTTTCTATTCCACGATGAAAATGTCCTCCGATAATATTCAAATTGCCACCCACACCCCATTTTTTTTTTAAAGTGGGAAACACCCCCCACGTTGGGAAACACTGTTTTAAAGGTTGATGATTATATTTTGCATTTGCTCAAATGTACACATGGTATTTCGCTCATATGTGCGTTTTATGGTCTTTTGCGCACATGTAACACGTACTATTCTGAAGAGTCTGGCCTCGTTTTAAAATTGCTTTCCGCAACATTTCAATACAGGCCTTCTGATGACATCGCTCGGGCAATAAAATAATATAATAGTCCATCTTTACTCGGGCACACGATGGTCCAACAAAGAGTACCAGCTCTACCCGGGCACACGATGGTCCATCAAAGGATACCAGCTCTAGCCGGGCACACGATGGTGCATCAAACAGTACCAGCTCTAGCCGGGCACACGATGGTCCAACAACTAGTACCATATCTAGCCGGGCACACGATGGTCCATCAAACAGTACCACATCTAGCCGGGCACACGACGGTACATCAAACAGTACCAGCTCTAGCCGGGCACACGATGGTCCAACAAACAGTACCAGCTCTAGCCGGGCACACGATGGTCCAACAAATAGTACCAGCTCTAGCCGGGCACACGCTGGTCCAACAAACAGTACCAGCTCTAGCCGGGCACACGCTGGTCCAGCAAATACCACATCTAGCCGGGCACACGACGGTACAACAAACAGTACCAGCTCTAGCCGGGCACACGATGGTCCAACAAACAGTACCAGCTCTAGCCGGGCACACGACGGTAGAACAAACAGTACCTGCTCTAGCCGGGCACACAATGGTCCAACAAACAGTACCAGATCTAGCCGGGCACATGGTGGTCCAGCAAATGGTACTAGCTCTAGCCGGGCACACGACGGTACAACAAACGGTACCACATCTAGCCGGGCACACGATGGTCCAACAAATAGTACCACATCTAGCCGGGCACACAATGGTCCAACAAATAGTGCCACATCTAGCCGGACACACGATGGTTTAACAAATAGTACCAGCTCTAGCCGGGCACACGATGGTCCAACAAATAGTACCAGCTCTAGCCGGGCACACGATGGTCCAACCAATAGTACCACATCTAGCCGGGCACACGATGGTCCAACAAATAGTACCAGCTCTAGCCGGGCACACAATGGTCCAACAAATAGTACCACATCTAGCCAGCCGGACACACGATGGTTCAACAAATAGTACCAGCTCTAGCCGGGCACACGATGGTCCAACAAATAGTACCAGCTCTAGCCGGGCACACGATGGTCCAACCAATAGTACCACATCTAGCCGGGCACACGATGGTTTAACAAATAGTACCAGCTCTAGCCGGGCACACAATGGTCCAACAAATAGTGCAACATCTAGCCGGGCACACGATGGTTTAACAAATAGTACCAGCTCTAGCCTAGCACACGATGGTCCAACAAATGACACCAGCTCTAGCCGGGCACACGATGGTCCAACATATAGTGGCACATCTAGCCGGGCACACGATGGTTTAACAAATAGTACCAGCTCTAGTCGGGCACACGATGGTCCAACAAATAGTACCAGCTCTAGGCGGGCACACGATGGTCCAACAAATAGTAACACATCTAGCCGGGCACACGATGGTCCACCAAACAGTACCAGCTCTAGCCGGGCACATGATGGTCCAACAAGTAGTAACACATCTAGCCGGGCATACGATGGCACAACAAGTAGTAACACATCTAGCCGGGCATACGATGGTCCAACAAACAGTACCAGCTCTAGCCGGGCACACGATGGTCCACCAAACAGTGCCAGCTCTAGCCATAACCAAACTTAATGTGAAGGCAGTAGATGAAATGGTCTCTCCAGAGAATCTACACACAGCTAACAAGGAAAAAAAAAGTATAGAAAAAATTGTCATCGTAAACAATCGGCTCGGCGCACGCTGTAATAGCTGGGCAGCCCAGTGTAATTCAGATAATGGAACGCCAACAACATATGCATATTTTTCACCCCTGGG
Organism: Lymnaea stagnalis; assembly: GCA_964033795.1. Taxonomy (NCBI): domain Eukaryota; kingdom Metazoa; phylum Mollusca; class Gastropoda; family Lymnaeidae; genus Lymnaea; species Lymnaea stagnalis. The sequence goes on from CAXITT010000175.1 coordinate 1,127,770, forward strand.
GCTACACTCAGAATCAATCATTGCTGATTTCCCCACTGGCAACAACAGAAACCAACCACCCATCAACAGGACTCGGGTGTTTCTTGAAAAATAATTTATCATCCTCGTCATCGGGAAATGGAAGTTACTCGGAACCATCGCCTTAATATCACGTGATAGATGATATTTGTTGGCGAAGACCTTAAGTCCCTCTCTGATAAGAATGATACAGAATTTCGGTCTGCTGATTCAACCAAAATAAAGGAGGTTGACAACCCCTCAAGCATCTTGGTTTTCTTTGCAAAATAAGTAACAATACAGTAACATCTAAAACATAAAATAAATTAAGATTTCAACAATTCAAAAAACAATAAATTATTTTTTTTTAATATTAAAGACAAACTAATTAACACGGGAAAATATACTAATTGTAACAGATGTCTGAATTTTACTTTTAATTTTCTCTCCCCCTCCCCCAACGGTATGCACCTCATACACATTAAAATGTACACATAAATTAAAACTAAATCTATTTTGGCACGCCACAAGCACGAAAATTAAAATATGCGCACTAGTGACCATAGTCTACTCTACACGGCCAAGTGAGTATTTTTAAATCGATTTGCGCCAATGTCAATGTTTCTACCGCAACAAGGGGCATGTCAAGGACATAGAGAAGGAGCAGAAAAATTGCATAAATCTTAGCGTGCAGCCTTATTCGACTGAACAGACAGACAAACAAACACTTTTAGTTTGTATGAAACGTGTCAAGTGTCAAAATAAATATTTAAAAAATACGATTTCTTTTAAATAAAAATCTTTTTTTTTTATCTTTTTTTTTTTAAATTCTGTTTTGTTTTATGAAACTTACTTGTACTTTGTTGTTTTAAAAGTCAAAATGCCATCATTTGCTACATACACATGTTTTCATTTGCTACATACACACGTTTTCATTTGTTACATACACACGTTTTCATGTGTTACATACACACGTTTTCATTTGTAACATACACACGTTTTCATGTGTTACATACACACGTTTTCATGTGTTACATACACACGTTTTCATTTGTTACATACACACGCTTTCATGTGTTACATACACACGTTTTCATTTGTTACATACACACGTTTTCATGTGTTACATACACACGTTTTCATTTGTTACATACACACGTTTTCATTTGTTACATGCACACGTTTTCATTTGTTACATACACACGCTTTCATGTGTTACATGCACACGTTTTTATTTGTTACATACACACGTTTTCATGTGTTACATGCACACGTTTTCATTTGTTACATACACACGTTTTCATTTGTTAAATACACACGTTTTCATGTGTTACATACACACGTTTTCATGTGTTACATACATACGTTTTCATTTGTTACATACACACGTTTTCATGTGTTACATACACACGTTTTCATTTGTTACATACACACACTTTCATGTGTTACATACACACGTTTTCATTTGATACATACACACGCTTTCATGTGTTACATACACACGTTTTCATTTGTTACATACACACGTTTTCATGTGTTACATACACACGTTTTCATGTGTTACATACACATGTTTTCATTTGTAACATACACACGTTTTCATGTGTTACATACACACGCTTTCATGTGTTACATACACACGTTTTCATTTGTTACATACACACGTTTTCATGTGTTACATACACATGTTTTCATTTGCTACATACACACGTTTTCATTTGTTACATACACACATTTTCATGTGTTACATACACACGTTTTCATTTGTAACATACACACGTTTTCATGTGTTACATACACACGTTTTCATGTGTTACATACACACGTTTTCATTTGTTACATACACACGTTTTCATGTGTTACATACACACGTTTTCATGTGTTACATACACATGTTTTCATTTGTTACATACACACGCTTTCATGTGTTACATGCACACGTTTTCATTTGTTACATACACACGTTTTCATGTGTTACATGCACACGTTTTCATTTGTTACATACACACGTTTTCATGTGTTACATACACACGTTTTCATTTGTTACATACACACGTTTTCATTTACTAAATACGCATGCTTCCCTTATTCACATAACATGCATACTTTCATTTGCTACACATTTTAGTTTTCATTTATTACAAATGCATAATTTCATTTGATATAGAGACCGACCGAAAGTGACCTACTGACTTTTGCGGAAACCGAAACAAGGCCGAAAGTTAAAAATGACTTTCGGCCTATTTAATTTAAAAGTAATTTTAATTACTTTAAAATGTTTTTAAAGTAGTTTGTAAGAGAAAATTTTGAGAAAAGAGGGGAATTTATGCAATATAGACCCTTGAGTACCCTTTGCTTTTATAATATAATTAAAACTTATAACATATACCATCAATAATTGTCACCTAAATATCATTTATTAAGGCTATAAAATTATCACCACAATATTTCGCGGTTATCGAAATTGATAATCATGATAATTATAAATCAAAATGAAAATCATAAATGAAAGAATTGAATAAACCTAGGGTTCCAAGTTTTATTTTTGAAAAAATTATAACAAAAATAATGATATAGCCTAAATATTATCACTCCAGTAGTTTTTCTTCCACAAAACTGTTTACATTTGTCTAGGCCTAATTGAAATGTAATTTTTTGGAAATACAGGTCAAGTAGGTCATCATGCAGCAGTGGGCACTTTTTGCTGAGAATTAGTCATAAAACATATGATGACAGCGCGACGTCGAGCAATAATAAATATCGGATTGTCGGCATAGAGACAGACAGACAGTCTTACTTCTAGTAGACGACCGAAAACCTCATTCACTTTCGGCCGCATGGCCGAAAGTCTCAATCACTTACGGCCGAAACAGAAATAAAAACAGAAAGTTAACTTTTCTGTTTCGGCCGAAACCGGAACTAGGCCGAAAGTGATCAAATGGCAACTTTCGGCGCCGAAGCCGAAATTCGATATGTTTATAATTTGTTAAATAAATATATGCACGCTTTTATTTGGAAAGATTCTTCGAGATCGGTAGTTGTTTGAACTGGCTCTGTTGGTTTGTTTGTTTGTTTGTTGGTGGTGGTGGTTTTTTTTATAGATGTTTTGTTGTTGTTTGTCGTTTACTTTGGGCATTTGTTTTTGTTCAATGGGGAAATGGTTCATTTTGTTAGAGGGTTAATCTAAAAATGTAGAACACCTGCAATGTCTTGAAATCTCGTCAGAATTCGTTCATTCTAAACTATTTCGTATAAATAACCGCTCATAACTACAGTCCCTTCCAGGGCAACTTCCAGGCCTTCATCGTATCAGCAACTCCTAGGCCTTCATCGTATCAGCAACTCCCAGGCCTTCATCGTATCAGCAACTCCCAGGCCTTCATCGTATCAGCAACTCCCAAGCCTTCATCGCATCAGCAACTCGCAGGCCTTCATCGTATCAAATAATACTAATGTTAAAGTCTTCAAAGTCTACGCCACTAAAAAACACTGCACACTCAGAATCACGCACTTTTTCTAGTCCGAATTCTGTAGCTTTAAATAGAATTTTACACAATCAAACACACACACACACACACACACAAGACAGTATTTACAGGCATTCGTGACAATGTTGTTAATGTGTCCTGTAATGAGACCAATAACAGCTGTACGGAGCTAAAATTTTAGTAGACATTTTAATCAGATTGTTTTTAAGAGTAGTTTTATTGAATTTCAACCCTCTATTTTTAATGTAGGACCTAATGGTCAGCCCTTAAGTCACCATACACTGACTGGTTTTGTTTTTTAAATTATGATTTACAAAAGGGAATCTACTTCAAGGACTGGACCAACCTTTCTCTATTTAATAGATGGACTTGATCATATTAAAAGGTTCGCTAATTTTATGCTAAATTTCTTTATTTTGTAAAAGTATTTTTACATGATTATTTTTTTAAACTATTTTTTATAGAGAGCCCTGGAACTATTCTCAGCTAACCAAAATGTACTGAAAATGTTTTGACAGGATCAATTTTTTTTAAACACCTTAAAAACCAAAGGATATGTACAAGAAGTGACACTGTGACAAATTAGGCATGAATAGCATTCAACACATGTTTAAGTTCCTGACACAGAGCTGCTCTTAACCAGTTGGTGGGTTTATAATAACGTTAATATCACGGGCACTTTGCCCTTTAGACTTAAACAATGATTCACAACTGCAATGCAACCCACGCCTCAGGCGGAGATCAATATTATTCAATCTGTTTAAGAGTTTGGGAAATTCTTGCTTATTTAAAACAAAGTCTAAGCAAGATCCTCCCCCCTTCCCCTCACCTTAAAACACAGGCTAAACAAGATCCTCCCCCCTTCCCCTCACCTTAAAACAAAGTCTAAACAAGATCCTCCTCACTCTTCCCCCCTCCCCCCACCTTTTCCCCCTTCCAAAAATTATTAAAAATTACATCAAATTTAAAATTCAATATCATTTTCTGTGTAGCATGACTACCATTTATTTATGTATACTTATGTAGCATTGCTACTATGTATTTAATTGTGCTTATGTAACAATGCTACTATGTATTTTATTGTACTTATGTAACATTACTACAATGTATTTACTTGTACTTTTGTAACATGGCTACTATGTATTTACTTGTAATTTTGTAACATTGCATCTCCTGGTAACTAAAGTGATACAGGAAAAGTCCGGAAATTGAATAAATCAAAGTCTTTATGGTCAAGTTTGTGTTTAAACACTGGCATAATATTAATCAAATTTTTATAATAAGGAAAAGCTATGAAAATGTTCTTCTCATACTCATTAAAATATGTAATGTTTTGAAATAAATTGCTTTGCAATCTTTCTAGCATTTCTATGATTAATTGGATTTTTTGTTTAAATATATGTCAAACCCACTGGGAGTCAACATTTAAACACAGACAACTGATTTGACTTACCCAGTACAGAATATGCCCACAGTAATATGGAAAACTGTGAAACAGCAATGTGCATGTTGCCCAATTATTTACACTCTACTTTGTGTATCATTTAGCATTCGTTCCTTTAAAAAAAAACAATATCCCATTCTTAAAATATATTTCTTCTGCTCACTAAATCTAGTTAAATAGTTGTGTTTTTTATTTAATATAGTTCGTCTTATTGAATTAAGGCTTTAATTATTTGTTTATTTCTTTGTTCACGGTAGCTAAAAATCCTTCGAAATGATTGTTTCTTTCCGTGCTACAGCAATACATCTGACTGCTATTTTCATCACCCCGCAGAATTGCAGGCAACTCGCTGTGAATCATTTGTGTACTAGACCCGGGCGTGTGATGGAGAGGAGACAGGATCACCGGGGGTTCAGGGGAAATGGGAAAGGTTCAAGCGAGTTCAGACTTTCGATTTCCTCTCGTCGCCCAAAGCTCACCTCTCATTTTCACGCCAGTACTCCACAGTATTCCACAGGTCCCTATTGTTCAATCTATAGACATGGCTTTTGTTTGATTGCATAATTAAGAGTGCTGTCTTCTTCCATGACTTTCAGTGAGCTGGTGGTTGTTAAGTAATTTTTTTTTTTTTTTGTAAAGGAAGTTAGATTTCTAACTATTTCATTATGGTTCGTCGATAGCAATATCAGGCAATATGAGCCTTAGGCTGCAATTGTAATGTATATATTACTAGCCAATATACCCAGCGATGCCCGGGATTGCATTCAGAAAAACAACAACTTCTACAGCCTTTTAATTAGACTAACATTGATATTAAGCAACAGGTAAAAAAAAAACCACCCCTATAGTAAAAAAAAAAAAAAAAAAAAAAAAAACCACCCATAAAAAAAAAAAAAAAAAAAAAAAAAAAACACAATTCCTTTGTATCCTATAAAAATTCATTTATAAAAAAGTTTGTAAAAATTTCGTTCCCCAATGGCATCCCGGTCCCAGAGAGATCCTAATCGGATCCCGTTACCCGATGGGATGCCTTTTTCCGATGGTATCTCGGTACCCGGAAGGATCCCTCCCTACCCCATTTGGATTCAAATCCCAGTTGGATCCCAATCACGTTTGGATCCCGATCCCGTTTTTAGCCCGATCCCGGTGGGATCCCGATCCCCCTGGATCCCATTTCTGGTGGGATTATGATCACCGTTTCCCGGTGAAATCCTCTTCTCTAATGGGATCCCGTTTCCCGATAGGATCCCGATCCCGCTTTTATCCCGTTACCCGATGGGATCGCGTTATCGGTAGGTTCCAGTTCCCCGTAGCGTTATGAGGGGTATGTATAAAGAAAATTCCAATGAAAGTATAGAAGTGAATAGAGCTAAACTAACATTTCAATAATCTTTTAATCCCATAATATATATCCCCGTAGAACAATATACAACTTTCTGGATAATGATGGATATATGTGCCAAGTTTGGTCAAGATCCATCAACCCATGTAAAAACGTATGTTGAACAAACACACTCGCAAACAAACTAACACATTTTCACTTTTAGACATAATATATGATATGATTGATGTATACAAAAATTAATAGATTTTATTTTTCTATACAACTTTATGCACTTTAATCCAAGCAGATAGGAAAAAATCCAAATTACAAATAAAAACTTCTTCAGCGTTCCTGACCGATTATAAAGATAATCATGGGTTATGTCGTCTTAAATATCAATCAACGTCTGGCCTACAAGATTCGTTTAATTATTTTTATGTTCTAGTTTTTTTTTGTTTTTTTTTTAAATGTATAGCTTCAACAATGACCAGGGATGTACGTTGGAAACTGGCAAAGGTTCAGTAGTTGAGAGAGGGGTCGAAACAATCGCTTAATGATGGTTTATGTTAATACATTGAAGACATAGCCTGGAAGAAAGCTGACCTATGGTACATCAGGTGGTCACACCATCCAAGGGTACATCAGGTGGTCACACCATCCAAGGGCCCTTCAGGTGGTCACATCATCCAAGGGTACATCAGGTGGTCACATCATCCAAGGGTACATCAGGTGGTCACACCATCCAAGGGTACATCAGGTGGTCACACCATCCAAAGGTACATTCATGGTCACATCATCCAAGGGTACATCAGGTGGTCACATCATCCAAGGGTACATCAGGTGGTCACATCACCCTATGGTACATCAGGTGGTCACATCATCCAAGGGTACATCAGGTGGTCACACCATCCAAGGGTACATCTATATAATTATGCATTTAATTTAGTGTTTTGAAGCCTTCAACTGTGATACCTTTTTGATCGCTAATGCTTCTATACATGCATGTTTCACTTCTCCCCATTAGCTGGAATGTATTTCTCATTTTCTATAGATAATTGTAATACTCGGATCTAGACTGTGAATACCCGGACCGGTGTAAAAGAAAAAAAAAAAAAAAAAGCTGTACATGGTTCAGCCCTAGTTATTTAGGTGTACATTGTGTACAGTATTAAGTAGATATCATTATCATTATGGAAACATGCTGAACTTTTAGTAGACTAGTAGTACAGTGCCGGCGCTGTGGTGTGGCGAACGCTTGTGGGGGCTCCTCGCGTATTATCATCCCTCTTGAGACGGCTGGGCCATGGTGAAGTGGCGAAAAAGACGTGTGGTCGATCTATCGGCCCGATCATTCAAACCTCGAGATTGGCTGGTTGGACTTCGTACCAGCTAGTCATATTGCTTCTTACACATTCCTGCACATCATGACATTTTAATGGCGGCCTCCATTTATTGTTTACACGCTCTTGTTGTGTTCAGGATTTTTGTGTGTGTTGCAAGTAATGTCGTAAAATTCCAAAATGTTTGACAGTGACACTGGATAAACTATCATTAGTGATTTTGATACTCTAGCAGTGAATCTGACACTGAATCTGATTTAAACAACCAGGAAAGTAATGAAGACGATCAAAAAGATGATGTTCACCATAAAGTTGTGAGCCCTTGGTCTCTCCGAATTTTTTTAGACAGTGTTGGTCATGTTTATATGCCTAATGGCAAATCACCGAATTTGAGTAATGTGTGCTATTTTTTACTCTTAATATCACTCAAATGTTTATATGAGAGATGTGCAGACAATAGGTGTGCAGACAACTTTCTTAGTAACACCCAGCTTAAGAGAAGGTCCCTAGGTCATAATTGGAGGCCTGTTACAATGAGTGTCTGTAGCAACGGAAAAGGGCCTCCATGGGCCAGAGGTGTCTGAAGGGCCTCTGTCAAGGTCATGAAATCATGAGGTAGTGTGTGTGTGTTGATTTGAGGACGAATGCGGATTGTGAACTAATTTCATGTCACGGGCGAATGATAGTGGAGTGAACGAGGCATGAGATTTGGGGTATAAAAGGGGAGACAACTGTTTGAGTAAGGGAGAGTACGTTCACAGCTGTTAGACGAGAGATAGGACTCGCGACAGCGAGACGTCTTTTTTTTTGGAGATAGTGGATTTGTCAGGATATGTTTGCTGATTGGAATATTGCCATATATTTTGGATTCATGTTCACTTAACTGTGAGACGCATTAATCTAGTAATGCTGTCATCAAATAAATGACTTATGCACCTTGAAGCGTATTGTTTGTTGAATCAACCTAGTTGTTGTGTGACAAGATTTACAAGACATTTAAACAAAAGCGAGAATCATAAACCTAGACAACGAGCCAAATATTCAACCTCTAGAATATTTGACAGCCTCCATGGGCCAGAGGTGTCTGAAGAGCCTCCAAGGGCCAGAGGTGTCTGAAGGGCTTCTATGGGCAAGAGGGGTCTGAAGAGCCTCCATGGGCCAGAGGTGTCTGAAGGGCCTCCATGTGCCAGAGGTATCTGAAGAGCCTCCATAGGGCCTTGTTTTACAAAGCACAATTGTCAGGACTTATTCAGGCTTCATCCATCAAAACGGCACACAATTAATACAAATAAAGCATGTTTATTCTAAGTGTAACAAACACACGCATAAATTATGCTAATCAGGATTAGCTCATTCGCATAAATGTTGATATTTCAGTTTGATTTATAAAGATTGTATTAGTTCATTCCTAGAAGAATATTATATAGTTTTCAGTCTACAAAAAATTAAGAGGTACAAGGCAATCAAATAGTCAGGCTGTCGGGTTCCTGTATTATCCCTCCAGGGTCAATAGCGTGGAGACCTCGGCTATGAAACTTGATGTATAGCCATTATGCATGCCCATCGACAAAGACCACTGCCAATATGAATCTAGAGACAAGAGCAGTTTGAATATGAATCTAGAGACAAAAATAAGACAGAAAATATTAACATAAGCTATGACAACTGACAAGGTAATTATATATATAAACTATTGACAGCAACAAAGACCACTGCCAAGGTACGAATATGAGAGAAACGACATCAACAAAGACCACTGTCACGGTAATTATGAGAGAAAAACAATTGACATCAACAAAGACCACTGCCAAGGTAATTGCAACAAGTAACATCTATGGTTTTAAAGAACCCAGCAAGAGACATTTTAAAAATTAATCTAGAGACGAGAGACACTGAATATTAATCTAGAGACGAGAGACACTTTGAATATTATTCTAGAGACGAGAGACAGTTTGAATATTAATCTAGAGACGAGAGACAGATTGAATATGAATCTAGAGACACTTTGAATATGAATCTAGAGACGAGAGACAGTTTGAATATTAATCTAGAGACTAGAGACAGTTTGAATATTACTCTAGAGCCGAGAGACAGATTGAACATGAATCTAGCAACTAGAGACAGTTTGAATATGAATCTAGAGACGAGAGACAGTTTGAATATGAATCTAGAGACGAGAGACGGTTTGAATATGTATCTAGAGACGAGAGACACTCAAATATGAATCTAGAGACGACAGACAGTTTGAATATTAATCTAGAGACGAGAGACAGTTTGAATATGAATGTAGAGACGAGAGACAGATTGAATATGAATCTAGAGACGAGAGACAGTTTGAATATGAATCTAGAGACGAGAGACAGTTTGAATATGAATCTAGAGACGAGAGACAGTTTGAATATGAATCTAGAGACGAGAGACAGTTTGAATATGAATCTAGAGACAAGAGACACTTTTGAATATGAATCTAGAGGCGACAGACAGTTAGAATATGAATCTAAGAGACGAGAGACAAGGGACGCCTGAAGAATCGTACACAATAAACTATTTCTTGTGGTTAGCAGACCAGGCTTTGCGATCATTAAAGACACGTTTACAATAGTAAGTTCACATTTTTTGGCTTCTTGTAGGATATTCAGCAAATCCGTCGCATGATTCTAAATAATTTGAGCGAACTCTGAATGCAGATTTGGACATGGCGTTGATAAGCTGTGATGAACGGGGTGTGAATAGTTCGGACTTGATAGAAGTACTAAAGGTCCTCAGTGAAATGACTCCAGGAGAAACACCAACTACCACCAACTACCACCAACTACCAACCACCAACACCACCAACTACCAACCACCAACACCACCAACCACCAACTACCACCAACTACCACCAACCACCACCAACCACCAACTACCACCAACCACCAACTACCACCAACACCACCAACACCACCAACCACCAACTACCACCAACCACCAACCACCAACACCACCAACACCACCAACCACCACCAACCACCAACACCACCAAC
>CAXITT010000175.1:1143348-1213495 GCA_964033795.1 Lymnaea stagnalis
CCAGATTTAGTTAGATTGATCTAAACGTACTTGACGTCATCACTGTCCCAGATTTAGTTAGATTGATCTAAACGTACTTGACGTCATCACTGTCCCAGATTTAGTTAGATTGATCTAAACGTACTTGACGTCATCACTGTCCCAGATTTAGTTAGATTGATCTAAACGTACTTGACGTCATCACTGTCCCAGATTTAGTTAGATTGATCTAAACGTACTTGACGTCATCACTGTCCCAGATTTAGTTAGATTGATCTAAACGTACTTGACGTCATCACTGTCCCAGATTTAGTTAGATTGATCTAAACGTACTTGACGTCATCACTGTCCCAGATTTAGTTAGATTGATCTAAACGTACTTGACGTCATCAATGTCCCAGATTTAGTTAGATTGATCTAAACGTACTTGACGTCATCAATGTCCCAGATTTAGTTAGATTGATCTAAACGTACTTGACGTCATCACTGTCCCAGATTTAGTTAGATTGATCTAAACGTACTTGACGTCATCACTGTCCCAGATTTAGTTAGATTGATCTAAACGTACTTGACGTCATCAATGTCCCAGATTTAGTTAGATTGATCTAAACGTACTTGACGTCATCAATGTCCCAGATTTAGTTAGATTGATCTAAACGTACTTGACGTCATCAATGTCCCAGATTTAGTTAGATTGATCTAAACGTACTTGACGTCATCAATGTCCCAGATTTAGTTAGATTGATCTAAACGTACTTGACGTCATCAATGTCCCAGATTTAGTTAGATTGATCTAAACGTACTTGACGTCATCAATGTCCCAGATTTAGTTAGATTGATCTAAACGTACTTGACGTCATCAATGTCCCAGATTTAGTTAGATTGATCTAAACGTACTTGACGTCATCAATGTCCCAGATTTAGTTAGATTGATCTAAACGTACTTGACGTCATCAATGTCCCAGATTTAGTTAGATTGATCTAAACGTACTTGACGTCATCACTGTCCCAGATTTAGTTAGATTGATCTAAACGTACTTGACGTCATCAATGTCCCAGATTTAGTTAGATTGATCTAAACGTACTTGACGTCATCAATGTCCCAGATTTAGTTAGATTGATCTAAACGTACTTGACGTCATCAATGTCCCAGATTTAGTTAGATTGATCTAAACGTACTTGACGTCATCACTGTCCCAGATTTAGTTAGATTGATCTAAACGTACTTGACATCATCAATGTCCCAGATTTAATTGAAAGGATTTTCAACACTGTCTTGAAAACATCAATGTCTCAGATTTAGTTAGTTGAATGGATTGTCAATATTGTCTTAAGGTCATCAATGTCTTAGATTTAATTGAATGAATTGTCAACATTGTGAATTAAGGGATACCATTTTACCACTCTTGACTATGAAGAACTCATTTAAGTGTTTGCCACCAAGATAGCAAGGAAGTTTATGTTTTGCTACTAGAAGCCATCTTGCTTATTTGACTTTTCTGCATCTTGTGCTTTTTACCCAAGGATTACAATCCTGTAGTATCACAGTCAATTATTGTAGTATCACAGTCAATTATTGTAGTATCACAGTCAATTATTGTAGTATCACAGTCAATTATTGTAGTATCACAGAAGGCCAAACTTGAATGAATATTAAATGAATCAGGATGAGCACAAAATGTTTCCAAAGGTTATCATAAATAAGTTTTTTTATTATTTATGAGACTTTTTTTTTTTTTTATTTGATTTCTTTCTTCAGCAACATGTTGTTGTCTTTTTTACAGGGCCCTTAATTTGGATGTTAGCTAAAAGGCTGTAGAAACTTTTTTTTTCTGAATGCAATCCCAGGCAATGCTGGATAGATTGGCTAGTTTATTATAATAAATATAAAACACCAGCAACACCATTCAAAGTAAAAAAAAATGCAGTTTATTTTCAACATCAGGTGCAATTTAAGTAATGAGACTATTTGTTAACTATTCACATAAAATGACCAACAACTGAAAGCAATTCTAATAGCAGTGTAGTGGATTTATTTATAGAACAACCGAGAGTTATAACGAATGTTATTTTATTTGATTACTGAACACTTGAAATTTTTCATTGTAGCAGTGTGCCGTTAGATTTTTTTGACATACTGACTGGATAAAATAACATTCGGAGACGTATAAATTATAAGACAAGTGAATGAAACAACAAAGTAATAATCAGATATGTTAAGTTTTAGCTGCTCACTTTGACAAGTTTAATCAAAAGTTTCATAATCATTCCATTTGGATTAAATATAAAATAAGGAAGGATTCAATTGAACCGAGTGATAAAATGAAATAAAAAATGTTTGCAGCTCAAATAACGTTTAATAGTTACTTGAAAGTAGTTGTTTTTATTTTCATCCATAACATAAAAATTCATGAATGTGTTTTTTTGGATAATATCATCAAACTTTAAGAGTTATAAATGGTTGAACATCAGACTATTTATATTTATTTACATTTTAACTAACATCCTACACTTAAATTTCCACTTCTATTCAAATATTTTTGGAGTGAGTGGGTTTGTAAATGGCAAATAAAAATCTCAGGAATGAGCAGATTTTGTTAAAATTAACATGCTTTACTATTGCTGAATTGTAGCTTAAATAGTTTTACCAATCGATGGTTGAAAAAGTAAAGTTTCATATTTTAGAACATCAAAAGTTTGACATTTTTAAAATTAAATAACCCTCACAATAAACTATGGGAAATGAAAAATATCATGATTTTTATCAAAACAAAAGAAATATAATACATTCAATGCAATGGGCGTCATTATTTTGGTGGTGTGATTCAATACCGACTACACAACAAAGTGTCAGTAAACACAAAATTGTTTGAAGCTAGTTTCAGAGCGTTAAAAATTATGTCTTGGACATCAGTCATCAACAGCTGGTTGCCAAAATGCCTGCAAAAATGAAGTTAATAAAAGTTAAACAAACAAAGGGAAACATTTAATTCAGTGTGTGACCAATATTCTCTTCATACCAGTATTTCATAATACAGTAGGGTGGGTGACCAATTTTCCCTTTAACTATAAGGGGCCAACAACATAGTACATAGTGGTATGCAAAAAAAAATATAATTTCAACCTCTCTCCCCCCCCTGCATACAAACTATTTTTAATACCCCCCCCCTCCCTCCAGTGACCAATTTTCCCTTTAACTATAAGGGGCCAACAACATAGTACATAGTGGTATGCAAAAAAAAATATAATTTCAACCTCTCTCCCCCCACTGCATACATACTATTTTTAATACCCCCCACCTCCCTGCTCATGCACACTCCACCCACCCCCAATAAGTGTATAGACAAATATGGTGTCACAGTAAAAGATCTGTCACCGGTTTTCTCCGCTGTCTCCATGGCATAACCCAGTGGTTCGAAAAATATGGGCCTTGTCACCCCGGGGAGCCAACGCCTCCTCACAGGGGTGCCATGAAACACCATTATCTTTATTTTATTTTTCATTTTTTATCCAATGTAACAGAACGCGACATCTAACCAAGAACTTCTTCTGCTATTCGCTTTTATCGAGGGAATCAGGGCAGCAGCAGGGAGGTACGGTTGATTTGCCGCAAGTTGTGAAGCCTGCTGGTGGTTCATGCTGTAGATTTTTGGGTGTATCTTTTACAAAGTTATTCAGTGCGGTCCTCCTCTGGCTGTGAAACCTGAATAAAGACTATTGTAGTAGCTTGCAATGAAGGTTGGTTGACAGGCATTCTGACCAGCTGGCCAAACTAATTCATTTGCTACATGGACATATACTGCAATGGCACCAAATATTTTTTCTCCTGTTTCGGATTGTGGTCCCATCTCATTTTTTCAGCTGCTCACCTTGAGAGTGAAAAATATTCACCCGTGAGATACGATGCTGACTTCTAGACTTTTAATCAGAGCCGAGGACTTCCACTGGTAAGGGTTGGAATGAAGATAATGTTAATTAGCCTGGCTTTTGTCTCCATCTTTATTCTTGGGATGCTCAGTAGCTGGGCGGCTATTTGGTAGCTGACTACACTAGCCCTCTCCTCATTTGTCTCCATCAGTCTATATTTATTTCCACAACAGCAGGGTACCACCTGATCAGGTTGCCATCAGAGCAGCGTGGCACCAGAGGAGAGTGCCACCAGAGAAAGCAGACTCGAAGGAGGTCTAAGGGAGAAGTCTGGAGAGGGTGACACCAACCCTAATGTCACCACTGCCCGTGTATACGTTTCCCAGTGTTAGTGTCGACTCCAATTTTGTTTTTCTTATTGTTTTAAACATCCCAAATCAGCGACCTTTTTCGTAAGTTGGGTTTGCTCATTGGCAAGCTGAAGATTGTTTAGATAGGCAAAGGAAGAAACTGTTGCTGCATAATATTTAGGTTACAATAATAGTACTCTTTAAAAGCAATGCCATACAGAATATTCGTATAATTTATGTATGAGGGGTGGGGATGGCGGGGTGTGTTTGTTGTGATCCCCCCCCCCTTCCTCTTTTCCCCACCAGAGCAGCATTAAGTCAAGGGACATCACTGCAAAATGAAACGCTTGGAACCACTTTTTTCCTTTACCACGTAGTTACAACCAAATGAGTGAGAGAGAATTAGCAAATGCTTTTTGTCTGTGACGGCGCAAGCTATAGTGATGGGGAACATAAATGAACTGCTCAATTTACTTAATGTGTATGTAAAAAACAGCAATCTATATGGCCTTTTCAAATTAATACTTTAAAATTTGTAAATATTTGTTCATTTCTACGTATTTGGCCTTATGGGAAATCTGGCGCTGTATATATTCTGATAGTAAATTGGAAAAGTAATCATGTAACATGACTTTGGGAATTCTGTGAGCTATGTAAAATGATATGGACCTTGACATTTAAAATTTGAGTAGAAAATGTGCTAGTGCTTTTCTGCCTGCCACTCAAACCCACGCCGACTGTTAGGTCCTATTTGTCAGCAGTTTTTCAGACACATAAAACAATATGCTTTCAGTAAGAAAAATCAAGTTATTTGGGTGAATATAAATGATTAATAAAAGTATATTCATATAATACCGGTTATTTAGTCTCAAACTTGTGCTGCTAGAATTAAGAATAGTCCTTTACTTTAACAGATAGCTCTACTATCATAATTATCTCTACCATGAGTACCGGGATTGTTTGAACAAAAAAACATACACAAATTTTAGCTTGATACAAAAAATTTCAAAAATATAAACACAAGAAATTTTTAACTTTTCAATAGAAAGAAACAAAATAGTTTTACAGAGTTCCTTCCTTTAAAAAATGTGAGAATTGAAAAATTTTAGGAATCGCTGGCTTAGCCAATCAAAATAATTATATCACATGCAAAGAAACATGAAAAGAAATTATACAAAAGCAAACAATGATCTAAATATTTCTGTCACTAGTGCGATATCTAGCAAGTTCACTTGCGAAAACCCAAAGCTTCAGTACACCCAAAGCTACAGTACGACAAACACAAAACATTGTGTGATATTGTTCAAGCATTAGAGATAAAAACTACATGCTATTTAGGGATGATCAGAATTTCACGTTTATTATTGCAGAAGGTGTAAATAAATGTATATTCTTTCTACCTAGACAAACCTCTGCCATCTGTACCTGTCCACTAAACCTCCACCCCCTCAGTGTGTATGTACTAAATGGTTGGCCCCTAAGCCAATATTCTCTAACGTAGAAATCCTTAAAAAAGTGTACATTCAATTAAGTTTTACTGATAGAATAAAACACAAACCATATTTTGACATGCAGATGCCATCATCATATATTTGGGGTTGAATTGAATACATTGAATAGGTCCTGGATGATCAGACTGCAAGATGGCCATTTTAACACCAGATTCTGTGCTCCAGCAGTGAACTTTACCATCTGTTGATCCTAGTTACATATACATTTATATAGGATTATATTAAAGATGTATTATGTAAACTAAAAAATTACACTTATTCTCCATGACATAGATATAAAGGTAAAAATTTAAATTACTGTATTTATTGATGTATAACACGCCCGCGTATAGCACACACCTCAATTTAAGAAGGTAATTTCAGGGAAAAAACTAAACATTATATCGGCGTATAACACGCATACATGATTTGCCCCCTATTTTCGGGGAGAAAAAGTGAGTGTTACACGCCAATAAATATGGTATGTCAGTCATTAATAGCTAAATTACAAATGCACATTCAGTTTCTGCTTGATGTGAAATACAAGTCTCATAAATTTTAAATCAATAAAAATTAAAAATGAATATTGCAAAATTCTTTAAGTCAATTACTATTTTTCTGTGCATAATTCTAACACATTCCAATGTCCTGACTTAAAATTTCATTGAAGATACTATGTGCCCAACAACAACCTACCTGAGAAAACATATCTTGCATCTGGAGTGAATGAAGCTTCTAATGGAATGCCTTTGTGATTTGTAAATCCCTGAAGCAAAATTGTTGAAATAAATATTTCATGAAAAACTATTGATACGTGAAATTGTGGCTTGCCAGCCAGGGACTAGGCTGTTAAATTCTATACATTAATACACACAATTTCAAGATTCTACAACAAATAAGTTATTTTCTACTGTTTTTTTTTACTATGGTGTTCTTTTAAGGATTATTTATTTATTCAACAATAATATATGAGTAAAAATTAAAATTATATATACAGGGTAAACCGAATAAGTGATACAGTAGTATAATATATGGTTTAATTATTGTAGTAATTGTTTTGTAATTTTGCAGTTATATGCTCAACAATTTTAATAATAAGATATTTTGTTCAGTATGTTTTCCCTTGTCTTCAACAACTTTTTCCAAATGTTGGCACCATTCGTTTATGCTTCTGTCAATAAAGCATTGCAAAAGTTTTCTACATTGCTTGACTATTGCCACTTTCAACTGATAAACTTGCACATTTTCCCTGAAGTTAAACGTTTTCCTGCAGAGCTCCCCACATGGCATAAACAACTGGGTTTAAATCAGGACTGTTAGGTGGCGACATGACTGGCTAAATGTAGGTGATTATATTATTATCCTTATGCAACAAGTTAATTGTGTTTCTGTCTGTTTGAGAAGTTCTGTCCTGTTGCAACTTCCAGTTAAGGCAACCACATTTAGCTTAAATATTACAAAGCCAACATCATCACAGTGATGGCTGGTTTATTTGGTCCCTGGTTCAACAAATATGACACATGCTTTTCCCATTCGAGACACACTTAACTGAAACCATGATAATGCAACTAACTAACTAACTAACTAACTTAAGAAAATCAGCGAACACCGAGCCTTGAGGCTCATATGGTCCTCCCCAACGCACCACCCCGCCAACCAAACCGGCCGTCAACCACTCCCCACTTGATAATGCAACTAAAATGTTCCCATTTCTGGAACTTGATGTTCAGTTGAATACAGGCAATCCTTTTCAGGATTTCCTGATTTAGAGATAGTAACTGACTTTCTTCTGTGAACCTATTGCACTTTATAATTCTCTCAGTGGGGAATATTTTTCAAGTAGCTGACAAACTTTTAAGTTTTGATTAATGTCTGTCGGCTTATCCATTCCTAGGCTTTAAGCCTAGAGTGTTCAACCATATGGACAACAGCATACATCATATAGTGCTGTTCTCCTAGACTAGTCATCCCCAAACTTTTTATCGCAGCGGACCGGTCAACGTTTGATAATTTTACAGCGGCTTGCTGAGCGGTTGGAGGTGTTGATTGTTTATATTTTGGATTGTTTTGATTTATAATTTTTATTTAATTGCAGTTAAACATGCCTTCAAAATAAAATACAGTTACATCAAAAATGAATATCAACTGATGGATCATTTTAACTCACTATAACGCTAAATTAATGAGAACCATGAGCTTGTTTTTCTGCAACGAGACGGTTCCATCTTGGGGTAATAGGAGACAATGACACCTGAAGTGTGTTGCTTATCTCCAGTTTATTCCGTTGTTTTGTTTTGGTTGCTGTCACTGCAGAAAACCCCGCTTCACACAGATAGGATGTCGGAAATGGCAATGGGATTTAAGTGCTGTGGTGGCAATCTCAGGGTATTCCGCCATTGATATTTTCATTCACTATTAAGATACCATATAAAGATGAATTTGGTGCCAGCTGTGACTGCCCTCTTTGCCCTTTTCTCATGGCTCTGCCTGAGAGCAACATGGCACCCAGAGTGACGCATAATATGAGGACCACTGGGCTGGCCAAATTGTCGGCTGCACAAACACGCGACTCATTATTTAAAAAAATATTTATCCTGTGACATCACAATTACACATTAAATCGTTTGATGTCTTTGGTGGTTTTTTTAGGGATGAAGGCTAACAGTTACTTGTACCTACGAGTTTGGGGGGAGTGTCCCCCCCAAAAAAAAATCAAGCACAACAACACCACCCCCACCCCAGCCGCCTGTATGATTCTGGTTGCTGTGAGCCTGTGTCCATACGTCCGTACTTATCATCCAGAAAATCTGGCAAGCTTATAAAATGGAAATAATTTAATGTTTCTTGGGCGGCCCTGAACCATTTGATCCACGCGGTACCGGTCCGCGGCCCGATGTTTGGGGATAACATGGAGCCTCTCAAACTGCCCATTCAGCAAACGCACCTACTGCTGAAGTTTGCTACATGGCAAAGTCCTTTAAGAAGTTCGCAACAGGTTCTTCCACTGTATAAGTTATAGAAATAAAAAGTTCTTCTCTCATCTTTATTCAAATTAATGTAAAATCTTATTCACTTTTCTGATACGACTAATCTAAATTAATAATAATACATGATTACCATAAAAGCCTGAAGAGGAGTACCCTGAAAAGCATCAATGAGTCGAATCACATTGCCGTTTGTAGAGATTAAAACCATTTTCCCATCAGGACTGAACTTGAGACCTGTCCAGTCACACTCTTTGTCTTGAGGGAGCTTGAACGTTGTGAAGGGACCCTGTCAAATCACACATCACCGTCTTTAATTACAAACTGAGAGCGTACAACTTTGTTTTTAAATTATCCTCAGCATTTACAAATATTTTAGGCAATGGTTCTCAAGAATTAAAAAACAGTACATACTTTGTCAAATGATCTGAGATCATAGAGCTTCACACTTTCTGAATTTACACCAGCAGCAAAAATTAGACCTTCGGGATCAAAAGCTGCAACAGGCCTCCCAGACAGATGCATCAGTCCCTGTTTGATGTAGTATTTCAAAGGAATATTAAATAGTATTGACAGCTTAATTAGAAAAATTAGTGCATAAAGGTTAAAATAAAAATATAATTAGCTTTAAATTCAATTATCAGATGCTACTGACTAGTTCCCTGGGGCTGGGTCGAGAAATACCAAGGCTGCCACCATCTTCTGGAAAATGGGTCCCTAACCTGCCTTTTTTGTTATGACATTGAAGGGTTTCAAATATCTTGTTTTTGATCTTATTTATTATTATTATTATTAAAGAGGTCTGGTATAGCGCTGAACTCCAGTCTAGAGCTAGGCTCACCACGCTTCACATAAAAATAAGCAAAATGAAAAAAAAAGATTCATGACATAAAAAAACATTTACATAAAATTATTCATTTAACAACAGCTTTGTAAAAATATTGACCTATGTAGAATGTTTTAGTTTAACAACAGCTTTGTAAAAAAATTTGACCTAAGTAGAATTTTTTAGTTAAGTCAGGGCTAATTTTTTATTAGATAAAAACCTTTGGGCTATGTTTTCATGAGGAAAAGATTTGAAATTTACATTGCAAATTGTTTCTAAAGCATTTAATTTATTAATTTCAAATAGTAATATGACACATGTATATCAGCAGGTTTTCAATTTTCTATTCTAAAAATACAGAAACAGGCGAGTTTTTCTTGATATAAAATAGCTGCTTATTTCTTTGAGATATATCACCGAACTTGTTATTAAAAAATCATAAAATGGTTATAGCTTTCATTGGGTAACAAATGTATTTTAAGATTTAAATTATAAGCCAATTTTTAATTGACAAATTGTATTTTGTACCATAGTAATACTATTATAACCTGAAATAAGCAATTACGTATGATGGCTCATTGGGTAAACATTTAATATAAATCCTATAAGGATAGATCAAACATGATTGTTACTTCAGGTAAAAATGAAAAACTCTAGACATGTAATTATATTGAATTTAGACAGTTAATTGGACATTTTTGTTTTCCAGATACTAATTTTACAAGCTTTTAATGTCAACATTCTTAAAAAAATTTGAATATTTCAGCTGTGGAAGACATAAATACTTGCAATTCAGAGACACATTAAAAGATGATACAAGAGTAGCAAGTTTGAACAGTAAATACTTGGAGGAGATTTTTGTTAAAAAGATGTATATACTATGAAGATAACAGTTTGAACATTTACATTTTCATGCAATCATTTTATAATTCTTAAATTGTACCTGACAGTTCTGTGACCTTAAATCCCAGAGTCGGATTGTCTTATCCATTGATCCAGAAATAAATGCATCATCTATAGGGGACATACACAAGGTGACCACTCTAATGGAGACATAAGCATTAGCAAATTAAGCAAGTATAATAAGTAGCAAATTGAATTTGTAAAAATTCCCAGCTATACAACTCAGAATGGGATATTTATTTTTTACTATCCAAAATTTAGTTAAATGGATCTTGAGCCAAGGCAAATACATTGATATAATCATTTCGTAGCAGGTTTGTTAGTATGACGTTTTGTCACATTAAATTCTAAATATCTAAATAAATGTATAAACATTTTGCAATATTTCATTCATATAACCCCCCCCCCCCCCCAGGACTGCAGTGCACTATTTGGGAACCACTAAATTATGTTTAAAAAAAAAAAATTGTGTATATCCTTTGATCCAGCAATAAGAATCAGTATTAGGTTGGATTGACTGGATTCATTTATTTCCTTGACCCTATATTTCCTTTAAAGATTTGTAATCTGATCTAAATTATCTGCCACTTACTTTTTTGTATGCCCTGGAAAATATCGTATGTATTTATTATCATGAAGGGATAAATAACGTATTGTATCTGAAAGAAAAAAGTAAAGAAATAAAGTTTTCAATGCTTTGAAGATCTAGAAGATAATTCATTTTTCCTGTTTGACAGGGACAGATGTATGCTCTGTCAAAGCTGTGCTTGTGTGAGCATAAGGCATTGCAAAAGCAGAAAACATTAATAATGCCAAAAAATACTTACAACTTGTATTACTTATTTTAGAGTCACATTGTAACTATATTGTTTTAATGTGAAAAACAAACTATATTTTGACATGACATTGCAAATATGACAGTAATTAAAATAATTTTTTCGACCGCAAAAAATTGCAAAACTGATATTATTTTTTTTACGTTGACATTGTATAAAATTAGAAGTAGAAAGAACACTGCATTTAAAATTATACTTGGATTAAGTATGTATGATTTGTTAAAATGAAGAACTAAGAGCAGGCGTAAATACTTGAGGTTTGAGAACAGAAGGTTTCAGTATGCATGCAGCTTATGAGTTTGATAGAGATCTACTTAGAATGGTATGAAAACAAAACATATACATACCATCCACTTTAGTGGAACAATGAAGTGCTGTATTTTGTGCATGTGTATAGCGAATTAAATCTACCCCATATTTTTTGCTGTTCAGTGTTCTCTTCGGTCTGTCAAAAGAAATGAAAAATCAATTTTAGTAAAAATGAAAAATCCTTACGATGCATTGTTAACAATATTGCAGAATCATCAGTTCAAGTTTTAGCTTAGAAAGAAGGAAAAATGATTGACAAGCCAAAAAAATGAAACCAAGAAAGTTTTTTAGTAAAAGCTTATTTTTACACTGTAATCTGTTTATTTAAATGAAGTCTATTAATTCATCCTTACATGGAAGTAACAATTTAAAATAAAATTTGATTAAAATGTAGAATTTGTAAAATTATTGCAGCGATCTAGCTATAAAAACTTTATTTTTGGTGTGCTTAAAAGGCAACGAGTAATCTCTCATTTATACCTAGCCTGCATCAGATTATTAAAAACAAAATTATAAAAGGCCTGTCTAAAAATACATAGACTGCATCAGATCATTAAAAAAAAATTATAAAAGGCCTGTCTGAAAATACCTAGACTGCATCAGATAATTAAAAACAAAGTTATAAAAGCCCTGTTTCAAAAACCCCTCCACAACACGACTGACTATCCAACAAACGCATCTAAAAAAACACATCATTGTAAGACTCTGTAATAAAATAACAACTATTTAAAAATTCTAACTTCCAATTAGTGAACAGAAGTTTATGAGTGAGTATGCATCCTAAAAAGGAAACATATACCACTGTCCAGCTCAACCTCTGGCTAGGTCAAACATGGGTATGGCAATGGCACATTTAAAAATTATAAATATATATATATATATATATATATATATATATATAATATATATATATTTTATATGGTAAACTTTTTAAATTTTGAATATATATATATATATATATATATATATATATATATATATATATATATATATATATATATATATATATATATATATATATATATATATATATATTTTATATGGTAAACTTTTTAAATTTTGAACTTAACTCTAGGATCCTTTGAATAAACTGTACATTCTACATTAAGTCATTGCATATTGTACAAGCAATATAAATTCATCTAAAAATAAATGGCCACATTAATTCATGTAAGCAGTCAAAGTCTGAAAACAGAAGAATCCATATGTCCTCACCCTCATGTGGTTTTAGACATACCAATTGAACAGCAAGACAACTGCCAATAGATTAGATTATATCATATCAAGCTACATATAAGTATCATCATCATCTAGATAGGATTTTCTGATATCCAATAATCAGGAAAGGTTTTTCTGAATCCAAAGATGGTTTTCCCAGTTGTCTTTCTTTTTTTTTAAATGCCAATATATAAGCAAAATTGCAGATTAGGTACATTACCTAAAATAAATTGGTGCAACCCTAATCTTTACTAAAAAAAGTCTTTGTTGTCATAATTTAGCTTGTGTAATAGGATATACTTTTAACAAAAACTATTTTATTATAATATAGGCATAGATCATGCAGAAATTTTGTGGTTCACAAAACGGTAACCCAATTCAGAAACAGGAATAGTTTATTTTGGAAGTAGTTAGAGGAACAGGATGCGCCCTAAGCATAATTTGAAAATGAACAGACATTGATGCTCCCTTACTGACCTAAGCATAATTCATGATGAACAGGAATCAAATTTAGTTAATTTTGTTGGGATACGTTTAAGAGTCCAGAAGAATGTTTTTCTTCCGAGGCTCACTCATAAATCGTAGTCTAATGTTCCTTACAAACTTTGCAAAGTGAAGGTAGAAAAGTAGTACACTACCAACAAAACGAGGAAAAAATAGCAATTTTATTGTATGCCTCAGAAATGGATCAAGATCGCCATCTTTCCTTTCGCATAGTCTCAGTTGTGGGTGTTACTGCGCACAGCAATACAACGGTGACCTAAAAGCATCAATATCATTTTACCCAGCACTTTCAGGCACAGAAAAAAAAACACTGTTATAGTTTCATTTAAATCCCGAGATTCATTTAAAAGATCCTCAAATGTTGGATATTAATGGAAAGTACTTTTCTATAAATTACTTTAATATAAATTTGGAATATAATTTTTTTTTTTTTAATTTTTTGACAACAGCACAGACAAAAATATATATAAAAAGAAATAATTCACAAATGTCAAATTACTATAAGTCTTTTAAAAATGTGTGTACCAATTGATAAAATGTTTTTTTACACAGAAATTATATTAAATAAACAATAAATCTACAAATTTTCTTCAAGTTTGATTTTTTTAAAAATTACACATATTTTAGAAAAACATTTAGCAGCAGAAAAATGCAAAGTAAATTTTCAATATCAAATCAAATCATATTCTCATTTTTCCTGAGCCTAATATATATGCTAGACCTAAAGTGTTGTATATCATTTGAAAGGGAAATGAATGTAGCCTTTATAAATGTTTTTAGAATTGTAATCAGATATTTTTTTTTTAAATTATTATTGAATCATTTATTTTAAAAAGTATATATTGCAAGTAAAAATTACTGAAAATCTGCACAAAACACCACCAGTTTATAATTAATCACTTTTCCAAAATCGCCACAAGTATTAATGAACAATGAAATGTGGAAAGTTTTGAAATATATGTAGAATAGAAGCAGGTTTGAGAAGTGTTGATTCTTCACCAATGTGCAAATAACATACAAGGGAATCATAGAAAAGAGCTGGCAGCTTCTCGAAAACACCAAGATTATCTCCTATAGAAGAAAAGTTATGAATTTTTTAGTGATTTTTCTTGTTTATTTATTAGGCCTAAGTCTAAGCTGTTTAATTAATTTTAGTAAGTTTTTTAAAAATTATTTAACAAGAAATCATTTTTATAACAAAATATGCTATGTCATTGAATTTACAATGCTTAGTAATATTCAAGATTACCCCAGAGTTTAGTACATGTACAGGCAGGTAGCAATTAGTGTTGCTATATTTTGAGGGGCTGCATATTTGGCAAACTTCAATTTTTTATGTGTGGAAACTGCAAAAATCTTGGCCCACCACGGGTGGCAATAACCTTAGTTACACCACTACAGGAAATCTCATATTTTTTAATCATAAATTAAAAGCCATTCAAGGTATCATATTTTAGTGTGATTAATTATTTACTTGTTATCTCCCTTTCCATGTACAATTGTAAATGGGATGTACTAAATCCAAACATATAATTATTTAGTTGGCTTTAATATTGAGGTGAAATTAATTTTATATTAGGGGGTGTTGGAACAACTCTCTGATGAGTGTCACACCTGCTTTTGTCTTGGGGTATTTTGTTATATCGAGTTCACCCACTAAGGGACATAATTAATTAACTCATTTGAGCCTTAAACTATCAAATACTTCATAACACCTCTCAGTAAATGAAATGAACTTATTTATTTACAGGCGTATTAATATATAGCATGATAGTGAAGGATATGCAAAACAACTTTTATAAATTAATCTAGGTTCTATTTTATTATGGACAATGGCCTCCCGAATAGCCTATCTCTCATCATAACAGTGGCTTTGCTTTGTATTACAATCATATGCGATCAGACCTTTCAAACTTAACTTATCAGTCCATTGTTCTGATTATCTGGCTTGATCAGTGGTAGTTTCACTTCGAGGTGGAGGTGGCTCATCCGATTCTTTACAACGTGGCTTCTCAGGGCGCTCACATAAGTAGATGACAGCCATACTTCAATGGGGAGGTAGCTCCTCTGATTCTTTACTTCGTGGCTTCTCAGGGCGTACACAAAAGTAGATGACAGAGCGTTACTTTATGAAGCAGCTCTGATAATCTGGATATGTCTGGCCTCCACAACATATGGTGCACGGGCTGCATGTGGCCCACAAGCACCCACTTTACGGCCCACGAAGTAACGAAATATTCTTTATTCTTATTATTTTCTTAATCGATTTCCCCGTCCTATTTTCGTTTGGCCCGCACAATTCCTGTCCTATTTTCTTTTGGCCCGCACAAGTTTTTCATTAAGTATTACGGCCCACCTTACATTTTGAGTTGTGCAGGCCTGGGTTAGATCATTCAATAATGAGATCACTTCAGTGTGGAAGTGGATTCTCTGGTCCTATCCTTCGTGGCTTCTCAGGGCTCAACGCTTCTCAGTGCGTTCACATAAGGGGACGAACAGCAATGCGATACAATGGGATCACTTCAATGGTGGATGTGAATTCTCCAATTCTTTACTTCGTGGCTTTTCAGGGCTCAGCGCTTCTTTAGAAAAGCCGGGTTTAAGGTACTCTAAATTGACAGTGCTAACTTAAGAGTCGATCTTGAAAAGGAAGCGTCTAACATTTGCAACTGCCTTTATTGTGATTCTATCCTAATTGCTTATTGGAGAATCACTACCATGTGATATCTGAATCCAATGAACTTAATATTCCGACACGTGATATTATTTCAATAATCGCTCACCCGAGGCAAGACGGGGGTGGGGTGGGGCGTTTCTACTGCGTAGTTCAGTTCGCTGGTCAACTTATCCATATGTCACATCGACATCATATTCATATATCAATGCTATTATATATATATTTCTTTACTCCTTAATCTATAGTTAAAAGCGGATCAGATAGAGCATGAAAAATACCAATTGAAAGGGTTAATTTAGGCTTTCTAAGTAGGCCTATTTGGTATTGACATTTGAATTGTCATAAGCCTCCTACTCAGGCCTACTCCTATTACTATTAGTACTTTTATACTAAGAGTAAGTTACTAAAGTCAGTAAGAGTAAGAGTCTAAAAATGTGTTTAGTTTAATAAAAATAAAGTAAGAATGATTATATCCACTTACGTTCCATTTAAGCAATCGTAGATAACTATTGAATCGTCATCACTACTGGTAATTAATGTTTCGCCATTTGCGGAAAAATTCAAACTACTTATACGATCAGTATTTTCTCTAAATATTTTTGCAACACGCAAACTCCTAACAACATCATCAACCAGCTTCATTTTGCTATTTGATGAGGCTCCTAAAATGTTGAGAGTGGTTCCGTATAGAGAACTTGTCTGCAAGCCTACAATTGGGTAGACTCCACACTGCCCTTATCTTGCGAGTCGCCATATGACTATCGATCAAAACTCATTTTTAAACTAATTTTTAATTATTAAACATTATCTTTTTTGTAGTCACCCCCTCTCCTCCCGATTTTTTTTTTCAAATATGGAATAGGTAAAAATGGTCTTTATACGAAATTTTCATTGAGGAACTAACTTCACTACAAGGATAATTAGAATCAAGCTTAAGTTTAAGTTAAGGGGTTTTCACGTCATAACTTTGGGCCCCTAATTGCCTAATTAACTTCGTATCCGGAAATTTGATCGAAAGAAATTTCGTCGACGGTAATTTGATTGAACGGAAATTTGGTCGAATATTTATTTTCTTCAGTTTTTACGTTAAAATTTTGCTTTAAATTTCTTTTTGAACGCACTAGTTTGTTTCACTATATAAATAATCTTAAGATATAGAAGAAGAAGAAATAGTTTAGTGAGTTCAGTCTAGTGCGCATATGTCTGGTTACCGATTTTTACAATACTTTTTATAATCTGGTGAAACCAAACTTAGAAATTAGAAAAAAATGAATTGTATAGAATAAATTAAATAATTATTTAACATTTGTCATAGTACTCACAGTCACACACATTCATTGTGAGACATAACTGAACTGAACAGACCTCAGAACGGAAAAAACGCGAGAAAAGGGGCAGGGGTGTGGAGAAAGATAATGGGAAACAGAAAAATTCTTGGTGGTGTTCTCTATAAAAATATATATTAATGAAAAAATAAATTGCAGTAAAAAATTATTAATAAAAAAATGCATAGCAATAATTTTTAATGAAAATTTTAACTTTTTTTCGGTAAATTATTTCCGGTCCAATTTATTAATGTACCAATCATGCGATAATAGGAAATGTAGAGTGTAGGGCTTTATCAATGTGAATGTTTTGTTGGTATAAAATAAATGTAAGGCTCCTCTGAGTCAGAAGTCTGCCAGTGTCAGTCAGTGACTTGTTTTGTTACAGATACTGTGCACTATTAGGACTAGGATATTATCAATCTCAGGCGAGTCGCATGACTGATGTTTCGTTAAGTTTACTACGTCAACTGCTTGGGCTTAGATAGACTTAATACTTAATTGTCACTTAATCTTAGGTCGGTATTAGACTTAAAATAAGTCAAAGTAAAGAGTTAGTTAAAAATTATCATTATTAGTAATTATCAGTCTCATGATTAGTCCATCAGTTTAAGTCTTCTTACTAAGAGTACTAAGACAAGAGTCGTCAAGAGTAATAGTAATAGGCAGTAATAGGGAACACTCTTCTTAGTCGACCTAGTCTTACTTAGTGGTCCTAGTCATTAGAGTAGGCTTCTAATTAATTAGTATTAATATTAGTAGTAATATTAGGCATTACATTTACTAATTATAATCATCACTCCTTTTTTTTTTTTTTTTTTTTTTTTTTTTTTTTTTTTTTTTTTTTTTTTTTTTTTTTTTTTTTTTTTTTTTTTTTTTTTTTTTTTTTTTTTTTTTTTTTTTTTTTTTTTAGAAATTAGTGTCATTTTCGTTAGTCATTTGTAGAGTTAGTTTAGTTCATTTAGTTATGTAGAGTTTGAGTAGTCAGTAGCCACTTTGCAGACTAGACTGACAAGAGTATTAATTAGTATTAGAGTTAGACCTACATTTTTTCAGATTTCCAATACACCCTATTATTTTAAAATATCTATTAATTATATTATATAGTTAGTCTATAGTATAGTATAGTCCAGTGTTTCTCAAATGGTGGTCCGCTGACCGTCGCCAGTCCATGAGCCTTACGTTGTCGGTCTGCACAACTTGAATATTTATGGTCGAATAAAAAGAAAATGTAAATAATAAATCTGGCACTTAAAAAGTTTGGGAAACGCTGTTATAGTCTATATAAACTAGGGAGGCCAAATCATGAACTGGAAAAAACAGGAAATACCCAAGAAGGGTTTGTGGGGATACCCTCCAGTTAAAGATTGGTCCAGGAGCCTTCGCCGAAAACTGTTTATTGAAATATCCTCATTTTAACTATTTGAGACCTAGAAATCTTTTAAAATTTGCCTTCACTTTTGTAATTTAATTTAAACTCTGAGGCATATCATAAACAAAAACAATAGTTTTGCAGTGAATACTTATTTATTTATACATATTTTACAACATAATACAACACAACAAATTAAATTTCTCTAGTCTACAACATAATACAACACAACAAATTAAATTTCTCTAGTCTAGGATTTAAAATTGAGGATATTTGGCTGTTGTCCCAGCCATTGTTAAAAACTTTTTCTTATGTCTTATCTAATATAAAGTTGTAAAAACTAGAACAGTCCATTCGTGTCTTTCACTATATATATAAGACCTATGGCAGTGACACTGTCGTTTACGCAGCGTCTGCTGGGTGGTGGAGGGGGAACAGTGCTGCCATCACGCGAGCCCACATCAGTTTCATATCACTACTGGCACTGGCTACACAGCTAGCCTAAATATTACTTTAAGTTATATTATAAATTACTGGTAGGAAGTTTTAGTGATTTGAAAATGTGTTTGGCTTTATAAATGGGACTTTTTTTGGGACTCCGGGTACGATCGTGAAAAAATGGGACAATCCCGTTTTTAACGGGACGTTTGGTCACCCTAATATAAACAGTAGTTATCACATTTTTTTAGTACTGACCCGTTGGGGGCGTAAACTTGTCCTTAGCATTTCTCTGGCCCCTCCTCTTATCATCATCGCATGTCGTCCCGTCTGGGGTATAGGCCACAAACAAAGCCTCTCCAGGCATCCCGGTCTTGGGCAAGTCTCTCCAATTGTCCCCAGTTGTGCCCACTGTTTTTGGTGTCTGCCTCCAGGTCCCTTCTCCAAGTTGTTTTGGGTCGACCTCTTTTTCTCTTGCCCTGAGGGTTCCAAGTCAGGGCTTGTCTCGTGATACTTGATGCGGGCTTTCTGAGGGTGTGGCCAATCCATCTCCATCTGCGCTAGCAGATTAACTCTTCCACTGGTTCTTGTGTGCACTGCCAGAGATCCTCGTTGATGATGACGGTGGGCCAGCGGATTTGTAAAATCATTCGGAGACATGAGTTGATAAACGTCTGTAGCTTTTTTGAACCAGCTACTGTTGTTCACCATGTTTCTGCCCCATATAACAAGACAGGTTTCACTGTGGTGTTGAATACCTTGACCTTGGTCTAGAGGGTCAAGTTGCTGCAGCTTCAGACCTTTTTTAGCTGGTTAAATGCCGCTCTTGCCTTACCAACTCTCACTCTTATGTCGGCGTCTGTCCCTCCTTGTATGTCAATGATGCTGCCGAGGTATGTAAAGCTATCCACCTCAAGGTTTGTTCCTTCCAGTGCTATAGGTGTGTTGCTTGATGTATTTATTTTAAGGACTTTGCTTTTTCCTCTGTGGATGTTCAGGCCGATGCAAGCAGAGTACTGTACGACATAATTGGTTTTCTCTTGCATCTGTTGCTGTGTGTGTGATATTAGGGCCAGATCATCCGCAAAATCCAGGTCATCAAGCTGTTTCCATAGTGTCCACTGGATACCATTTCTCTTCTGCTCTGTAGAAATTTTCATTATCCAATCAATGGTCAGCAGGAATAAGAAAGGCGAGAGCAGACACCCCTGTCTGACACCGGTCTGTACCTCAAAAGCCGCAGTTGTTTGTTGGCCGTGGACAATTCTGCACGATAGTCCTTTGTAAGAAGCCTTAATTATGTCTGTTAATTTTTGTGGTACCCCGTAGTGTCTAAGCAGCTTCTACAGAGTCTGTCTAAGCAGCTTCTACAGAGTCTGTCTGTCGACACTATCAAAAGCCTTCTCATAGTCAATGAAGTTGATGTATAGTGGCGAGTTCCACTCCAGAGATTGTTCCACAATAATTCTCAGTGTGGCAATCTGGTCTGTGCAGGATCTGTCTTTTCTGAACCCTGCTTGTTGGCCCCTAAGATTGGTGTCTATTGCCTCCCTCATTCTGTTCAGCAGCATTCTGTTGAATACTTTGCTTGGGATTGACAAGTTAGAGCAAGAACTAAGGTCTCCTTTCTTCGAGAGCTTAACGAGGTGTCCTTCTTTCCATTTAATCAGTATCTGTTCTTCCTCCCATATTTTCTTGAGTAGTGTGTGTAGCATTTCAGTGCTAGTCGTAATATCTGCTGTCAAGGCTTCTGCCGGTATTCTGTCTGGACCTGCCACCTTGCCTTTCTTTAGTTGTTTAATTGCTTTGCATATTTCTTGCTTTGTGGGTGTGCTGCAATCTATTTCTAGATCTTTTCCGCTGTCTCTATGTTGATTGTGTGTTGTGGTGCTGGCCGGTTGAGGAGTTTTCAAAATGTTCTATCCATCTTTTTTTCTGACCCTCTTCATCAGGTATTGATTTCCCTTCTTTAGTTTTAACTGGTCTCACTAGATTGTTGAACTTTCCAGATAACTTTTTGATTGTACTGAATAATTCTCTTGTGTTTCCATGGTACGCAGCCTCCTCTGCTTCACTTGCTAATCCTTCTATGTAGTTCTTTTTATCTGTCCTTATACTACGTTTAACTTCTTTATTTGCTTCTGAGTATTCTGTTGATGCTCTGGCCTTTTCGGTTCTGGTGCGGCTATTGTTTAGATTTGCCTTCTTCTTTCTCCTATATTGGATTTTTTCCATGGTTTCAGCCGAAATCCATTCTTTATGCGTTTGTTGCCTAGGGCCCAACACTTCTTCACAGGTAGTCGTGAATATCTCTTTGATTTCTTTCCAGTTTTTGTCAATTGTTTCTTCATTGCCTAGTTCCTGTAAGATCTGGAACTTATTGGAGATGGTAAGTTTAAACTCCTTTACCTTGGACTCATTTTCAAGAGGTTGATGTTAAAATGTTGTAGCTTGC
Source organism: Lymnaea stagnalis (assembly GCA_964033795.1). Lineage (NCBI taxonomy): Eukaryota > Metazoa > Mollusca > Gastropoda > Lymnaeidae > Lymnaea > Lymnaea stagnalis. Next base: position 1,164,882 of record CAXITT010000175.1, read on the forward strand.
TTCCCTCACTTGTCCAGTTCTTTTTCAGTTTCAGCCTTAATTTGGCAATCAGTAGATGGTGATCTGAGGCTACACCTGCCCCCCCTTTTTACCCTAACATCTTGGAGCGATCGTCTAAACTTATTGCAGATACAGAAATGGTCAATTTGGTTAGCCGTTGACATATCTGGTGAAATCCATGTCGCCTTGTGGATATTTCTATGCATGAAGAGGCTTCCTCCAATGACCAGTCCATCTGTAGCACATAGATCTGCTAGTCTTTCACCATTTTCATTCATTTCTCCCATACCATGTGTTCCCATGCATTCTTCATAGCCTATATTTTTGCTGCCTATTTTCGCATTTAGGTCGCCCATGAGTATAACCATATTGCTCTTAGGACACCTTTGGACCAGGGTTCGCAGTCTGTTGTAGAAATCCTCTTTGTCCTCTTCTTTATTATCGTTGGTAGGAGCGTATACCTGTAGGATGTCCATATTGATTTTTCGTTTTTTGGTCTCAATCTTGCCGTGATAATACGGGAACAATGCGCTTCCCACCCTATAAGTGCGTTCTGGGCAGTTCTGGAAAGCATGAGTGCCACTCCTTGGTTGTGCGCCGCATTTTCATCTTCGTGGCCTGAGTATAGCAGCAGTTCCCCTGTGTTGAGCTTTATCTGACCTGAGCCTGTCCATCGAGACTCACTTATTCCTAAGATGGCTAGTTTGTATCTCTGCATTTCAGCAGCAACTTGGACAGTTTTTCCAGTTTCGAACATGGTCCTTACGTTCCATGTTCCTAGACTGGTGGTGGTCCTAGTGGAGAGGATGGTTGTCCGCCGGTTGGTTTCCAGTTGGCTTTGGCCACCCACCTTCATTAATTCTCTGTTAGGAGACCCATCCTTTCCAAGGTCCGAGTTTCCTTTTGAAATCTTTGTTCTTGTTTTTGTAGCAGGGCTTGTTTTACAGGGAAGGGTTGCTAGGCCTTCGCCCAACCCTCCTCGTTTCTCACCCGGGCTTGGGACCGGCTACGGCGGAGTTCCCTCCTGTTATAAAAATGTAAATAATAATAATAGTTTGCAGGACTTTCAATAGAAAACAATTACACAATTAAATTCAAAATTTAATTTATGGAGATACACTGAGATCCCTATATAATATGTAAATTAATAAATAAAAATACTAAAAATGAAAGATTTTACTTCTATTTCTATTAATTAGGCCAAATGTAAAGCTGATTAAACGAAACAACTAGTGATATTTAGTAGGTACTATAATGATAGTCGCTGTGCACACCTTATTCTGGAAGTCGCAAAATAACATAATTAGTTGTGACACTCTTTTAGCGTATAATTTTTTGTATTTACCTCCATTAAATTCTTTGCGTCTTAATTTTTTTCTACATTAACAATAGTTGTCAGCTCACAGTGCCAAGTTAAATATAATATATATTTAATGATGTTAATAGCCACTGGTGTTACTATTAAAAAGGTTTGAATGTTGGATCAAAAGATCTTTCTCTCTCTCCTGGTTTTGCATCCCTCTTTTTTCAGTTTTGATTCCAGCTTTAAAAAGTATGTGATTTTTTTTTTTATATATATAATTTTTATTTAAAATATGTTCCTGATGTAACAATAGGCTAAACCTAAAAACATCTACATAGATTGACAATATAGACTACTACTATAGCTGAGTTTTAGTTGCTCTGACTGTTGGCTGAAAGTGTATTTATGCTGTATTAATTTCTATTTATCTGTACTATAGTCAACTAAAGGACTGTAGTGTAGGTATAGACTATAAATATACTACAACTGCAATTGCAATAGGCTGGTGTGTGTGTAATTATTTATGATGTCCTAATACCTTAAGTTCTATATCTATTTAGTAACATTTGCCCAGGGACCATAGTTATTAATCCATATTAATATACAAATAGAATACCGGAGCCTTATACTTTATAATACTAATAATAAGTAGTAACTATTTTACCAGTACTAATAATAAGCAAAAATGAAGACATAATGCGGGCCCACTTTTTTATATCATATCCTGTTGATGTTTATTAACTTGTACTTTTATTTGGGGAGTAACCCAGTGGTGAGAAATTATTTTTTTAAATAATTAGTTATATTTAATATTAGTAATGTTTATAGATGAGATTGTCAGGCTTCAGACTAGACTGGTTCTTGTTAAGTATCTTCTAAATAAAAGCTAAGTTTTTTTCATCTTATTCTCTTGTTTTTTATTATTACTCTTCTTTGTAGAGACAGGTATCCAGCCAAAATATTCATTTATTGTCTTTAGTAGCTATTCAGTTCATGCAAATACATATCCTGTTCTTAATATTACATTCATATGGTTTGAATACATCTCTACAATAATATGTTACTGTTACTAACATAGCTGCTCAGTCAAAGATGTTTGAATTTCATTTCTTGAATTCTTAAGAAGGCCCCTTGACTCAATTTGTTTTGTTTTGTTGTTTTTTGGGGAAGGGAGGGGAGTTGTTATGCACCCTAGCCCCTAATGCAGGGTTTAGCAAACTCTTTTGGGCAAGGGCCAGTTAAAAGATGGCTCTGGGGTCTGGATGGTTGTGCCCAAATCAAGGTCGCCTATATATATGATTAGAGTATTTCACTAATAAACAGAAATGTTTAAAAACATGTAAGACATAATTTATTTATTTTTGTTGAAATGTAACATGCAGAAAGAAATAAGTCATCATCATCATTGGTGCTATAGCCCATGTAGGGCCCTGGCCTGCTCCACCACATCCTTCCATTTGGATCGATCCATGGCTTTCTGCCTCCATGCGCGAACCCCCAACTGTTGTAAATCCTTCTCTACATCATTGATCCATCTCAATCTTGGTCGACCAGTGAGCCTGTATATCACTTTTGCTGCTCTATAATCCGACATCATTTCACTATGTCCTGCCCAGCGCAGCCTGCCTTTTTAATTGTTGTGACTATGGGTGGGTCTTTGTACAATTGGTATAGCTTCTGGTTTGTACCGATTCTCCAGACTTTGTCTATCACTGGGCCGTATATTTTTCTGAGGATTTTCCTCTCCCATGTATTAAGCAGGGTCTCTGCTTTTCTGGTAAGGGACCAAGTCTCACTAGCTTAAGTTACTACAGGTCTTAAGGTAGTGGTGTATATTGTCTTCTTTGTTCCCCTTGAGAGGTTTTTGGTTCCGAGTAGCTTTTGTAGGCTGAAATAATAACGGTTGCCTGCCGTTATCCTTTCTTTCACCTCCAACATTATTTCATTGTGCACGTTAATAGTCGCCCTTAGATATTTTAAAGTAGCCACTCTCTCAAATTTGTGGTTGTTTATATTGATGTTGTCATCAGCACTGGTGTTTTGTGAAATTATCATATATTTTTTCTGCGCTTCATTTACATCAAGACCAGCTTGGACTGAGGCATTTTCAAGTTCCCTGAATTCTTTAATTTTATGTGATTTCTGTTTCTGCCCAGTGGAGCTACATCGTCTGCGTATGCCAGGTACTGCAATTGCTGGCTATATAAAGTTCCTGGTGGTTGTTGTTCTGTAAACCTGTCAAGAAGTAACTTGTTATGGTTCCACTGGTGCTCATGTGTATGCTTTTTCTAGTGTTATGTTAAACAAGATACATGATAGTGAATCTTCTTGTCTGAGGCCCAGATTGACTGGGAACTCCCTAGAGTATTCTCCCTGTACCTTGATTCTACTTTAGAGTTAGTCATCTTTATATGTATGAGGCTAGTAAGTTTGTTAGGGACTCCAAGTTCCTGTAGAGCATTGTATAGATAATTCCTGTCTACGCTATTGTATGCTGTTTTGTAAGCCACATAGTATATGGATGTTGATATTTTATTCATAGTATTTCTCAAGGAGACATCTAATGGTAAAAAATATGATCCGTGGTTGACCTATTTTGCTAGAACCGCATTGGTAGTCCCCTAGGATCTGTTCACTATACATTTCCTTTTTTCGTACTGTAAGTTTTGTGAGGATTTTTTACATTACATTTAGGAAGGAGATTCCTTTATAGTTTGAGCAGACCAACTTAGATCCTTTTTTGTAAATTGGGATTATGAGTGCAGTGTCCCATTTTATTGGCATTTCTTCCTCCTTCCAGATTCTGGATATGAGGTTGTGTATTTGCCTATGCAGTTTTTTTACACCTAGTTTTATCATTTTTGCAGAGATATGGTCTATTCCTGGGGCTTTGTTATTTTTCATTGTAAAGATAACATCTTTTATTTCATTCAGTGTTGGTTTGTTGACCAATGGGTTTTGGTCTTCCTTGTGGTAGAGAGTGATCCTCATTGGTTCCTTCACTTGAGCCATTCAGTAAGCCTTTAAAGTGTTAAAGAAATTAGTCAGATTACATTAATTTGATTGAGACTCTTAAATAGCATAATAATCTTGTTAACATTAGTAAGAAGATGTATGGCTCAGAAAGCTGGAGATCAACCAAGAAAAATTGGAAAAGACGACAAAGTGTCTTGAATAGTTACCTGTGTTAGATCAAGTGGTTCCACAAAATGACAAACATAGCAGTGAGGGAAATGCCAGCACAAATCACACAAAGTAGGTGGAGATGGTCATACCATGAGAAAACCCATGGCAAGTATAACAAGAAAAGCACTGGCTTCGAACCCCCAAGGATAAAGGTGATGGGGAAGACCCAAAAACACCTGTGAGAAAGATGTTGACAAAGATGTAATAAAGACTGGAAAGAGAAAAGATAGCTGGAGACCGGAAGGCTTGGGAAGAGATTAATGGCCTATGCTCCACTGGGAGATGAAAAGCAGAGAAGAAGCATGAAAATGATGCTTTGCCCTTCTTTGCATAACTTTTATAAAGCTATAACTTAGTGCATGCTATTTTTCATTATTTGAGAAAGAGGATAAAGTCTAATAAGACATATTCAGTGAAAAAAAAATACAAGCCTTCAAAAAAAATTTAAAGGAATTTTTACCACCCAAAGTACCGGCACATTGCCAGTCTCTGAACCCATAAGTACACTTACTATACATCATGATTTGACAGGGTTTGTCTCGGTTTAGCAGCCTTATGAAGGCCATATTGATTTTTTCCCCAGTTACGATCTATTTGATAGAAAATTGTCATGTCTGTGTTAAGATAGTCTAGTATCCATATCAGAACTTGGTTTATATCAAATTCCATTTTAAAAATTAAAAAAAATTGTAAAATTTAAGATAAGGGGTCATCCATTTATATGCACAAAGGAGGGAGGATGGTTATTGATTTTGGAGATTTTATTTAGGGGTGGAGTCTCTGCAGGTAGTACATATATTAATGGAAAAATTTTACAATAATTTAACTGAAATGTGAACAATCCATAAATAGCCTATTTATTATATCTCTAATAAAGCCATTTATTATCTAAAAATCTGTGAAATCTATGATTTCTAATTATTTTCAAAAATAATATAAATTAAATATCCCTGCTTGTTTCATAAATATCATCATACTGTTTTCTGTTTTACAAGTGAACTCGCTAGCAACAGCAATAGAAATTCCATAGTTGGCCTTTGATTTTGTGTATGTGATGTGATTAGTTTGCTAGATTTTTCCTGTGGTTCCTAAAATTATTAGATTCTCGACACCTTTGCAGAATTTAGGGTTTTCTTAGGTGCCCTATGTCAAATTCTAACAAGTACAATTGTGAACAGATTTTTAAAAATTGTTTAAATTAAAGGGTTGTGTAAAAATAAAAAAAACATGTTTATGGGTCACTAAGTACCATCTAGTAACCGTTTTTAGGAGCTACTGCAATTGCATAAGTGAGTTAAATTTTCTTTTGTTGATCCCAATTTCAACCCTGCCTAAAATTATTCTAAAGTGACTTATAGCTATAAAAAAAAAGCGACCTGGAACTAGGATGGACTGATTCGCCAAATAAGGCATGAGGTTAAAATATGCTACTCAAAAATACCTGTTGCCTTAACTATTAAGATCCATATGCCTTAAGAAAATTCCGGAATGCTAAAACTATTATGTCCAAATTTTAAAGAAATTACAATTTCATAAATCATGGCTACAAAATTAAACAATTGAATAAACACTAACATTCACATTTAATTTGTTTTTTTTTTTATTGTTTTTTTTTTTTATTAACTACAGCATTCTGATTTGATTTCCCTCAAGACATAGTCATCAAAAAAGTTCTTTTTCATATACTGGTGCCCTAGCTCAAATATTCTATTGTAATTGCCATGAACTTTACCTATTTGTAATCAGAAAAAAGAAGATGAGATCCTACACTTTACTAATTCAGAGTTTCATTAATTTCCAGGACTGGTAAATCCATTTTTGAATGTCTGAAAATATATTTTCAATTTTAAAAATAAATCATTTATCAACAATTAAAGTAACCTGATTTAGGAGTTAGATTGACATAACTGTTGTGGAAAATGTCATTTCATATGCTAATAACTCAAAAAATAATCACAAAATAATAATAAGCATCATATTTAACTATCTTTTTTTTTTTTTAAAGTTAAACACAAGAATAATTATTTACATTACAATTTCATGGGAAGAATTTAGGAATTAACCTATTATTTTGTCTATCATTACAGGTGGGAAAATAACAACCTCATTTGTAAAATGGACGTGCTGATAAATTTTGTTTATCCAGAATTGTCGCTTATGAATCCAGCTACTTTCACCATTGCTACACTGACAACTGTTATGACATTGTACCTGTACTTTATACAGCCAAGCATGATTGTACAAGCATATTTTAGGTATATTAAAAAAGCAAAGAAGTTAACATATACTAAAAAAGAATATAAACAAATGTTTCATATTATTTGTATGGTTGCATTAACAAAATTAAGCGTGCACCGTGGGTGTAGAGGTTTATGAGAACAATTTTTGGGCATACACAGTATATGGGTGCCCTCAGATAAAATTAAAAAAATGGGCTAGGTGAAGATTCTTTGCCCGTAGTCTCTATCTTTAAGTTTAACTTGTCTATAAGGATATCATCACTGTTAAAGATTTCTTTAACATTTTGCTACAGGTAAATATGGTAGTTAGACTCTTGGTAAATCATTTGTTAGACTTAGGACAGCATTCACTTGGCTATTTTTATTGATGATTTAACATTTCTTAAGAAAAACATTTTTTATGTATATGTATATATTTTTTACTTATACAAACTACAGGAAACTAGCGACCTTACTCTACTGGAGTGGTTTTTTCATTATTACAACCTGCTACTTCATACAATTTTTGTTAAGGTATTAGACTAAATTGTATGCAGTTACTTGTATTTGTTTCCAAATTTTTATGTCAAATTACAAATTTTAAACCAAAAAATCTTCTAAACAGAGTAGCTGTGAGATGGAGTGGTATGAGAATGAAGTACACAAAGCCCTTACCTGATAACTTCAAGTTTTTTTATGGTGAAAAGGGGTATAAGAAGAAAGGTCAGATGAGCATTTTGCTTTTGCATGGCTTTTCTGCTGATCATTTCATGTGGGCTCCAATTGTCCAGGTGAGTTCATACTCCATTGTTTTATTTTTAATGCAATTTTCTCTCAGGAATAGAAGAGACTCGTATCTGTTGTCACCTGCTCTTGAAACATGGCTTTAGATAATTTGAGCAGACAATGGGTTTATTTGGACATGGTGTTGAGAAGTTGTGATTTAGGGGCTGTAGATAGTTCAGAATTGCAATGATCCCTCGTGTATTTTGGGTTCACTTTTCATTGTCTCACTGTATCGTAGATTTTTTACTTGTATATACCATATCTAATTTTGTATCACAGATTTTTGCTATATCGTGAGAATTTGGGGTATATAGGTACTTTTATATATTTATAATTTTAATTATTTTTGCAATGAAATAAGCATTTACTAATCTAATTTATCAAAATATTGATAAAACCATATTAAAAGAAAATTAAATTGATATGAAATACTTAAGGAAAGCACTTGAGTAGACAAAGAATCGCATGTATGGAAAATGTAAATACTGCTCTATATTGGTTGATGGATAGGAGGTGACCAACCACAGCACTGTGTTCTGTATCCTAGGCGCTGATTGGCTCAGTGACCGTAGCATCCTTTGTCTTAAGCATTCTAAGGCTTCTAAGCTGTTATAAGAGTGTTGGAAAGATTAATAACAGTGTGGGAAAGGTTTATAAGTTTGTGGGGAGGGTTTATAAAGCCTTAAAACATATGTAAATAATAAATTAAATATATTTCTGGAATTAAATTGACTATCCATTGTGGTAATAGAAAAAGGAGAACTGAAAAGGTTGTTTATTTTCCCCATAGAATTTGCCATCTTATGTGCATGTTGTTGCAATGGATTTGCCTGGGCACGGATTCACTTCTGATCCAATAAAAGGAGAGGATATTGGCTTCAAAGGTCAGATCAGTAGGATCAAACAAGTAAGTTACAGTTAAGGTATAAAATCATGCTTTTAGGTAGCAGCTCATTCTTTATAAATAAACCTTATAATAAACCATTAATTGAAAATGAAGATAGAGAAATGTATGTTTTGTTTGTCTAAATAGCCCAAGTGATGTGAAATTTAGTTTACAAGCAGGACAATATTGCTCAATCTTTATTTGAAGGCATCTAAAATTTTATTAGTATAAAATACCATTTGTACCATTAATAGCAATGTGTACACCAGATGTAATACTGTGCCCACCCGCAACCAAGTTCACAATTAGCATATCCGATGATTAAGGTGGTCATTGTCGATTTACATAGACGAACTAAATATAAATAAATACTCAAGGGTTGCAACAATTAATCAACAGATAACAAAACTATACAGATATGCTAATTTTTAATATCAGCCTTTTTAAAATGATGAATTAGTTTTTGGATATCAGCAAATAACACACAGATAAATGATGTAACTCAAGATTGTTTAATAAAACTGAAATTTGCTCATTATATTCTAGTAAAAATTATTATGAAATATCAACTAATTATCTATAAATGTCGTCTCTATCTGATCTATAAGAATTTCAAGTTAAGTTTCCGATTTTCATAGTATCAATATAATATCAATGTCATAATATTGGCTTTCGCTAATTTAATTAATTTCCACCAAAACCTTCTGATTAAATAATCTCAACCCCAAGTCGATTTCTAATTCCTAAATACTGAAAAGTTTAACTTAATTGTATAAAACTTGAAATTTATTGATAAAAAATTTTATAAAATTATGCTTTCATAATAATATATTAAGAACTAATACATTATGTGACTAATAAATCATAAAAACAAACAGAAGTTCTTTTTACCAAGTGCGCTAAATATAAATAGATTAGCAAAATAAATATAAAATAAAATCATAAATAAATGTTTTTCATCATTATCTTTATTGATTTAGTTTTTTCATAAAGATCGCTTAGTTTGTTCTTAAAGATAATTGATTTTGTTCCAAGATCGATTAGTTTGTTCTTAAAGATCTTTTAGTTTGTTCCTAAAGAAAATTTAGTTTTCTGTTAAAGATCGCTTAGTTTATTCTTATAAATCATTTAGTTTACTATTAAAGATCATTTGTTTTGTTCTTAAAGATCATTTATTTATTTATTAAAAATCATTTAGTTTGTTCTTTAAGATCGTTTAGTTTGATTTTAAAGATCGCTTAGATTGTTCTTAAAGATCGCTTAGTTTGTTCTTAAAGTTCGTTTAGTTTGTTCTTAAAGTTCGTTTAGTTTGTTCTTACATGTCGCTCAGTTTGTTGTTAAATATCGCTTTCGCTGAGTATTAGATAACAGAAAACCTCAGTTACTTTCGGCCGGATGGCCGAATGTCTAAGTCAATTTCGGCCGAAACCGAAAAAAAAAAAAAAGTTAACTTTTCTCTTTTGACCAAAATTAAGCCGAAAGTGATAAAATGGCCACTTTCGGCGCCGAAGCCGAAATTCTGTCTGTCTCTAAAATCAATGTTATTATACTGAAATTTCTAGAATTTAAATAAATTGAACAATTATAATGAAAGAAATATATTGTTTTTTATAAACAAAAAGAAAATCTATACAAGCTACTAGAAACTTGTAAAAAATGATTTTTTTAAAAAAAAAGCTAAACTATGATTAATTATTTTTATTTTTTTCTATCAGTCAGTAATTCCATTTTTTGCATATGTACAAAGAAATAACTTCTGGATTGTTAATTGGAAATGCATATTTCCACCTTTATAACAAATTTCCCCACAACACTAACAGCCAGTGAAGAGAGACTATAAAGTATTAGAATGCTACTAAATGTAGGAAAGAAGTCCTATAAATAAACTGATTTTTATTGTGATAAAAAAACAAACTCATTGACTTCCTCCAACAATGCATGAACCCAATGTACAAGTACCGAAAATATTTCTTATGGTTAGTTTTTCTAAGTGTTTTTGTGACTCAATAAAAGGTCAGATATTTCAGAGAAATTGGTGGTGAACTATAACTTTGTTTACATTTTTTGAATAACTGTTGCAGTTTTTGGAGTTAATTAACCTCACAAATCAACCTCTTCATGTTGTGGGTGTATCGATGGGTGCAACAATAGCTGGCATTTTAGCTGCAGAGTTTCCAGAGAATATCGCAGCTCTTACTTTGACATGCCCAAGCAGTAAGTTTTGATTGTTTATTATAATCAGAATTGGAGGATTATTTCAGCATTCTCAAAATGCAAGGGTACTCAAAATTTTGAACTGAGTGGCAGAATTTGAATTTGGACATTTCCAGGGGGCGGATCCACTGCCATGTTGACTTTATGCCTATACTAATGTGGCATTAACATTCATAGGGCATCTTGATTATTCATCCTAAATTTGACATAAAGTTTAGAATAAAATTTTGTATATTAACATTTTTAAATAAAGTGGCCATCCATAAATTACATCACACTATTTTGGTTAATTTTTTTACTCTGGTGTCACTACCTCTTCCCTGGTCTGTTTTCACCCTGTTTTTTTTATAACTACTATAGGTTGTCAAATCGACTTGATCAAGTTCTGTTTATTTTGTACATGGCAGACTGGTGGATCAGTTTCTTAATACATCACTGGCTGACCATAGCCAGATTCATTAATTATTTTTTATCTCTTTATTTCACTCTAAATATTTCAAACATTTTTTCTTCTTAACTGCAATGAGCCAATGTGAGATGAACCTATTAACTATTATCATTTAGGCCTAATACTTGCCAATTTACGTTGTTTTTTTTATTATGGCTGTTTAACTTTATTTACTCTAAGCCTCTTTCATGTCTCATTTTGTGCGGACCTTTGTCAGTTCATGAACACCACTTTGGGAAACCCATAACTAAGACATAGGGGGTAGGGAAGTTCCTAGTTCTTCAATAGGGAAGACACTTTGCTGCTTTAAAAATAAGGAATATTTTTTTTTTACTATTTTGGAATTTATCTATGGCCAGTCAATGGTCCCTACGCCCCTGAACCAGACATTGAGTACCCCTGCCATTTGGTATGCCTTTTATTTCTAGGCATATGAGACAAACTTGAAGAAAAGTTAGGTAACCATATTAATTTTTTTAATAAAGCCCATATTTTACCAATCTTCTTAAGACATTTGCATGTAATTATATGTTTCCCCCTCCCCCCCCCCTCCTTTTTTTTTAAATGTTACAAATATTTGGTACAGTTTTTTTTATTCTTTAAGATGCGCAGCAGCTTGCAAATTAAAGATGAAAAGTAGCCTAAGCAAGTGAAAATGAAATTCTATTTTTTGACATGTAATTGGATTTATAATTCCTAATTAAAACTGAATTACTACTTTTGGTTTAAGAATTTTACTTAGATACATCATTTAGTTGGGTTTTTCCATATAAGATTTAAGAATTTTAAATAATTCTTGTTAGATTTACATAAAATTTGCTTTTAAAGGAAATACTTATTTCTCATAATAAAATCTTATCTGTTCAGTGAAAACACCCTTGGAAAGCCGCATGATCAAAGAAAATAAAAAAGACGTTTTGGAGAAAGATGGAGGTTTGCTAACACTAGAGAACTGTCCCATGTTGCCCCAAACAGCCAAGGAGCTTCAAACTATGTTAGATATTAGTCATTATTATACAGTAAAATACCCAAAGCAGGTCAGTAGCATTAAACAATAGGGAGCACATTGCTATAGTGAATAAATATAGCAAATCTTATGAAATACTTTTAATTATTTTGTTAACATTGGACCAGAGCTGCTTTAACTAGTGGTTTTCAACCTTTTCTACCAGTTATAATAAAATTTTAAAATTTTAAAAACACTATATATATATACATATATATATATATATGTTTTTTTTTATCAAACACTGATTTTATAACATGAACCTGAAAACAAAGCAGAAAAAATGTTTAACTCCTAATTTACATAAAAGGAATTTCAAAGGATCCTGCTTGGATAATTATTGTCCACATATTAAAGAAAAATAAAGGAAGGGCTATGAAAATTGAATCATATGCACTTCAGACCTACTAAACTCAGATTGTACTTTCTCATGTAATTTGTTGCAAAATTTGATTTCATAAAAAAATAATATATAATACCTGTGTGGGGATTGGCAAATTAAAATTTAACAATTTCTTTTATAAGTTATTTTGATTTTTATAAAAACAAGCTAAGTGGAAAACCGTTTGAAAACTGTCAATTATTAAAATTATTTTTTTTAACAAATCTTTTCCTGGATAATCAAATACTTTCAATTATTTTTCTCCAGATTCTGAAAGGGGCTGTAGAACTCAGAAAAAAGAAAAACAATTTATATTTACAGTGTAAGTTTTAATGCTGAAAATAACATGTCATTGCTACTTTATTCTATTTCTTAAAGTTGTGATATTTTACTTAAGGGCATCCAATTAACATGGGTTGTTGAGTTGTTATTTAACTCATTCCTGAATGTTTAGACTTAATACCTTTTAGAGGCTACCCCACAAATATGATCAATGTATCTGGATAGAACATTTTTGTTTTATATTTTTGTTGAAATAAAATCACACATTCACAAGACTTCCTGTGATAAGTATGTAGCAATAACAGCATGATTTCAATAAAAAGAAATTGAAGTTTTTATCTTCCTTTCTTTTTTTTTTCCACTTGTAAGAGAGGTTCACCTAATTAGTTATATCTATCTCATGTTGGTAATCTGTCACATGTTGGTAAAAATTTAATATTATGTGGTTGCTATTTATTTCCTCATCCATTTCTGGACGCAAGTATCTTTACTTTTTTTATAAGTGAATAAAGTAATAAGGAACCAAATGAACAATTATTGAAAATCCAAGTTAATTACCTTAGTTTTGTCATACAAATGGTGGAAATAATTTGAAATAATTAGTTTTTTAAAGTTTAGACCTGTTTTTAAAAGGCAGTCTTCTAATTAAGCCTAAAAATAGAGTACAGCAAATTATATGCATTTTCTGACCATGATACTCACACCAATGAAGTGAAATTAATATTCTCACCAATGAAGTGGAATTAAATTTATATAAATTTTTTTTAAAATGTACACTGCATTTGCAAAGATACTGTACAGAAGGTTAATGTGAGAAATTTTGAAAAAAAATGTATGGTTATAAAATTCCTTGTAATGACCGATTTTTTTTTTAAACTTAATTTTTTCAAATTATTATTATTACAGTGGTCAATCTTCTTATATCTGAAGACTCATCTATTATGCTGGAAAAACATTTGCACAGAATAACATGCCCAGTCCAAGTTATATGGGGGCAGGAAGACTGGGTAAGCTATAATATAAAATAAGATGTTGGCTTTGGAAACATTAATCTACAGTTATTAATTTTGAAATATCATGTCACACACTCAGAAACAAAACTTCCATGTCTCACTATCAGGGTTGGAAATTTTGTAATATTCGCTTCCTAAGGAAAGCTAATATCCACAAGCGGGGGGGGGGGGGGAGGGGGGGGGGGAGGCCCAGTCTATTCATCCCCAGTAAAAAGGCCTAAATAATGCAAACTATGTACAATAGTGTCAAAATATGCACCGAATTTGACTTAAAAAGTCTGAGAGTTCAAAAAAAAACATTTTATTTCATGTAATTATATCCCCATACATAATATGTAAAATAGATTTGTTATTGATTAATCCGGAATTCCAGTGGTTAAAATTTTAGTGTGGCCCATATCGAATAGGCTAATTCCCTTAACTAATGAAAAGAAAATTGTTCTTTATTAGTCTTAATTTGATGGTTATCAAGAGTGTTGTGGAAGTCTTCTAGGAATTATATATGGAGGGAGACTATAATAAGTGATAGTTACATAATATTTTTCAGGGTCTGGTTTGAATAACTAAATAAAATAAATTTTCAGCCCTAGAAATGTTCCAAATATTCAATATTTTCATTTTCTTCCCCATGTCTTTTTGCTGGGCTTTCAACTTAGTTGAAGTTTTAAGTAACTGTATTAAATTAACCTTAACTAACCTGAAAAAAAGATAGGAAATTGTTTTAGTTAAAGGGGAGGGAGAGTTAGGGAAACATCTGTTTCATTTGTAGCACGCTAGTGGGCAAAGATTGCTGTAGGAGAAAGTGAAGCAAAATTTAATTTGCTATCAATTATCCCTTGTATTATGAGTATTGAAAGCTTTTTTTAAATTGATATATGAATTTCTATTAAAAATTTAAAAACATTTCAGGTTGTAGATGTGTCAGGACTGGAAATTCTTTCTGCAATGCTTCCCAATTGTCAACGTATAGACATCCTGCCTGAATGTGGTCATGCTGTTAATCTCGATCAGCCTGTTTTGTTTGCAGAGAAGGTTCTTGAGTTTTGGTGGCAACAAAATGCACAGAATAAACCATTAATGTATACATGACATGTTTATCATACTTAGATAAACAAAAAAAATAAATGTAAAAAAACTTTTTTGGGTCCAAGCTTTAATTTGAGCCTGGGCATTAGAATGAGCTTAATTTAACAAATCTAAAATTACATTCTTTGTTTTGAATATGCTGAATTTTCTTCTTATGATGTTTTGAATTTCAAAAAAATTTCTAACCATCCCATTTTAATGGAAATGTTGGTTAAAAATCTGCAAATTTAAACTTCTTTGCATCAATACAGACAAAATTGTTCAGTTAAGATTTAAAGTTGTAAAATTAAGTCCTACATGTCATGAAAGTATTTAAAACTTGAAAATTTATATCATTATTTTATTAGAATGTGACATGTGGTCACTTCAGATATGGATGACTAGTCCAGAAATTTAATTGATTATATATTATCTTTCAACTAATTCGAGCTCAATTCATATTTCAATAATGTCTGGCATAAAGTAATAACATTGATTGTAAGCAGGGTTTCCCAAACTTGTTTTCTACGTCCCAGTTATATTTATATCTTTGCTTTGGGCCCACTAAAATGATCAATCAATCAATGTCAATACAGTTGTCATATATTAACATGTATTGTAATTGTAATAAAGAAACATTTACTCCAACTAAAACCTGGTAAATAATTAAGTAATGGGGAAAAGATAATACATTTATTCTTAGATCTTGTTCTACTTCCCATAGCTTATAGATTTATATTTGGGGATGGGGTGGGACCTTTGTTGAAAAGCCAGCTTCACACAGATTGTGACAAAAGGCATTCATGGCTACATTGGCCCAAAAATACATCAGATGAATTCTGTCCAAGATGTCTGTTAGTGCTGCATCAAATACCAATATTTTTTTAATGCAGTGGAAATTTTTTTTAAAGTTTAAATTGTCAAACTCTTGGATAATTGCAGTTAAAAGTTATTTCATGCATCCATACATTTCTGGTCATGCTAGAGCCTTGATCCTTGCAAAAATGCCTGCACGTGTGCCTGCAATAGCTCAAGCTCAATCCTTTTTGAGTAACCTTTCTTCATTTCCCCATTTTTTCTGGCATCCTGCTATTTCGCTTTCATGATCAAGTACCTGGACTTAACCCAACATTTGGGAAATACTGATCTAAATGTTCTTTTTTCATCCAATTTGATGTCTCTTGAAAATCCAAGTATAAATGTCTTTTTTACTGTGAACTGCGTTATCTGCATGAATCGTATTTAGGTTATCTTTAAAATGTTTATTTTTGTCTACCTTAATACAGGTTACTAAAGTGTAATAAAACTCAATATTTTGATCACAATAAGCCCAGTCACTATTATGCAGCTGGACAAGAAACTGTTTTTGTTTATTTATTTTTAAAGAAAGACTTGTCACAAGGCACAATCAACCTCGGAAATATACGGGTGGTTTCTTTTAATGAAGGAATCTATCAAAACAAAATAAATGTCTTCACTGATATTTGTTTCTTTAAGAAATAAATTTAAAATACTGGATGATGAAAACCATCTATTGATTATTCCTTAACTTTCTACTTAAATTACGTAATAAAATATGTACTGATAATCTTAACCTTAATGAATTCTGTGAATGGTTTTTTAAATATCCATATTGAATGTCACCTATGAATATTATTAGTTATTACATAATTTTTTATTTTTTTTAAATTAGTTACAACCAAGTTAAAAAAGATTTCATAATTAAATGTCAAATTTAGGACATTTTTAGACTGGGCAAAAATCATTAAGTTTGGTGTCAAATAAATTAATCATGCATATATGAAGACTACTTAATTGAGCAGACATTGCACAAAGCACACACATGATTTCATGGCTGTACCATTCCAGCTGAGGGAGGAACTGTTGCTTTTTTAACTTCGCTACTCTATGGGGTCAGTGCCGTCTTAAGGCTTGGCCACACAGGGCATTTGGTTAGTAAATTAAGGTGTCTTTCAAAAGGCAATATTTAGTCATTTAAATGAAGGATGTTGTAGTAGTTCCATGTAAACCTTTCAGGTTACAGGTTAGAAATTCATACTGTTTCATCTTCCCTCAAATAAATCATGTATTAATAATTATCTGACGCCTTTTTTGAATAGTTCCTTTCTTCTTTTTTATACCATTCAGATCAAATTTATTGTTTAAAATGACTTTTATTAAAATAGCCATACAAAATCTATAGATTTTTTCTACAAAACGGTATTTTTTCTCTTTTTTGTGGCTGTAAATTTTGGAAAAACCTAATTGAATTTTAAATAAATGCAAAATGGTAATTTTCCTTCTAATATAATAATAGTTTGTTTGTTGTTTTTTCTAAGAACAACTGTTTTGAACGGAATTACTTTCTTTTATTTTATTTTTTTTTAATTGATGAAGTTGTTTCAACAAATAAATAGTTTCACACAAAAATTGTGAAACATTCTATTTAGATACAACTAAAAATAAAAGGAATTGTGTAACCCATACATGATCAAGTGGACCTAATTGGCATCCCTTGTGTTGTTTACCAGTTAAGTATAGATAGAAGCAAAACTAATTTCATGTAAGTACCAAAATAAATTATATTTCTATCATTTGGAATTTATCGAAATGGGGGGGGGGGGCTTACTAAGACCCCCTCCCCCAACCAAAGCCTGACATGCTTCCCCGTTGATAAAAATGCCTGAAAGAAACTGGCCAAAACGCGTGGGCTAACGTTACTTGAGCAGTAGGTTATAGACAGAGCCGTGCCGAGGAAAAGCGGCGGACTAGTAAGACGGTTTTGTCGCCCCTGTCTGTGTGAAATATATGGCATTTTATAGTTTGAGTCACTATAAAGGGCCCGTCATTCGCATGACCCTGAGCATATAGTGGTATAAGGGACCTCAGTGCATTACTAGTGTGATATCTATCGAGTTCACTAATTGTGGAAAAACTTGGCAAAAGAACAACGTTATTTACGAAACTTGGTGATATTTTCGTCTTCTTTTTTAGTCCCTATATTTGAAGCTGATAGTAAAAAATTTTCCTCTTCACAACTTTGCGATCCTTAAATGTCCGAGGCCCCCCACCCCACCCCCGTTCTTTTTTTCTTTTTTTTAAAAAGGGTTAAAAAAAGTAAAAAAAAGATGGGGGACACTCCTTGCAAACAACTGTCTAGCTAACTTTCAAGAACCCCCGCCCCCTCCCCTCTTTTTAAAAAAAATTGGTTTTTTATGTTTAATCCCCCCCCCCCCAAGAAAATATGGATTTTTGTATTAATAATTAAGTCAGGGCTATGTTGTTGACGTTATTAAATTATGGATGAGGGCTATCTAAGTCTAAGTCTTATTAGTTTTCCTCATCACATTCAGCCAAATGTTCCTTTCATACAATAGTTCATAGTAACCGGGGACGGATTAACTCTTTGTATTCTGGATTTTTTTTCTTTCTTGAAATTTCTAGCGATTTTAAAAACAGTCATTTCTTTCTTGATAATGAAGTATAATAAATATGTAGGCCAAGTTTGATCAAGATCTATCAATCCATGTCGAAACGACGGCGGTACAATCAGACATAAGGACAAATTATGTTATCCTTTATATAGTAAAAAATATATTATACCTGAAAGATACATGAATTAACATTTTAAAGGTTATTAAGAGATTTTTTAGTTGCATATAAGACATACAACTAATTAAACAATCACCATTTACATATTGGTGCATAGGACTTTTACTTGGTTTTAATGGTTTTTCTTTGTCCAGTCTCTGGTCATTATTTCATCTCCGTAATAGTAATACAATTTAGACAGAAATTTATTGTGTGTGTTATATTAAGAAGCTTATGACGAACGTTATGACATACTGTATTTTAGTGGACGGGAGGACGCACACGAACAAGAGGTTGGATTCCTCGTCCACAAATACATTAAGAACAATATTATGAGCTGTTGACCGGTTTCGAGCCGACTAATCACTCTTCGTCTAAGGGCAACACCGTTCAACATCACCATCGTGCAGGCGTATGCACCAACTACAGATTATAGTGGTGATGAAGAAGATGTGGACGACTTCTACCATCAACTACAGGATGTGCTGAACCAAACACCCAAGAAGGACGTTCTTGTTGTTCAAGGTGATTGGAATGTCAAAATAGGAGAAGATGCCTATGAAAACTGTAAAGGAACGTGCGGACGCCACTGTACGCAACTTCAAACGAGAGAGATCTGAGGCTCTTGGAATTCGCGAGCTTCAACGAACTCATACTGGCCAATACATTGGGTGAACATAAAATGTCCAGGAAAACCACATGGCACAGCCCCAATGGGAAACATCACAAACAGATTGATTACATCATGTTGCTGACACGCTTCCGGTCTTGTATAAATATTGCCAAGACTCGCAGCTTCCCTGGAGCTGACATTGGAAGCGACCACGACCTAGTCATGATGACCTTTGGGCTGCACTTAAAGAGGGTAAACAAAAAAGGAAATACCAGAACCGAATTCGACCTTGAAAAGCTGAAGGATCCCAAAGTAGCAGAAGCCTTCCAAGCAATAATATGAGGAAAATTTTCAGCGCCTAACATCATAGATGCCGACTGTTCAGACATGGGCACAATGATTGATAACTTCAACTCAGCTGTGACGGACACAGCTCACGACATCCTTGGTAAACATCGACCAACCCGAAAACCATGGGTGACAGCTGACATACTTGATCTGTGTGATAAACGGAGGCAGTTAAAGAAAACAAAAATGGACTAAAACCATATGCCGACAGAATCATTACTGAAGAACAGGCAGGCTTCAGACAAGGACGTGGCACTAACGAGCAGATTCTAAACCTCCGAATACTGTGTGAGAAATATGCTCAACACCAACAAAACCTAGACCACGTCTTTGTGGACTTCAAGAAAGCTTTCGACAGGGTTTGGCATGCTGCTTTATGGGCCACCATGAGGCACTACAACATCAACACAAACCTCACCAGAATGATATGCAACCTCTATGATAAGGCCACCAGTGCAGTCTTCCTCAACAACAACATCGGAGAATGGTTCAAGACCACGGTTGGAGAACGACAAGGCTGCCTGCTCTCCCCCACCCTGTTTAACATCTTCCTAGAGCGAATTATTTCAGATGCTCTGGAAGCGCATGAATGGACAGTCAGCATTGGTGGCAGAACAATCACCAACCTACGCTTTGCGGACGACATAGACGAATTGGCTGGGAACGAAGAAGAGCTAGCCAACCTGGTAAAGCGTCTCGATAAGACCTCGTCGTCCTACGGCATGCTAATCAGTGCTGAAAAGACAAAACTGATGACAAATAACACCACAGGCATCACCACTGAAATTAAGGTCGGAGAGGAAAGACTAGAGACTGTAGGCCGCTTCAAATACCTAGGAGCAATAGTCTCAGAAGAAGCGATGTCCAGGATTGCGCAGACTACAACAGCCCTAAAGAGGCTCAACAAAATAAGGAATGACAAAAATATAGCCCCCCGCACCAAAATCAGGCTGATGCGCTCATTAGTCCTCTCCATTTTCCTGTATGCCTGCGAATCCTGGACATTAAAAGCCGATCTTGAAAAGAAAATAAAGGCGATGGAGATGAGATGCTTCAGAAGCATTTTTGGCATCTGCTATAGAGACCATATCTCCAATGATACAGTGAAAGAAAGGGTTCGCCGGACAATTGAGGAGTACGATGACCTACTGATGACTGTGAAAAACGCAAACTGCAATGGTACGGCCACGTAACAAGGAAACAAGGGCTTGCCAAAGAAATAATGCATGGCATCACAAGAGGAGGGAGGAGAAGAGGAAGAAAAAGATGGGAGAATAACATCAAAGAATGGACAGGACTAGCACTGGGCGATGCTGTGCGCAGTGCAGAAGACAGAGACGAATGAAGGAGGATGGTTCACATGTCATTTGTGGCGCCCCAACGGTCCAAGATGATGGTAATGATAACGAACGTACAACATGCACATAATTTGATATAAGAAAGGGAAATAAACTATGGACTGAAATTTGTATGTGTGTAACAAAAATTGTGCCTTTGAGACATTGTTATACTCAACAAAATGCACCAGCCCAGTCGGTGACGTATTCCGTCAAATTTGGTTGCGATCCATTGTTTTATTATTTTTTTTTTGCTTAAAATAGCTGATTAAGCTACATTCCTACAAATAAACAAGCATAGTCAAACAAGCTTTATAATTTGATTGCAGCACAAAATATTCCTAAAAATAAACAAGCATAGTCAAACAAGCTTTATAATTTGATTGCAGCACAAAATAGCTAATACAAAAGTTTTGAAACGTAACAGAACGTGTAGCATGGTCTCCGCTCGTAACAAGAGACGCCTTCGCTGAGTAGGCCATGTAGGAATAATGTAGGAATGGGGTTGAAATGGCTAGAGAGACTTTGCAATTGTATGCTAGTAATTAGTTTTTGTAGTGTTGCGTTTGTTTTAAATGTGGTAAATTATAGATTTGTATTTTGTTGACTTTGTACCGCGCTTCGAGCCTTTGGGGATGAAGCGTAATAAAAGAGTCTCCTGCTATATTGTCAGAAAATATTGGAACATAAATTTGTTCCATTCATCATTCGCAGTAAGTTGAGAGATTTGGAAGAAGCAGATGAAATATATGCTAGAGGGGTAGAAAAAGCAAATTTTGCATTCTATGGCTTTGTAACATATATGCAGCGTTGGTCTGTTCACTTTGAAAATTTTGAAATATTTTCTTGGGGAGTTTAAAAGTTTTCTCTTCCTGAAACAAGTTTCACTTATGCAAATGAAATCTTCCCAGGGAAAATTGTTGTTAGCGATCTCTTTGATGAACTAACTTATGTGAAGCAATTTTTGACACCTGCTAAGCTGGAAGAATAGAACTCGCAAAACATTTTTCAGATCAAAAATGGATGCAAATATTTCCACATTCACATTTCAAAAGGAATGAGAAAGCGCATCTGAAAATAACCTCTCTGACAGATATTTGGATTGTTCTGTGAAACATTGATAAAACGGGCTCTCAATTTTATTATATGCTTCTTGAGAATGGACATTAGTTAAAAGCTATTATTGGTTCTGCAAAATATTCACAATAGTTTGTAACAAAATGATATACAGAAGGATATTCAAAATTATACACAGCACAATTTTGTTGCTCCCCCACCCCCACCCCGGCTGGTATTATAACTAACGGTTGATGTGGGCCTTTTGTCCGTACTTAGTATCCAGAAAATCTGTTGGGACCCGGGTGGCTGCCCCCTTCGCCCCCATCCCCTTCGCATGGTCCTGGATCTTTTTAGGAATTTTTAAGAACATGGACCGTTGTGCAAAAATAATATTTGATAAATTCGAACATATTCCGGAGAACTTTGAATGTTGTTTTATCAACAGATACTCTTTTAAACTAAAGTCAAATATATAAAAAAATAAAGAAACATTCCCATAATGCACTATTTGTATATACTTCCTCTTTGGGGAAATGTTTTTACTCTATGATGTTGTATGTTAAGAAAGCAATATGAAGTTACCTTGCAGCTGCATCTAAGATTATGCTATTTGAAGTATAAATTTTAGGATGTTGTCAGTATTACTATTTTAAATGTAAGTGAGGGCGTTTTCAATGTATTGTTTTAAGCTCCATTCATGCTTAGTGGCTTATATTATGGCTGTCTCAGATCTGATTCTTTTATATTTCTGATCAAGTGAAGTCTCACTAAATGTAAAGTACATGTTAACTAATGTTAACGCATTTTGTATTTTCGCATGTAAACTGACGTGTATTCTTTATTAAATAAATCCAGGCAGAAATAGCTAACTAATACCGAATTATACAGTGCTTTTAAAATTTGTATTTGATTTCTAAAGTCCCCTCAAACCAAAGTTACATAGCCCCATTTGTTGTTGGTTTTTTCACCCTCTTGCTAGGTACTTCGGTGAAACAAGGGAGACTACTACTTTTTGTGTATCGTAAATAGGCGTCGGCGCAGTAAAATACGACTTTTTAATTTTCCGATGTGTGTGTCTATTTATTATTAAATGAGTACTTTCGACATATATTGGAGTTCTGTTTCCGGCCTTATATTTTTGTAGACATCTTGGCCTACATTTCCATCCAGCTATTTTGCTTTTTCAATCGACCTTAATTTTGAAAATCTTTGGTATATATAACACATCTTCGCATACAAAATTTTTTGTGAAACAAAAGGAAAAGGTCTTTCTTATTAAATCGTGAAAAGCATTAGATATTGAAGAATATGTGTGCCAATTCTCATTGATGTAGGTCGTGTCTTATGTTCGCTACGCTTGTCCCCATGACCCATATCACCATAACTTCGCTCAGCCTAATTTCGACATGGCTTGGGCCACGCCCCCTTTTTAAAGGCGAAGTTGTCGATATTTGGGAAATTTTTTGTGAAACTAAAGGAAAAGGTCTTTCTTATTAAATCGTGAATAGCATTAGATATTGAAGTATATGTGTGCCAATTCTCATTGATGTAGGTCGTGTCTTACGTTCGCTACGCTTGTCCCCATGACCCATATCACCATAACATCGCTCAGCCTAATTTCGACATGGCGTGGGCCACTCCCTCTTTTTAAAGGCGGAAGTTGCCGATACTTGGGAAATATTTCATTATTACCACTATTTTCATCAAAATATTTGATAACTTTGAGTTTCAGAATGCATTTTGTAGACATTTAAACTGGAATGTTTTAATTTGAGCTTTAAAAACCCTGTTGAGTCCATATTATAAATGATCAGAATTTTCCGTGTGAAACACGTTGTCATTGGCAACCATTCACAGCCACTTGCATAATGGCTATATCGTAGTACTATCTCAGAGTTTCATTCATAAGAGTTTGCCGTGTGCAAAAACTATTAAACCATTGGTCAGGGAAAGCTTTAATTAATTATTCATGTGCCAAAGTTGAAAGTTTAAAATAAGTCGACCCTAAACAGTATTTTAGTGATAAAGGGATGCTTTGCCTTATAAAAACTATATAGTCATTGCACATGACGCTATCAGCGGAATGAGGTCCCAAGATGTGGAGGTTTCATCCATAGTAAAAAATACCAAATGAACTCACATTTTAAAAATTCGTAGCTCAAAAACTACTTAAGCTAAAAACTTGATTCTGGCTTCATTTTTTAATTTGAAATTTGCTCTAAATAAATGTAATATCAAAAAAATTATTTTGAATTTTTAATTTTTTTCACCAAAGTACCTACTCTTGCCACTCTTGCCAAATTTTTAATCACCTATAAGTTAGTATGCTAAACGAAATTTACGAAGAGTGGGCATGTTCACACAAAGAACGAAATCAGGGGGGTGGGGTAGAAATTATTTAGATGTTTTGTTTTGGAACAGGGGCCATAAAATCATTTTTTTGTTCTCTTATGAGATGCACAATTAATATAATTCCGAACAAAGGCTCCTGCATCATGCATGGGTGAATGGATCTAGATCAAACTTAGTAGACATACACTTGATTATCCATATTCAAACACCTGTAAGGGTACTGAAGGGTAATGAACTCATAATTTTAATTATTCCTAAAACTAGACAATATACACAGGATGGCATTCAGAAATTAACATATTTTAGCCCTTTAGCTAACATCTAAATTTAGGGGCGTGTAAAAGCACACAAATATTTTTTATGTATACTCCAATGAGGAGGGGGGGGGGGGGAAATCAGCCATGATAGCGGGGGGTCATTTTTTGATGGTCATCTCAAAATGGTCAGCTGATACGTTGTCTGTGATTGGTCATCTCTGTTTGAGCACCTTTATAGTGAATTAAACTATAAATTCCCATTTACTTCACAAAGACAAGGGGCGCTAAAAATAGTCATGGTAACACGAACCCATCTGGTAACGGGACCTAATTGGGATTCTATCAGGAAACGGGATACCATCGTAGAAGATGTTCCCACCATGACCGGGATTTCATGGGATCAGGATTCCACTGGGATCAGGATCCCATTGTGACCTGGATCTCATTGGGATCAGGATACAAATGAATCGGGGTCCTATCGATCTCATGGGATCGGGATCTCACTCAGAAATGAGATCCAACCAGGATCAGTATCCCACCATGATCCCTCCAGACAATGGGATACCATCAGAAAACGTGTTTTGAATCCCGGGATCCCACGGGGATCGGTATACAAATGGATCAGATCCTATTGGGATCTCACTGGATCAGGATCTTACTGGGAAATCAGATCCCATTGGAAAACAGGATCCCGACAGGATTGGAATCCAACTAGGAATCAGGATCCCATCATGCTCTCTCCAGGTTTAGTCTTTTTAGTACTTTTTGAGCTAAGAATTTTTGGTAATCTACCACTTTAGTGTGAGTTGTGAACAAATCGTGTTATGGTACTTATTCTTCATGTTATCATTGTCATTGCCTAGCCATATGGACGCAGTGGATATCGCAAGCAATTTTCCAATTTTGATATAATTTTCATTATCCAACAACCAGTGCTTGTTTCAGTAATTCTTCCTCAGGTAAGCGTTAAAAACTTTATTCTCCTAAATTAAACCATAAGCCAGCTCAGTCTATAATTAAGGTTTAATTTTTATTATTCATTTAAATAACTATATCAGATTTTAAGAAAATTGAACTTTACATGCTCATGCACATTTTTATTGACTACACAAATAAGGTATCCTTTGTGTTATCCTATCCCGTGTTGGTTAGGATGAACTGAGAGTGGTCGCAATTCAAAGCTGTTGAATCATTTCAATAGCCTTAATTTAATTTATATAGATTGTTTTTGATTGCTATCCATTTAATTTTAAATTGTTTTTGCTAAGGTGGCACGTTACATAAATTGATTTAAATTTAAATACAAATATCATTTTTTATTTGAAAATAAAGATTTAAAAAAGTATACATTTTTGGGTATGCTAAGTGATACTGTCAATAATTCACGATGATCATACTAAAGCAAAATAATTATGGGCCATCTACATAATTTTTAAGATTTCCTCCTTATATATTAGTATTTAAACC
Source organism: Lymnaea stagnalis (assembly GCA_964033795.1). Lineage (NCBI taxonomy): Eukaryota > Metazoa > Mollusca > Gastropoda > Lymnaeidae > Lymnaea > Lymnaea stagnalis. The sequence goes on from CAXITT010000175.1 coordinate 1,190,696, forward strand.
TTATATAAAAACTAAAGATTATAATCTTTTTCTTGAAAACATTTTTTATATTTTTTAAACACGTTTAAACTAATAGAAACAAAATTGAACAATCAAGACACAATAATTGAACAGTTTCTATTTAAATATTTGAGAATCCCACACATACTACTATAACTATGATATTAATTATTTAGTACTATTTTTCCCAATTTGTTTTATTTATGTTTTCATCATAACATACATAAAGTTTAATTATTAGATCCAACACATCAATTCAAGTAATCTGGAAAAAAAATTGACCAACCATTAATTTTTAATCTCTTGCCTAATATTATCCCTTTTAATAAATAATTATTTTGTTATTGTTTTTTAACTTGTTTATAGCACCTTTGACATGTAGCCTAATATCTTAACTTGAATTAATTTTTTTTTTAAATTTCAGCGCCAGTGACTTCTCACTATCTGCACCAGAGAGCTGTGAGCGTCTACAAAAATACTTACACTGATAATGGAGATCTTTAACTTAATAATTGATGAATTTTAATGCATCAGTCATTGCTTTCATGTCAGTTAATTAGAAGTATAGAATGTGTAGTATTCCATGACAATTCCTTTTATACATTTTAAAACTTGTGAAAGTAATTCCTAACGCTTTTAGTTAAAAATGAATTGACATTTCGACTTATTTGGAGTTGATGATGTCTTTTTTTTTGGACATGTTTAATACTTTCAGATTTCCTTCCCGCTGTCTTATCATCAGATCACATCATCTACATAAGAGGAAAACTACTGCTTCATCCTCATAGAAAGCTAAGACATGATCTATTACATGATGGATAAAATTGCTCATCGTATCAACACTTATTCAAGTTTAACGAGGAATTCTAAATGGAATATATCACGGTCGTCCAAATTATGATGCCCTTAATGAACATCTACAGCCACTTAAAATTATAAAAAAAACTTTCACATAGTAACCAGTAGCTTTGTTATTGTCATGAATGTATTTATAATACAGTCAGTGGATGCAATAATATTTACCATAACCATGGACATATTCAGGATTGATTAAGGACGCATAATCTTTAATGAGACTATTACTTCATTTTAAACACTGGCATGGACACTATGGACTAAATATGATTCAATACAATCAAATGATGTCGTTTTACAAAAGCTTTCCGTTGGGACTCTTGAGATTTATCAATGTCAACAGAAAGACTAAATCATCATCCATTTCCTTTTCTTCATCATTATGGATTAAATAAGCAACAACTACATGGAATTTAAGTTGAACTTAATCATCTATATCTTCACATTTTCATTTATTGACACATAATTATCTTTGCTACAGTGGTATGTGATTACTTCATAAGTTTGTGTGAATTTCATCTATTCTATGGACTAAATAAGCAGTGGACCTATAACGATATACATTAAAGTAGTAACCAAGCAAGTTATAGTTTCAAAATTTCCATAAATGTCTTTTTTTTTCATACAAAATCTTATACCAAAATTTAAAAAAAAACAAAAAAACTCAGGTTAAAAAAATCACTCATACTAAAAATTTTAATGATTATTTATTTCTAAATATTCTCATGTTATAGAAAATTTTATAATGAATTAATGCTGAAAATCTGAGGGTTTTATTTTAAAAAACGAAAAAGTTATGGAATTTATATAAGTGCCAAAAGTTTTTATTATTTGTTACAGATTTAGGTAAAATATTTAAGGAAAAATTCTGACTCTAAAAATGCAATAACTTTTTTTTCTAGCTGACATAGAAACATAAACTTAGTATCAATGGATTGCAAATTATGAGCTCTTTCAGGTGATCTATGTTTTTTAATATATAGTTTTGTGGAATTTTTGTTTACTAATCTACTTACTACAGCAAAATCTACAATCTAAGGAGAATACATAAAAAAATACTATTTAATAAATGAACCGTATTGCAAAAAAACAGTATTAAAATCCCTAAATAAAAATAAATTCTATATTTAAATATTCATAAAAATAATTCAATTATCTTTTTGTAAAAATCAACAACTTGCTACAGATAGCAAGACATCTGATTATCGTTTTATACCCTTAACATCAGTGAATAATGCATTGAAGCTTAGGGTTAATATGCTGGCTGTGCCTAGAGCTCATAATTGCTAGAAAAATTTCAGGGCAAACCTATGAACATTTTCAAATAGCAGTGGAGAATTTATTATAGACCACACAAAACCATATCTTTGAGCAACAAATCCCAAGGTTTGTAGTAAAATAAAATCATTGAAATTATTTTTAAAATATTAAAGAGATTTATTGTACCCACATTATATACATAAAATTGCTGCATTTAAAGTGACTCCTTTTAAAGTTAATCTTTATGAATAGTCTGCTTCTCCTGGGTTCTAACAGCTTAAAGTCGACTTTCAATTTATATGATTTTTAAAAAAAATCTTAACACATTTTAACTAAATTTTTTTGCACTGAAGAAAGCTAAAGCATACTCTGTATATACTCAGTAGTGTATATCATACTGGCTGTATTTAGGCCTAAATTGAACTTATTATTTCATGTCCTTCCTTTCATCATCAAAATAAAATATCTCTCAATATCTTTGATGATTACTGCCTTAATTAAAAGTGAAAGCTTGTTGCGATCTACTTTGCGCCTAATTTTTTTCTACTCATATTTTTATTTAACTGGTTACACATATTGTTGTAGTGGGCCAAAAATATTTTCCGCCCTTAATATATAGAAATATGTGGCGCCAGGGGGATCACCCATCCCCACTCCAATTCCTACATCATTGATCTGATTATTTGTGGTGACAATGACAGTTTGATTTATTTATTCCTAGATATCAGATGAACTCGATCTTTTGATAAAGTTATAATATTTGTAGTTTTAATCTATACTAGTTACAACTCACAACTAACAAGGATCAACATCCAAATATCAGTATTGTGCTTGTAAAAAAAGTATAAATGACCATCTTAAACTTGTTGGCCTAAAAATTGTTATTTATTTAGTTAAGGCACTGCACTATTCTAAATTATTTATTCTCTCTATTTTTTCTGTTCAGAATTTGTTTTATCTATGCAGTAGGTTAGGAACCCTTTATTACCATGATTCAAGTTAGAAATGTTACATTAATTGTATCTTTTATTATAAAATGAATAACCACCATAACCTTATTACAATATCTAAATCAGGGGTGTCAAACTCAATTGTTTGTAGGGCCAAAACTCTAATCACATGTAAGGTTGCGGGCCGAGCAGGATAACCATTCAAAAAGCGGAAAATTAATCTTTTATAAAAAAACATTTATATAAATGAAAACAGAAAAAAAATTTAATAATTGGCATACCCATTTTCGTTCTTATGCCAGTTTGTCAGAGCTGGATGTTTGGCACATTTTCTTGGCTACAAAAACAATTAAGTTCATTTATGTTGGGAGTAACGTTCTGTGTCATTGAGATTCTTATGACGGACTGCAAGTGTTCACCAGTGAGATGACTCCTGTGTGATGTTTTGTTAATCTTCATCACAGAAAACAGCTGCTCACACATATATGTGCTACCCAACATGCTCAAGGTTCAAGCCGCATGTAAATGAAGCTGGGGCATCTCTTCAGGAATGAAACAAGTGAACTGTTCCGGCCCAACTGTGTCGTACTTTGCCTTTAGTGACCCATTACAATGCAGCTCTATTAGCTCCATCTGCAAATTTACAGGTGCAGTTTTCACATCTATGACTTATGGGTTACAAACAGCTGGAAATTACATTTCTGTGATTCAAAGCCACTAAAGCACCGTGCAAGCATGGTGTGAAGTAAGCTAAGTTTTTCTGCAAAGTGTGCATTGGGAAACACCTTAGTGTGACTTGGATATAATTGTATGCCGGTCAAGACCTCGCGGGCGGGATATAATTGTTAGCGGGCCAGGTTTAATTGTTTGGCGGGCCAGATGTGGCCGCGGGCCTTGAGTTTGACACATGTGATCTAAATATTTCATCTGAAAACTGGATTGTCAATGTAAACAAGATGGTTTTAGTTAATGCTACTGATGCATAAAAATGCTTAATACAGTGCGTCACTTTAACTCTCTAAACTCATAAGTCTAATAACGTTAAAATGGGTTAGAAAATGTACTTTCCACTATAGCAGTTTTTTAAATATTTTATGATGCCTCGTAAAAAAAAAGTGTCTTTCCTAAAACATCTGACTTACGTGTTTAGAGAGTTAGAGGAATGTTTTGGCTGATTTAGATCTTGAGTAACTCCCAGACAAAATCTGCCCTTGAGAGCCAGCTGCATTGAAACTAGACAGTTTTATTCTGAAAATTTGCACTGTTTTGTTTTGTAGCCGTGCACAAAGTCGCTATATAGTAGAGATTTCAGAAATTGGACAAAATGCTGTCATTGGTTATGCCTCTGGGAGGCTAGAGAGTAAAATACCTTGAGATAATTTCTTTGCTCTGTGTATCAACCATAATAGAACTTAAAATAATTACAAAAGTTAAAAATGTATAAATCATTCTGAAATTATAATATCATAAATATTAAAGTAATTATAACATCTAACATTTAATGTCATACATGGCTTGGACATGATTATAAATAAATTCTGTATGCTGCGGGCAAAAAAGAAAAGCTGGCACAATTTTCAGACACTAATAATTAAAGTTTTCTAATTTTATTTCAAGTTAATTCAACAAGGCAGCTATTTTTCTTTTTTATGGATAAGAGGAAATAGCTTTTGTAGTATTTTTTTTTTTTATGTATTATTAGTAGTGATGGGATGTCACTGTTTTTTTTGCCCCATGCATGATGCAGGAGCCTTTGTTAGGAAAATCACCCAGAGAAACTGTCTAATGTAGTGTAAAAAACAATTGAATCTTGTTTTAGTTTGAATAAACAAATGATATTTTTACAAATTGTTTTTCTGTAGGCTATGAACAAAAAACATTATGGAAAATGAAGATTTTGAACGTATCAGAGTGATTGGAAAAGGAAGTTATGGTGAAGTGTGGCTGGCAAAACATAAAAAAGACAAAAAGCAGGTACATGTATTTTAATTGTTTCAGTATATGTTATATACCGGTATATAAAAGTGAAAATTTATGGGTTTTTTCCACATACATTTCTACATGGATTGATGGATCTTGATTGAACTTAACACACATAGCCTTTCTTATCCAGAATGAAATACTGGGAGCTTTGAATTTTAAAAAATGTATAAAAAAATGTCCTGTGTTTGCTCAAATTTAGTTTTTCCTGCTACGAGCTACATAAATAAAATTCCAAACAAAGGCTACTGTGTGGATGGATGGATCTCTACCAAACTTTGTACATATATACTTAATTATCCAGATTAAAATACTGGTAGTTTCTGAACTAGTTGTTTCTGGGCACTTTTATTACATAGTCCTGACTACCTACCCTGTGTATTGTATTAAATTGTCTTGGCTACTTACCAAATAGTATTTCATCCCATTTACCTAATATTTTCTTTCTTTTTTAAAAAATAATATGTAACATTTTTTTTTAAAGTAGAATATTTGTTAAAATTAATTTATATTTCTATTTTTCAGTATGTTCTGAAAAAGATAAATTTAGGAAAAGCTTCCAAAAGGGAGCGGAAATCAGCGGAGCAGGAAGCTAAATTGCTATCAAAGCTCAAACACCCAAATATTGTTGCCTATAAAGATTCATTTGAAACAGATAATGGATTCCTTTATATTGCTATGCAATATTGTGAAGGTGGTGACCTATATGCAAGATTAAAAGAACAAAAGTCTGTCCCCCTTGAAGAAAGACAAGTGGTTGAATGGTTTGTTCAAATTGCTATGGCTCTCCAGGTAATTCTGCATCATACTAACTTTATTGCCTGTTAAGGATTTTCCTTTAAATAAATATTTTTAAATTATGATAGTCCTTCATAGCAGATTAGTTAAAATTTTTGTACATGTTCCATCCCTTCACACTCGCTGGTTTTAGTTTATGCATTAAGACTAATTGAGACAAGTGTCAGTTCACATTGTTAAAATACTTTGGTTGAATTCTCTTTGATTTTTCACATTTTTCTTTTCTCATTCTCTGACACTAATAAACACAAACTCTTTAAACTTGTGCGTAATTTTAAGGAATATTGAAATTATTTAATTGCAGTGGTTCTTCATTATGAAATTAATGACTGATATTTTCTTCCAGTATATGCATGAACGCAACATTTTACACCGTGACCTGAAAACCCAAAACATTTTTTTAACAAAGAGTAAAATTATTAAAGTAGGAGATCTGGGAATTGCAAGGTATGTGAAATGGATATGAATATATTGTATTATAGAAAAATCTATTTTATATTTCAAGGGTGGATAGCTTGGTTACCTGCATAAAAAATGTAAAAAGTGTATCTGTGCTGGGAAAAAAAATCCATCTCAGTGAGGTAAGCTTTTTAAACATAAATACAGCACTAAAATATTGACAAAAAGATTTTAAAATAGAGCTGTGAATTTTAAAATCTCATTGCACAATAGTTGTAGGAAATATTGAAGGCTTCACAGCGAAAGATAAGGTAACCACTGTTCTCGATCTAATTTTTTTTTTTAATTGGGTGATTCAACATTTGAACTTATAATAAAATGCATTAACATTTGTATCTAACCCAATTCTTAATATTTTTTTTTTTGCCATGGAAAAACCTGAAAAGTGCGACATTTTGACATTTTTGTCAACTTAAAATATGGATGGCCTGTAATTGATGCTTAGATACTTGGTATATTTTATTGTTTCCCCCTAATTTCTTATTTTGTTCCTATTGGTCCACTGAGGAAGGTTTTCTGTTATTTTTTCGATGTAATATAAATTTATAGATTTGAGATATAGAAATAAAAAGTGTAAAATGGCATATCAATAATGCCACACACACAATATATAAATGCTTTCATTTGCTAATCACTTTTATTTGTTTCAGAGTTCTAGAAAGTGCAGGAGATATGGCTACCACATTAATAGGGACTCCTTATTATATGAGCCCAGAACTCTTTTCAAACAAGCCGTATAATCATAAGGTAAGTTGTTTTTCTACACAGATTTCAGAGAAGGATTTAATTATAATATTGATGTTAAAAATGTCTCTTGTCTTTGGCAGAATTATAGTCAAAATGAATAATTTCAACTGTTTGAGGGTCTTGAAAAATAATCAAAATTCTGTTTTGAAACTAGTAACTTGTTCTTGATTTTTACAAAAATGACAAATTATTTTGAATAATAATAACATTTTAAGAAATTTTTTAAATTATCGCATTGTTTGTTAGGTATGTGTTAATTTTTTTTTAAATCTGATGGACCTTACATCTCTAGCCTACCTTTGCTGCACTGGGCCGATTTTCCCAAACACTTTTCATTTTTAAAAACCATGCAATGTTTTTAATGAGTTTCTGAGCTGCAACATTTTCTGAAATATTGCAACATATTTGAATTACACCATATTTTGAGCCAGGATGTGACCACATAATAATAAAAGATGCATGGTTCATAACATTGATTCTGTCAGAGTTCCATCTAAGCTTTTCATTTTCTTTAAGATTTCTTAAGGAAGAAGACTGGTGTGTACACATTGTTACACAACAATTATTTGAAACCTGGACTTTGTTAACGAATTCTTTTACACCCAATTTTCAGGGAAAAAATTGGGGTGGGGCTTAAAAATTTACAGAGAAATATGGGGAGGACTGCGTTTAGGTTGAAGCAATAAGCAATATACAATGAGGAGAGGAAAACCTGAAGAAGGACATTAACAGAAAGTGAATATTTGGGCCAAAAAAGCCTTCCAGCAAAAACAGTTCAAGACAGACACAAAAACTCTTAGCTTGTTGTTTAGATTATGTAGTCTACAGGAAATGGTATACATATCTATGGAGTCACCCATGAAATAAAAGAATTTGCGTATGAGATTAACAGGAAATCTAAAATATTTGAAATAAATTAATTCAATAAGATGGAAATCAAAGATTGCTATAAAACAATGAGGACTGCATAGATAGGGTTAGCAAGGATGTTGGATATGAGGCAAATATTAGGGAAAGAACACAAAAGACTAATGGGCTCTTTCTTTACCTACCCTCAAAATCTCAAATATAGCAAATATAAAGGTCATAAAGAAGAAAGGAAAGGAATGTCACTGTAATAAGAATAAGTCATATAATGTAAAGGGGGTGGAGAGAGATAGAGTGTATATGTCAGCAAGTAAAAGAGATAATGACATACATACCGTGTGGTGTCAGGTGTTTTTGCGCCCTCTCCTATTTTTTAAAATATTTTTTTAGGTAGGATATTTGTATATATATATATATATTACGTAAATTTAATTTATACTTATTTAAATCTTTTGTTATTGTACTGATGAAGGCATGTGCCGAAAGGTTTACTTGTGTATTATGTATCATTATTATTAAAGCTTAAATTATATTGTTATATTGACACAAATTGTTGGTGTCTAATTAATCTTTTATTATAAAAGAACCCTTAGGAAGTCAATTTGTTTAGTTTGAATAGTGTAAGGCCAGGTCTTACAGAAGCTATGACCACATGTCTTAGTTCCAAAATGGGAAGAGTTGATTCAAAGGTGACTACGACATAGAAGATCACATCAATTCTTATCGCGCCTAAATACCACATGAGGGTGGGGTGATGGGTGTTGTGGGAAAATGTGGTATGCACCATGGTCAGCTGGAAGAGTATCTTGATTTTTCAGAAATATATGTTAACATGAGGACACATTTGGTTCTGTCCACATTATTACAAAAAGTCACAGTAGCCTAAAGTGAAAAAAAATATAATTGAGTGATTTTAGAAATATTTACCTGTATGTTAATATGTTAAAGGAAAAACAATGAAAAAAGTGAAACAGTATGTCGGCAAACCAAAAGAAATAATTAAAAAATCACCTACAAGTTATTGACAGATGTTTAAGGATTATGGCATCATGAATGTAGCCTTATAGTCGTCATATGGTCAAAATATAAAATTTTTAAAAACTGTACATTTATTTCAGTCTGATGTTTGGGCTTTGGGTTGCTGTGTATATGAAATGACAACATTAAAACATGCTTTTAATGCCAAAGACATGAATTCACTGGTCTATAAAATCCTGAAGGGCAGGGTAAGTCTTATGCTGGGTTTTGTGAATTTCCGATATCAGAACTGTGTATTGGTTTCTGACAAGATTATTGCTATGTTTTTAACATGTTTTTATGCCCTGGGTGCAGTTTTTTCACACCGGGTCTGGGGTATTTTGAGAAAATACCCAGTGGGTCCAAGTGTTGCACACAAAAAAGAGTTAACTTCTCATTTTTTTTATAAACAATAGGCCTACAGACAGTGCTACACCCTACCTGGGGAACTTAAAACAATAGTCCTACAGACAGTCTTCAGACAGTCCTACACAATAATTGTGGCTCTTTATTGATTAGTATCATAGAAAGAAAAAAAATTCAACCTTTTTATCTGAGTTCAGCCATCATGTCTGTTGCCTGCTGCATGACAGCTTTTTTTCCCCACTCAGTACTATTAATATAAGACATGTTGAGTGAAAAAAAAAAGGGGGGGGGGGGGGGTTGTGAAAAGGAAGCAGTACACACCAGAAACAAAATATATATAAAAGAGATTAAATTTGACCTAAAGTCTGTTATAGTCAGTAAAGGCAGCAGCAAAAGGTCTAATAAGACATAGTACATGTATAAAAAAATTTATAGAAAGACTTAACTATGATTTATTGCTTGATTTTTTTTTTCCTGTTTTAATTGTTATCCCTGATTCTCAATGTTTATTTTTACTTTTTTTCAACGTCACATATTTATTTTGTTAGAGTTTCCTCTTCTTTAATATTGAGCGGTAAAATCATTTTAACTTCCACAGATGCCCCAAATGCCACTTCAGTATAGCAGTGAGCTATTAGTTCTCATGAAGAGCATGTTACATCAAGATCCAGATAAGAGACCCAGTGTGAATAGAATTTTGCGTGATCCTTACATCAAGATGAACATAGCTATCTTTCTTGAGGATACAAAAAAAAGGTTGGTTTTTTTTTTACAATGACTATAAGTAACTAGTACTTGCTAATATACTGTAGTATCCCAGCTAATCCCTTTAATTGACCCTGGGTAATGACACAGCCTTGTGCTTCATCTGCTGAGTACTAACATACAAAAACTTCATAAATGGGGACTCACTCCCCTTCTTCCCCCCCCCCCCCCCCCCCAAAAAAAAGCAGGTTATTGGAGCAGTAAATGGAAAACCATTTCAGGCACCTAAAAACTGACAGCAGGTCAGATCTCTTTGCAGATTCACTATGTTAAAGTAACTATGAGTTGGGCAATAGTCTGTCCTTACCTGACCTATTCCACAAAGTCTACTGTTGGTGATGTCTACAATCTACAGGATGGCACTAACCATCTTTGAATATAATGAATCCTTGCCTTCTGTCTCAAGACCCAAAAAAGTTTGAAAAATTCTGTATGATTGGGGATTAGATCGTACAAACTGCGGTGTACCTGCTGCATGGTGCCTCATAAATTGCTTCAAGCTCTGCTTTAAAGTTTGTTCCAGTGGCCATGCTAGGTTTTAATATCTTCTCAGTGGTCCCTTCCCCCACAAACCAGCCCCCTTTTCCGTGGTGTAGAGTGTTATTGTCCTGTACCCTGTCCTTTTTCTTGTTGTTGCTGAACCACCTGTGAAGACAAAAGCATCAATCATCTCCAAGACAGCAGCTCTCTACGTAAGAGGGCTGGATTTTCAGACTGCCACTTTTATCACCGACAAGATATAACTCAGGAAAGGTGAAGCTCTCTTACGGCTTTCTCTCCGGGACCTACCATTATATAATCACTGTTTTTGTGGTTAGGTGGTGCTGACCATAACTGAAGTTCGCTGATTGCATCCATAAAGAAGGATCCTCTTTATCCATTAGTCTTGTAATTAGAAACAACGTTCTGATCTTTTGGACCATTTGACAGCATTCCAGTAGAGTCTGTATTTATGTTAGCAAAATGTGTTTGCTCCATTCTCTATAAGAATGTGAACTAAACAAAGCAGAAAATTAAATTTATTGTCATTATCAAAAATATTTAACTTTTTTTCATTCCATTGTAATTAAGAAAAATATTGTCTCTTCACATTTACAGCTCCCTCTCTTTATTTAAAATAAACTTCATGAAAATTTACGCTAGTATGAATTGCACACGTGAGATCCATACACTTTAACACACATTTTACTCATATATTCTCAACATAATACATTCATAATTTTTTGTGACTGACTGACAGTGAACAGCAAGTAAAATGTGGATAAAACATATTTGAAAGAAAGTTAGAGTCTGGTCACCTTGTTCCAATATGAGCTCCTTTAAATTTAATAAAATTAAGTGCGTAAGAAAAAATAGGATGCTATTTTATTATCATTTGAACAGATAAATAACTTTAAGAATTTTTACCTTTAAAACATGCAGTAGTAGGAGAGTGTCGTCCAGCAGTCTGTCCAGTGTATCATCCAGGAAAACTTCAAATCCATCTGCTATTCTTAATGTGGCTTCTTCGAATGAGTCAAATCAAGCATCATCTCATGCCTTGGCAGAAGAGAACAGTAGGGTATGTGATCTGTACTAATTCATATTTAACTAGTACATACCCTGTGCCATTAAGGAGATATTTATTTTATGTTATCTTCCAAGTTTTTATATTATTTAAGACTTTGGAAAGATGTAAATTGTAACAATCCAGTAACTTTTTAATTTCACCTCTTACTGCAGACCTGTTTACCCTCAAACTCTTGATATCGTACAATATCATCATAAAATCATTCAATACATTATCTTAATAGTAAAAAAAATAAACATACAGTATATTAAATGTATACACCTCAAAAACGTACATTTTACTCCAAAATCGTAAGAGTAAACAGGTCTGTTACTGTGTTTCTGTCACATTTAACCATGTTCAAGTCATGCCTTACCATGTATAAGTCATGCCTTATAATTTTCATGTTAAACATAATCTAAGCTTAACTTTTATGAGTTAATGATGTACTTTTATAAGTTAATAATGTGTCACTCTGTCAATTAATACTTATACTTTACCTTTGATTAATTGGCATATCATGGAATAATTCAAAACAGGTTGAGAAAGAAAATAGGTTTTAAAAAAATTTAAGTAGAAACATTTCTTTTTCTTTGTAGCTGCAAGCGGAAAATCCTTCAAAACTTTTGAAATCAATGGTTAAAGTACCAGCAGGCGATAGAGAAACAAATAAAGATGTTGTCCAAACCTCTGGACAAGGATCTCAGGCTTGCAATGATTCATTGGTTAGTAAGAGTTCATCTTAATATTAATTTTTCATATACCTCAGAAAATAAATGCACCATTTAAATTTAACAAACAAATCAGTTAACAAACAAGTTTTCTAAAAAATGTTTGTCTTGTGAAAGAACCATTATGAACATATGCATGGGCCAGTACTCCACAATCCAGTAGTCTGAATGCTGTGTTAAAAGCACTACTTTTTGTTATTTTTTAACTTTTTGTGTCAGTTTAACACACTTTAAAGGAGAAAAACATTATTAATATGAATTGTGGTAGTGTGGAAGTAAAGAAATAAAGATTAAAACATGAAAATGGCCTGTGTGTTTCCAATGTCGCCAAGAAATACATTTTGGTGACTGGGTGGCCGAATGGTCTAAATTGAGCAAACCTCAAGTTGGTGGTCTTGAGTTCAATTCCAGCCAAAGGCCAGTCAAGCAAAAACCGCGGGTGGATGAGACTCGTTAACCTTGGTCGGCAACTCGTCTAAGAGAAGGAAACTCTGAATTCAAACCCGAAGTTGGAGTCCCGTAAGGCGCATACAATGACATTCCTGCAACCGTACCCATCCCTGGTTGTCTTGACGTAGAGTCTTGCCACTGGATATGGTGGGCCCGGAAGAGAGAGTGAGGTTGACGCCGCGCAACTCTTCCTCACTTTAAACAAAAGTCACCCGCGCAAGTCATCGGTCACCAGATGACTTGATGGTCCTTGTAGATCCTCGACGGATAAACAACATGGTGAAATCCAGGATCTGTTCAATTCTAATGAACATATGGGCAATAAAGGCGGCTCATGTGGCCTAAGGAGTGACTGTTAACAAAGAGGGCTTGAGGAAGTCAAAAAACTGATGCTAGTTTGGATAACTGAAAAGCAGCTGGTTTGAAATAGTGTTGGCTAGAAAAAAATATATATATTTTTCATTAAAGAAAAACACTCAAAAAATGTCAAAACACAATATTTCTAAGGCTGAACCAGATTAATTGAATGTACATTGATTTCAATGGGGAAAATTATTTCAGTTAGCAAATATTTCTGTTTTCACAATAAAGGAGAACTGGTTAAGGTTCTTCTATTATCTGTCAGGCATTTGAATAATGTGATTAAGATGCTCAAGACAAGGTTACATAATACAAATGATTATTTACTCTAAGCTTGAACTCATCTCACAAGTTATGCTTCTGTCTAGGCTCTGTCTGTGTAACTCTGTTTTCCTAGAGATCTGACTTCACAAAAAGGATGCTTTCTCTGTAATTTATTTCCACAAGTCACATTACATCTTTCTGTCATGGGCCCTGGTCTGCCTCATAAATCTTTGCTCTTACTGTATACATCCAATTTTGTTTTCTCACACTAAACCCTCCACTAATCAGATTCACTCAAATTTGAGCTGAAATCACCCACCCACATAATTATCAGACCTCACATTCTCTAATTAATTAGTTAAACAGATCTTACAACAACAAAATGTTAATAGTCTTGGCCTAAAAAATCTCAGCTGCTCTAATACCATGACATGAATTGTTTGATATTTTTCAGAAAAAGCTTTCCCAGAAAGATGGAGCTTTACGGAAAAAAAATTTCTTGAAAAATCATGCCAAAAAAAACGAAACAAAAGATCAAGAAATCAGAGAGACTGAACGGGAATGCTCAAAAAATGTTTTAGGAAAACCACCACCATTCAAACAGTCACCTGAAACTCATAAAACTGTTATGGAGATCCAGGTATTAAATATAATCGTTCTGTATCTGTCGTCTTTTGTATTGGTTGTCTGTTTTATAATTCATTTAAGCAAATAAAACAAATTTTAGATCATTCATAAATGGAAACAGATATATGGCATCTTTTAAATGAAAATAGCTTGTTATAAGTCTAATTTTTGGGGTCAAATTTTGAGTTGTTTTTGTCACTCTGGTCAGTAGCAATTTTTTTTTAATGGACAGATTTCCAAATTTGATTGCCATTTAGATGTACCGGGTAATTATACATTATTGTTACAAATGTATTAAGGATATTTTATTAACATTAAAAACAGATGCAATTACAATAATGTATATTTTAATAATATACTTTTATAAACTACTTAAATACTTTTATCCCAAATTGTTCTTTTATTAAAAGATTGATGAAAAGCCTCGGCCGCTTCCTGTACCCCGAGCAGCAGAAAGTTCAGGTCTCCCTCAACTCCATAATAGTAGTAATAATAATTATACAGAAAGCCAAAAAGATTCACCGCATTCATCCATAAATTCAAGTATCTCCAGCTCCAAAGAAGACAACAGTAATCATTTGGATACAGAAATACCAAAGGTAACTTACAGGTTTTACTCAAGCTAATTACTTCCAAATAAGATGATAAATACTGGTAGGGGAGATTTGTTTTAATTTTATTTTTCCATGTAATTTTTATTAATATTTAATGATAATTATCAACTTAAATTTTCTAAAAGAGAAGATAATATTATTTTTACATCTTAACATATACAACTCAGTGTCTTTGTAACACTTTTAGCTAAAGGACTTAATTTAGTGTGTCAAAATTTGGAAATGAGAAAAAACCTCTTTCAAAAATGAAAGAATTAAAGCAATGTTAAATAAACGGTTTTGGAAAATTCACTCTGTCAAATGGCTGTTCCATAATTTTAGAAATAATACATAATTTTGTCAATTTTAAAATGTACAAACAGTTAGGCATTACTTCGGATTACAATATTACTTCTGAAGAAATGTAAATAACAGATTTTGGAATATGATAAAACTACTGGGCTGTAAATACATAAGCTATTCTTTTTTTTTTTGTGATAGATGTCTAGTGAAAGTGTGAAAAATTATGTTTCTTATGAATATATATACATATCAAGCAATTTAAGTCTTGACAGCTTAGGAGAAAGCTAATATCATTTATCATTTGGTGTAAACAATGACTATGTCACATAAAGAAAAAAATGTATGTGGGGGGTATGAGCTTTGGACAAGCCAATTTGACAAAAATTTGATGAATTTTCCCCATACTATTTTGTATTTTACACATTAGCTTACTCTGTGTATTAATACTAAAACTTCAATTTACAGAGTCTTATAAATCAGTCTGCTAGACAAAGAAGGCGCCAGCAGAAGAATGACACTGCAGGCTGTAAGTAGGATTAGGGCTACAATAGCAGAGAATGCAGACATAAAATACATATCTTTGAAATGGGAATTAGTGTTGCTATTTTGCTTTACTCAAAGTCAAAATGAACTGATAATTTGTTGTTTGAGACAAACAATCAAGTGGACATAGTTAATGTGTTGTTTGAGACAAACAATCAAGTGGACATAGATAATGTGTTGTTTGAGACAAACAATCAAGTGGACATAGAATCTCATGAAAGTTGTAAAGAATTTGGTAGTCTAAATAGTTCTGAAATTGTTTGAATTTTGAATTCCCATAATTAAAAGGTTGTTGTAAGTATTTCTGATCTAAAATCCGTTTACCCGGTATACAAATTTTGACTCATCCAATGAAAGTCCATAAAGTTGCAGATCCCCACTGCAGAAAGTGACATTTACTGATGATTGAAAAATCTCTGCCCTATGATGGATGTATGTGCTGATGCATTTATCTGTGGCTCCAGTGTTTCTTTCAATTTGATCAGTGGTTGGGGGGGGGGGGATCATCTGTTTTATTTATATAAAGAAGATTAGGTATCATATAATTGCTACAACTCTGTCAACGGGCAAGCCCAATTATTTTTTTAATGCAGGATATTTTTCAAATTTATTAAGAAAAAGAATATCTCCATGCCATTTTTAAAACTACATGAGTGGAAAGTACATATCCTGTCAGATGATTTAATCGAATGTTTTAAAGTTCATTTTGAAGGTATTACGTTTTTTTAGTGTCCCCTGTAAATTTAGAAAATCTATTAGTTTTGAGTGTTACATCAATGATACATTTATTAATTTGTGATTTATCTGTGAGAAGTTGCATTAAAAGACACAAGCAGTTTAGGTATGCTACTAGAGTAAAATATTCCAGTAGCAGTATTCTGAAATCCCATTGTTGTAAACACTGTTAAAATGTTTTGAACAAATCTCCCCACTCTAACTCACACTTAACTACAACAACAAATAAATTTTAAAGTGATCAAATTTCCATTTGAGCAAACATCCATTCGACTTAATTTCCATCAAATCAAATTTCTGTGCGACCGTAGTTCCGTTCCACCAAATTTCTTTTATACATATTTCCAGATGTGCTTTATACTATATTTTTAAAGTATAATAACATTAAACAATTAATAATTAACACCCTAAAACAGTTCAAAAGTTTATCTGAATTTATGAAGCAATAGACTGGAAATCTTTTGAAGTGTCTATTGCTTCATAAAATCAGATCAACTTTTGAAATGGTTAAGGGTGTTAATTATTAATGTTTGAAATAAACTTCTTGAAACTAATTTCAAACATTGGAAATCTATTTGAACCATGTTTGAGTTTAGCTTCAAGACATTTTCAAATATTCAGCATCTAATGCTGTTAGTACTGTTACGACTGATTTGCCTTAACTATTTGGATCGTTAAATATGTTGACCATATACCAATATTTCATTGGTTTCACTATTTCATTAATTTCAATCAGTGAAGGTATCCTATACTAATCTTTTTAAAAATGTTATATTAATAGAGTTTTTAAAATCTACTTTTGCTTTATTGTTGTACCCATTTTTCTCTATGATTGAGGGGAAGGGGGGGGGGGGCAACAGAGGACCTCCAAAAGAATGCCTGAAAGAAATACCATTTAAAGGATACAACTTTTAATAAAGAACTGTTTTAAAAGTGCCATAGATAACAATCCATAAAATTCATTGCATATTTTTTATGAAATACATTTTGAAAGATGTTCAAGAACTCTGCACAATTTTTAAAATATTTTTCCAGCTGTTGAGAATTTAAATCCTGGGATGGTTAAACTAAGACGTTTACCACAGAGAACAGAATCAGAAAAGATAACTCATGCTGAGAAGAAAGATGTAAGCTTCCATTCGTCTTCATGTTAGTTCTCAACAATGTTGAAAAGTCATTTGTGTAATTTATAAATTTATAATGTTGTTTTCAGCCTACAATGAAAAATATATTCACACGGATAGTTACTAGCTTTATAAATATTCTTAGATGCCCATGAATGGACAGAAACCGAGTCTTGGTCATTTCAAACAGCCATCATTGCTTGACAGTTCAAGTTCTTCAGAAGATTCTCAACAAATATCTAAATCAAAAGTGGAGAGCACCAATGAAAAAGAAAGCAACAGGTAAGTTTTTACTGAAAAACAAAGTCATGTGTATTTATAATAACAAAAACTAACATTTTATGATAAACACCAAAGCTCAGAAAAAAAATCTGTTATAAAAACAATAGATTTTCATTAAAATAAATTGTATTTTCAGTGCATAAAATCTAAGTAATTAAACAATTTTAAATGGCTCCAGTATTGTTAGAGATGAACATTATATCTATAATATAAAATGTAAGTATCAATGAGTCAAAGGGGATTGGAAGTGAAATTATTGTATTCACATTTGTTGCTTCTCTTAAATTCTAAATTAAAAATAATCTCTTTTTTTTTGTGCATAAAAATAATGTTACCTTTTCCATTAGTGTGGTACTGAAATGTTTTAGGGACATAGGCCTCTTGGCTCAACAATTATTTTTTCTGAGCACTTGGTAGTGGTGACCCTCTATGATAGATAATAAAACAATATAATATGAAAGAATAGCAATTGTGTTTTCCAAATACACATTTACAGTTACAGTTTAGCGACCTAAATATGTGCTTTATTTATTTTACCCAACCCTTTCATCTTACTCAAAAAAATCTGTTCCCTAATGTGAACTGTATTTGTTTGAATATGACTTGGCATAAAACACCTGGTGAAAACCAAAATTTGGCAAAGGCTCAGAGAATCAAAAATTTTTTTAGAAACCATTGGTGTTGTTAATCATAAAAATGTTATATTTTTTGCAGATTTTGCATACATTTTAATTGATGTTTGCAACTTGCTTTTTTCATGGTAGACAGTTCTTCAAAGATAAAGAAATATTGATCTTTATTTAAGGGGTCATTTTTCCATGATAAATTTTTTTAATATAATTTCTTTCCTTAATGGCATATTTTTTAGGAGAGAGAACAAAGAATTGAATAACTTTATATCACTCCTTGACACCACCCTTCACAACAATGCTACCGCTAATTCTGATGAGGACCGGGAAGACTTAACACATGTTAACTCACAAGAAGCTTGCTCTTCTACTTCACCGAAAGATAAAATGGATAAACATGTCATTCATAAATCAGTTTCCATGCCCAGTGAGAGTTGTTTCAGCTTTTTTTGCTGGTTTACTTTCTTAGCTCTCTTTCTACATGCCTTCCCATTCTGTAATGTAAAAATTTATTATAAACATTATATTATTAATGCACTTCAAACAAATGAAATTATAATGGATTATAAAATTGTAATTTATATAAGTTAAGTTATTTTGGTTGTCTAAAAACATATATTTTTCCTGATTGAAAAACTTAACAATTCAATTTAAGTTTAATTATTATCAAACTTTTTAACTAACATCTTACCTGTTCTATTTTTCAATAAAATATCAGTGGAGAAGACAAGTTTATTTTATGAATTATTTATTCAATTGTAGGTGTTAAGTAACAAAGAAATAACTTTCATTTTATAATTTATGTATTTATTTATATATTTTTAGGTGTTGAGACACTAACAAATACCTCTCGACTGATGGATAGAATAAAAATCTTACATAAGTGAGTTTACATATGTTAATCTCAGTTATCTCAACTGTATGACTTAATATGAAAAAAAAAATGTTGATGTTTTTGGGGTAAAGAACAGATTCTTTGCTTCAACCCTCATTCGCCAACTAGTGCTTAAGGCAATAGCCAAGAAATGCCACTTCTGTCTATTGTCTGCTTGTAATGTTTTGCACCAGGTCTCTTTGAGACTCCCTCAGTTTTATTTCCTTTGGCTATCTTACTGTCTTGGGAAGTGAGCTTCAGTGCATTCCACAGTTGTGAGAAAGCCATCTCTAGTAACAAGCCTGTACAACAACTTCCATAGTTTTCAATCCCAATAGCTTTCTGTTCAATTAAATTGTCTTTGGACAGAATTTTTTTGTGGATAATCAATAGTCATTTGCTCATGAAAACTTCCAGCTTCCATTATATTTTGTGCTAGCTTGTTATTTCTTTTTAAGAATCTGGTCTTGGTATGAAAGATCTGGTTGGTTTATCACTAGAATAATGCTCTGATTTATAAATATGTTTAAAAATGGTATTTTCTCTCAAGTATTGTATTTTTGATCCTTCATTCTTTTTGCACCGGGGTGTTTCTTAATGATTAAGAGTTTTACATTGTTGGTTCTTGTTTCTATTTGATTATTTTTTTAATGAGATTTCTATTAAATAATTAATGTTTAAAACTTTCCAACAGGGATTGTATCCAAGGTGTTGGTTATGGAGCTCTAAAAAAGGCTTATGAAATATTGGATAAGATTGATGAAGATGAAGTTGAAGTAAGTTTTTAAAATAGTCTCATTCTTATTTGTTCACTAGTTGAAAACTCTTAACCCACGACCTGTCATGATGGTCCATGATCAGCTGTATATGGCCCCCTCTGTGGCATCACGGCAGATATAATCAGCTGGTACTGAAATAAACATTAAAAATGCCAATCACAAGTGTCGTGTTTGTTCAAGGGGGGCAATGCACTGAACTAGCTTTACTTACTTTATATCAAAAACATAGTAAAAATCTCATATTTCTATATGGATACTATTTTGAATTGAGCTAAAATTATAGGTGTTTTTATTGTTAAAATAATACTCATATGCTGGCCCTTCAAAATATAGGCTAATTTGTTTGAATTATTTCTCAATGAAAGTAAGAAAAACATTAGGATTTGGCTTGCATTACTCACAGTGAAAGTAATTGTAGATGAGCTAGCAGTTCAAGATCTAGAAGTGAATGTATTGGAGATTATGACTATTCTAGCACCATTTAAAGAACTTATAAATGTAATAAGCAAAAATGATTCTTTTAGGGCACCAGTGGAACTTTAAAATTTATTTCTAAATAACAAAATACAAAAGAATGCTGACTGTCCAAACGCTGGTTATCCAAAACGCCCCTGTCTTTTTTAAAATGATTATCATATCCAAAGTGCATGACATGGAGCTTTTGGCATACGCTGGAAAAAATGCTGTCTCCTGTCAAACAATCCAGGAAACATCTTGATTTGTACTGCACATGCAGTGACCAGACTGGGTTAATGGGATCAGAAAACTTGGTAATTAATATAAATCGCAGATTACATACCTGCAAAGACAAAGTGACCTTGGATTTTATTCTAAGCAACAGTCATCTGATTTTTGATTAGAGAAGAGAGTGAGGGTCCCAGTACATTACTTTGCCCAGGAGCACCCCGTTTTAATTAAGACAGCCCCGGACCCACTGTTCACTATTTGATTAATCTTCAGATACTGTCCCTACAGTTAATTACCTTATCTGATCTCTTTTATTGCAGTAATTCAGGGAATTATATAGTTGCAATAACACTCTTGAAGTCTTAGACATAATATCCTATACTTAAAATGACAAAGTACATAAAAATGTGAGTTTTAAATTAATCTGAAATGCATTAAAATACTTTGACTTTCAAAAACTTGATAAACTTTTAGAACAAAACATTTAACTAGAATTTATTTTAGATAATTGTTTAGCGAAATAAAATATCAGTGCACTGCAATGTTTTCAAATTATTATTATTTCTTTTCTTTCTTATAGCCCAAACTGGTTGATTTATTAGGCAAAGAAAAATTTGATGACTATGCTGGGAAAATCTGGCAGCTGAAATTCTGTGAAGAATCTTTGTTTATGGCATGATACTAATGATATAAATGAAAATTGTACCTCTTTTATTTGTAAATACTTTATATACTTATTTATATACTTATTAAGAAGATGATGTCAATAGTTTGTTTATATTTTATGTAGGTTTTTTTTAATAGTGTCCTCTAAGAAATAATAGTATTGATTCCTTATGTTGTTTTAATGTGGACATTAAAGGTGATAATTTTAAGCCCTTGTTTAAGCAAAGAACTATTTCACGAATAAACCAATGAAATAAATGTTTTTTTAACAAAAAAATTGTTGTACTGTTTGTTAGCTTGTACCAGTGCTAAATAAATAAATGCTTTTTACAAGATTTTATTTAAATTGGCGTAAGTGTTTCACAGTTGGCATTTAGCATTTAGCCCATCTTTGTTTAGAATTTGTATAATCTAAAGAGCTGAAATTTTAACTAAAGCTTCATTTCAAGGCACATTTTGATTAGATATATATTAAAATTTCATGCTATGTAAAGTTCTTACATTCATTATGTAGGCCTACTGGAAATGATGAAAACTATGACATCTGTATTTCTCTCAACATTTATGAAGAATTTTCACAAGAGATTCATGTCAAAAAGACAACAAAAATAAAAAATGTGGAACATTCAGAATGAAACATCACACACACTACAACCAGGGCTGTGCCAAGGAGACACCTGCCCTGGTCTCACCAATGAGACATCCACCATGGGAGTACCAAGGAGGCACCCGCTCTGGGGGTCAACATCAGGGGGCTCCGAAATCGCCAATAACCGTGACAAAGAAAGTTAATTTAAAGGAAAGGAAACAATCTTCTTAACTCTAAGAACTAATAATAAAGAAAATACATAGATTCCATTTATCTAATCCTGTAGTTGCAAAATAGGCCTACATAGCACAGGCACACTTTACAAACTGCAAGTCACTAAAATCACTAAAACTAGTTGTTAATATATAACTGCACAATAACAATGGTCAATAAAACATGAAATCAATATAAAATTTTATTTTTTAAAAGTATTTTGTTAGGAGCCGTGGTCACTTTATATTCCACCTGTGCCCTGATGAAAACTTTTTGTAAGGAGCCCTGGTCACTTTGTATTCAAACAGTGCCCTGATGAAAACTGCACAACAACCCTGTATCCGCATCTTGTAGGAATATAAAATAAAGGAGGTAAATGTTTTTTTCTAATTCTACAGACAAAAACTGACCGTTGTAATGTTAGTGCTTATTTAAGGCACAATTATTTCAATTAGAAATAAAGTTTCCAAACTTTTCCACATTAGACCCATTGAAAGTAAAAAAATCTTGGGGTGGTGAACGGTGCCGCATTAAGACCCCGGATGACCATGTCAAGAAATGTGAAGCCTGAAAACTGAGCAAAAGTCTGGGGAGGGGCTAAAGATTCAGTGATGCATTTTGACGACTGCTGAATTTAATTTTTCAACATAAAATTATGCTCTGCGTCTTTTATCACTGTTTGTGTTTTTTTTTTTTTTTTTTTTTTTTTTTTTTTTTTTTTTTTTTTTTAAAATTCCC
>CAXITT010000175.1:1213526-1224102 GCA_964033795.1 Lymnaea stagnalis
CCCCCCCCCCTTTCCACCCTAAGGATACAATGTTTAAAACAATAAAACGAAAATATATTTGATAAAAAATAACTCAATTATCATTTTTATAACATTTTAAAATAGAAAAGTAAATTGTGCCTTGAGCCAGTGGAACTTATAAACTATTGATATGCTCAATATATTAATGATCCGTATTTTTACAATAATAAAATGCAATAAAGAGGCTGGCAGGAAAAACGTTTCATCAACAAAGCAGGTCAATCAAAGACAAAGTGGAATAAAGCTAACCACAAAGAAGAACAAAAGAAAAGATTGGTAGAATATCTCAAAGAACTAATAAATGTAAGCTCCAAAAGAACCACCTGACATGCTCCTTGTAGAAGAAGATCTCATTAACTGCAATTTACCCAACAAAACAGAAATTAAAAAATGTAATAAAACTATTGAAAAACGGAAAGGCTGTGGGCCGTGGTGCAATACCTTCAGAAGTACTAAAGATGGATCTGGAACTGTCATCAAGCATACTTCACCAGCTGTTTGTGACATCTGGGACCAAGAAGAGATACTCAAGGCATGGAGAGACAGGCACTTGGTCAAACTTCCAAAGAAAGGAGATCTCCAAGAGTTTGGAAACTACAGAGGAATCATAGTGCTGTCTGTACCAAAATACTACCGGTAAATAGAATCATTCTGCAGAGAATAAAAAAAAAGTGACAGACTGCAAACTAAGAGGTGAACAGGCATGATTAGAGAAAACAGATCATGGTGTGACTAAATTTGCAACCCTGCGCATAATCATGGAACAGTGCGTGGAGTGGAATTCATCATTGAACCTAAATTTTGTTGACTTCAAAAAACCATTAATTTGATAGCTTGCACAGAGATACATTCTGGCAACTACTATGAAATTATGGTACTCCTCAAAAGCTAACTAGCTTAATAAAGAACACATACAAAGATATGAGTTGCAGGGTTTAACATGAAGATGAACTCACAAACCCATTTTATAATAGAATCTGGAGCTCGACAGGGATGCCTGCACTCACCTTTCCTCTTTCTGTTATCCATTGACTGGATCATGAGAAATAACACAGTATGGGGAACATGGAATCCAGTGGACACCTTTAACGAACAGTTGGAAGATTTGGATTTAACAGATGCCATTGCACTTCTATCACATAGCCATAAACAATAAACCGTGTCTCTGTATCCCAGCAATTTGTACTTATCATAACTGAAAAGAAAACCAAGACCTTAGCCTTAAGAATAAATGCAGGGGATGATGAGGCTATAGGGATTAACTTGAGAGGAGCATCTCTTGAAGAAGTTGAAACTTTCACATACGTGGGAAGAATCATAAAGAAAAATGGTGGGACAGATTAAGGACATAAAGTTTAAGGTCCAAAATCCCGGGGGGGGGGGGGCATTCAATGCCCTGCGAAATATGTGGAACTCAAATGAAATACTGACCAAAAGCAAAAGTTCAAGTCTTCAAGTGGAATTTCAAGGCCACACTTCTTCTGTAAGGCTGTCAAACTTCGAAAACTATAAATAAAAAACATTAAAAAACGGCAGGTTTTTATAAATAGATGCTTGCGAAGGATCCTCAAAATAAGACAGTTTTACAAAATTTGTAACACTGTCATTTNAAAGAAAAATGGTGGGACAGATTAAGGACATAAAGTTTAAGGTCCAAAATCCCGGGGGGGGGGGGGGCATTCAATGCCCTGCGAAATATGTGGAACTCAAATGAAATACTGACCAAAAGCAAAAGTTCAAGTCTTCAAGTCGAATTTCAAGGCCACACTTCTTCTGTAAGGCTGTCAAACTTCGAGAACTATAAATAAAAAACATTAAAAAACGGCAGGTTTTTATAAATAGATGCTTGCGAAGGATCCTCAAAATAAGACAGTTTTACAAAATTTGTAACACTGTCATTTGGGAGAGAACACCAAGTGTTCCAGTGGAAACAGATATACAAAAGAGAGAATGGAGATGGAAAGAGCACACATTAAGGAAACCAAACACTAACATCACAAGGCAGGCCCTGAATTGGAAACCTCAATGTAGCAGGAAAAGAGGAAGACCAAGAGCCACATGGAAGAGGGGATTCGAGGCAGAGGTGAAGACAATGAAGATAAGTTGGGCTGAACTAGCAAAGATAACCCAGGACAAGGACAGATTGAAAAGTATCGTGGATGGCCTATGTCCCATTGGCAGTGAGTAAGAAAAAGATGACAATTCTCTGCGTTGTTTGCTTGTAGCTGAAGAGCCAATTCATTATCGTAAGAATTATTTATCTGCTAGAATCCTACCAAAGAGGATCTTTTAGCGTTTCGAAACAATGACACTCGGGAGGGTGTTTTGAAACAATGACACTTGGGATGTTATTGTGAAATAATGACACTTGGGATGGTGTTGTCAAAGAAGCTACTGTAATGCAATTGTTCAAATGGAATTCCTCTGAACCACGATAACTCCTACCTCATGGTACAAGGCCACGAAGAGCTCAGACAATATCAAATAATTATCATAATATTGTGTGCTGTCATCAACAGGTAAAACCGTTACAGAAACAGCTCAAACAAACGAGGATTCAACGCGTGCCAGAATGCATTTTGCCTGCGGAGTGGCCATAGGTACCTATAGCAGCAATTAGCTATTCGGACACGGCTGGTCACGTGAGGGTTTTATAATATTCGGTTGGTCACGTGACGGTTATGACGGATACTTCCTGTTGGTTTGCCATCTTAGAGAGAGCCATTACTATCAATCGAGACATGTGCCATTTTTTGAAGACCTTTATGAACCGGTAGCGTTTAAGAAACACGAAGAACAGTGACGTAAAGCTAAAAGCAAGTAAGAATACGTTTATGTTTATAATTTTTATGTATTTTTTTAACTCTGTTAATATAGTTCTATAGGTAATCTACCACTTGAGCGTCGGCCAAGAAAAAATCCAGCACCCACGTCTTTTCAATTTTGCTCTAATAAGCCACATTCTTTGTGCACTGTAAAATAGCACTTTTTCAACAATCTAATCGATTTTTGAAACCTTATACTTATACAAGAAGACATACCTCATTAACTTCACTTGACTCTATCAAAACAATATTTAATAGATACAGCATAGATGCTGCACAAAACCAACTGCTACTTTAATAAGAACAGAGTACCAAGTAATAGGTACTTGGGTAAAATTTTCAAAATGAATTTATAGCTTTAAGAGCTAGTTGGTTAGATAGGGCCTGAAAAATGCAATTCATTGATACTAAATTTATGTTTGTAGGTCAATTCTAAAGAAAGTTATGATTTTTTCGTGAATTATTGTGGGATAACTCTGTTAATTGAGACATATAGGAAAATATAAAAGTGACTAAAATAAATATTGGGCAGAGAGTTAGGAGCGATGTTAAAAAAGAGCAGTAAATTGAAGTTATTTAATGAAGAAAACCATAACAAACCATATATAATATATATCCGTGATCGTCGTAACATTATCCAAACAGTAGTAGGTTGGAGAACTAGTAAAAAATACCAACTTAATTATAAATGGCTTGCATTAAGTCCATTAATTTTTTAACACTTCAGGTTGCAGCAGGACACAGTCTGGGAGCCTCTGTCCTAGTCCATTACATGCCATAATAAACACATATCTTTACATTTTCTCTTAACACCTAGCAATCATCCTAATCCCCCTTCCAATAATAAATATTAGTATCTTGATCCTTTGAATGCACTTTATATAAAGATAAATCCCGCAAGTGCATGTAAAAAATATCAAAAGACTGTATTGGAATGGCTAGTTTCACTGATTAGGTTAGGGTAAAGTCTTGCACATTCCTAATTTAGTTAAAATTAGATAAAAATTCCTAAAAAATCTAAATTTCCTTCTGACATCACATATTGAGTGCATTTTTGCTGTAAAAGAAATGATTAAAAAATTCAAAAGAGCTATTTAGATGGATTGCTTCTTATATATTTAGATTCATCAGTCGCTATAGCATATATTTTTTTGGTTAAAATCATAGTAGTAATAATCAAGAGTTACATCTTGCAGGTTAGAATTATATTACCATTGATCTATGACAAAGAAAATCTTATTTAAATTTTTAAAGATTCACTACTGTAATGCAGTTGTAGTTAAAATCTTGCACTGAGCTTGACGTGACCATTTTGAAGGTTTTCTTTTGTTCATTTAACACCACCTCAGATCTGTTTACCCCCAAACTCATAAAATCGTACAATATCATAAAAAATCATTCAATATATCATCTTAATAGTAAAAAAATAATAATACATTATATATAATGTACACACCTCAAAATCGTACATTGTACGCCAAAATCGTAAGAGTAAACAGGTCTGCCACCTCCCTAATTCCAATAGTGTTTGGACTTTAACTATTTAATAGATTAAATAAGCAAAGCTATTAAACTTTCCCTTAGAGAACCAGGAATTTTTTGTCGAAACAACCATGCAAACATGGCTGGTGTAAAAGCAATGATTACACCAAGTGTGTGATTAATTTTTTTGGTACTTTTTATGATGGTAACTTTCAGGTTAAAATTGTTTACAGGATATTGTCTTCATATAAATGCAAGCTTGCGCTCTAATATAATAAAGTTTCTGTCTTCTACTAATTAATGTATTATTTTACTTCCAGGTTAAAGTTGTTGTTTTCACAGAGATCACTTAAAGACCCCATCACTGCCAGAATTCACAGCTGCTCTTATGATGAATGTGCAGGACGAATCATGACATGCCAGGACAATGACTGGTCAACATTTTACTTCAGGTAAATCCAGGCCTTTTATTTTATTTATTTTTCATTACCCATGCCACTAATTTAAATAAAAAAATTTGGTTTTATTTTTTTACATTTTAACTTGATGCTTGATTTATCACACTGGGTAATAATCTTGAGGTAACTTGTCATTATTGGGATCTTGGAAATTTATTCCCAATGGATCATAAGCCGACCACAATCTTAGTTTTGGCCAGGAAAATCCTGAAAAGTGTGTAATCTTATTAGTGTACTCTTTCAGTTTTGGCTGGGAAATTATTTTAAAGGTTTTCATCGAAACCTTAAAAATAATTGCTTATTAAAAAGACTTAAAACTATTAAACATTCAGTATTATCTATAACAGCGACTCACTTCACTTTTCTACATATATATACCGTAACCACACTGAACAGAATCAGTCATATGCTCACACACAGACACAATCTTATTGTTTTCTATAATAGAATCAATGTACCTGGTGAAAACCTCCTGTGACCGACTCAAAAGCCCACTTATACCATTGAAATATTTTTTGTGTAAATAGGCCTTTGAATAGGGATCTACAGTACATGCTGAATTTTGATTTATAGCCATGTCTAGACTTAATTATGTGTTGATCATTCTTAAACATCATCCAAAAATTCAAATTAAATAATTATAATAATAAGTATGCCGCTAAATGGGAGAAATAGAGATAGATAAACAGATCAATTTGTTAATGCTGATCATTAGTAGGGCCCTGGCCTGTTTCACCACATCCTTCCATTCAGACATCATCATCATAGGTGCTACAGCCCATCATAGGGGCCTGGTCTGCTCGTCTGCTCTACAACATCCTCCCTTTTAAGCTGATCCATGACTTTACACCTTCCAGGTGATTTTAGTCCTTTACAACTCAATCCATATCAGTCTTGGTCGACGGATGAGCCGTTAACCCCTAGGCTTCTGTCTGTAGATCACTTTTGCTGCTCTACAATCTAATATCCTCTCAAGGTTTCTTGCCCAAAGCAGCCTGCACCTTTAAATTGCAGCAACTACGGATGGTTCCGGTACTGAAAATTTTCATTAGGAAATTGCATCAGCGGGCTGTCGAGCTAGTACATTAGCTCTTTATGCCCTCCCCAAAGCACACACACCCTCACTCCCCAAGCCTGAGTTATCGGGCTGGGAAGCGGAACGTTGGAGATTTCCCTTTGCCAGGACAGCCCCAGCCCGCACTCACTCCATTGAGTACCAGTGGAGGTCACCCCAGCACAAGGACATCCGGTAGGCCGGTGACGCTTCTCTCACAGCATCAGGAGTCGGGATGGTGTATTTACATCCTAAAATCTTACCCTGCCCATCCCTGGGATCGCCTGACGCTGTTGGATACAGATTTCTACAGTGGGTTTCTACCTTGAAACTAATTTACGAAGCAGCTGGGACGAAACGGTTGCCTAGGTACAACTACTTTAACTGCTATGTAAATAGAACCATTGGCATGAGTTGCCACTACCCACCTCATGCCTCGTATCCTTAAAGGGCAACATGTAATCATGCTCCCTACCCTGTTTCTGCCGTTTTATTTCCAGCTGCAGATTTTCCACAGCTGGTAGCCCTTTAAGTGCTTCCATTTTCGGCAGATACTATGCACGCTCTTTGTCTGCCAGCACAGGCTCACGCAATAATGGTGGTTTTGGTCCCAGTCTAGCGCTAGGGGGCAGCACCTCTTTAGCCAGCAAGCCACTACAAACTTGTCAACCAGAGCCCCAGGGGATATATATACCCATCCATCATTATCTAACACTGGACTGTATATTTTTCTGAGGATTTTCCAGGTATTGAACAGGTTCTCTTCTTTTGTCTGGCTGTTTTGCATTACCACTGGTCTTATGATAATAAAAGTTGTGTATCGTAGTTTTCCTTGAGAGATTTCTGCTTCCTAGATGTAGCTCGTGTAGGCCGAAATAAGAAGAATGGCCTGCTTTTATCCTTTCTTTCATCTCTGTCATTATTGCATCTGTCTCTCTCTGGTGTGCTTGTTTACTTTGATTTTGTCACCTGTGTGTCTGATGCATGACATTAACATACACTTTGTATTCACTTCATTTACCTCTAGAGGTAACTCTTCTAATTCATGGAATGCTAAAATTATATCAATGCTGCTTCTCCCCGGTAAAGCTATGTTGTCTGCATATGCCAGGTACTGCACTGGTTGGGCTTTTTAAAGTTGGTTGGTGTCCTGATGGTTGAGATTCTGATACGTTGTTTGTGATAGTTCATCCTGTGCTCACATGTATGTTTCTCTGGAAGTTGTTTGTGATAGTTCATTTGGTGCTCACATACATGTTTCTCATAACGCTTTCTAAAGGGATGTTAAATAGGATACATGCTAGTGAGTGTCCTTAATTCAGTGGCCCTGATTAATATGAAAGTTCCTCAAGTACTCTTCCTGTACTTTGATTCTTTTTTGGAGGTAGCCATCGTCATGTATAAACCAGGTAAGTTTGTTAGAAACTCCAAGTTTCTATAGTTAGAAACTCCAAGTTTCTATAGTGCACTTTGCAGATATTTCCTGTCTAAGCTGTTGTGTAGTCCACATATAGTTGGTGTATGGGGATGTTTCTTAGCATTTCTTCTGGAGACATCTGGTGGTCGAAATATGATCTGTGGTGGGTCTATTCTGTCTGAATTCAAATTGATAGTCACCTAGAATATGTTCAGTAAACCTTTTCAGTTTTCTTGCTATTAATTTGTTGATGATTTTGTAGGTTACATTAATTAGGAAGATTCCTCTGTAATTTGAGCATTCCAGTTTAGATCCTCTCATGTGAATTGAGCGCAGTACCCCTTTTTATTTGACATTTCTCTTCTTCCTGCCAAATTCTTGATATGAAGCTCTATATTTGTCTATGCAGTTCGTTTTCACTTAGTTTTATAAGTTCCACAGTGATAAGGTCGGTTCCTGGGGCTTTATTATTTTTCATGGTAAAGATCACGCTTTTTGTTTCATAGTTGGTTGGCTGCCCAAAGGGTACAGTTCTTGTGGTAGTTTGTAATCCTCATTGGCTCCACCATAAGAGCCATTTAGCATCCCTTCAAATTGTTGTGCCCTTCTAGTACCTTTTCTGTGATCAGTTCCTTATCTATAATGCTGATAGGATTCCTAATAAATGCTGCTAGTTGTGCTGTATGCATGAATAAACAAATCCATGTCTTAATTGAAAGCTATTTTATTTTGTAAAAAAAATGTGATAATTAAAACATTTTTATCTTCCCTTATTATAGTATAGGCTATATTTTAGAATGAAAACCTAAAAACATGTTAAAGTTTAGACTGTAGTGATTTGAAGAAGTTGTTTACCGTTTGTGCTGGTCGTCACTGTCCATCATATACATTTGCCTTTGTAAAACATATAACACGGTATAGCTTAAATTTCTTTTAAAACTTTTTCACAGCACTCCCATGTATTTCCAAAAATCTTGTTTAATCTGGGCCTGGGGGGTTTAGCCAGCCTTAGTAAACAACACGACTATATTTTTTAAATTTTCTGAATGCAGGGTAACAATGCATCTTTTTTTCAGGTTTGCTCAGTTTTTTTTACCTATTGATTGCTACCATTTTTAATGTTTATTTGCTTGTCTCGCTCTCTCTAATCTTCAAACTGCACCAAGTTGTCACCTTGTGATGTGTATGCATAATGTGGGGTGTGTACATAAGGTGGGTTGTACGCCCCACATTGGAAAACAATTCCATTAACCAAAGAGATGTTGTAGAATAGATTAATTATGTAAGCCTACAATATTATAATTCATCATAAAATCACCTTTCTCTTCTAACTTGTAAAATTAGTGTAAATCATTTGTTCCAATGCAAGTGAATAAAAAGCAAAAAATTAAAAAGTATGTCATTCAACACGGCTCCTCAGGAATAATCATTCATTTTGAGCATCTTCTAAATCTTAATTTACTGTAGTTACTGCAGTTATTAACTCTCAAAAAACAGCAGATTTTTCAATTTGTTGATATTACAACTAACTATCAAAGTGTCTCATAGGTGTAATTTTGTAGCTAAAGGTAATTGCATGCTCTTATATTGATATTAGGTGATGCTCTTTAATTGATATTAGGTGTTTGTTCAAAATATACTTTCCAAAATTTATTTATTATTATTTTTAGGCAAAACAAAACATTTTTGAGTCGACAAAAAACATAGCATCACAGCTTTACAAAGAAGGAAAAAAAAATTGTTTCCAATTATATTAGTTAAATTTATATTTTATTACCATATACTCAATACTACTAATACTACAACAAATATTCATTTTTCAAAAGAATAGACTCACTTTGTGGACAACGTATCAATCAAGGAAATAATGTCACAAAAAGTCACAATTATAATTTAAAATAAAATAATATTCAAACATATGCATGTAATTATCACTTAAAAAATTATTAGTAAGAATTAAATAAAAATAAAAGCTAAGAAAAAAGGTACATTTTTATTTTTTATTTTATATCAGAGATATCGATCAGATTATCTAATCGGTCATCCAGATGATGCATATACATTCTTGAAAACAATTTCTTTCTTTATTAAAACATAAAATGTATCACAAACAAAGGATCTGATATATACTCTGACCCTTTTACCCTTGTTTTGGAAATGCAATTTAAATTTTGTTTGTTTTTGTCATGTTGCAGCACATATGTAAAAATGTCAGACTTTAAAGCAACCGGTACATCGTCAAAGATAAGATAAGATTCTGTTATTGATCCAAACAAAAGGAAATATTTTATTATTGCATTGTGCATTTTCAGCACATATAAAAAAACAATTTGAACACAAGACATTTGCAATACATTTTTCACTAGCAGCCATTCCATGAGTTCTCTTAGCCATATCAGGGACTTATTAGTTCTTATTAAGATTTGTGACTTAAGGGGGAGCACGCTGGTAATTCGTACAGATTAGGGAAAAAAATAATTTTTGTATTTTTCAGTCCTTGCCCTGATGGAATGAATTTGTTCCGAACGGGCCAATCCCCTAAGTATCTGTGATGAAGAGGGTGGGTTGTGTCATCCAAAATGTGTTTAATTTTACACTGAAATTGAGCAGGCTTCCAATTGTTGAACTGTAGAATAAGTTTACGCCGAAATTGTACAGTTTTTTGAGGAAGAACAGTCTTTCTGAACTTCTTATACAGCATTTGGCCGTGCTCATGCCATGTTAGCTTATTATTAATGGTGACACCTAAGTACTTATATGCATCTACTTTCTCTCCACTTTGATTTTTTATGTCGAGATCTGTAATCTGGTGTTCCTCCCTCTTGAAATCAACAACCTTTCCTTTGTTTTTGAGACATTCAGTGGGAGATTCAGATAGCAAGCCAATGATGGTGGCATCATCAGCAAATTTTAAGATTGGAATGGTGTCACTTGAGCTTTGAATAACATTGGTATATATTGTATACAGTACAGGGGAGAGAACGCAGCCTAAATGTCATAATGTCCTATGTTTCCAAAAGTGTTCATTAATTGCTACATTTTCATGATGCTGATACAGTTCTTTTTATTTTGCATTAAGGAACTTAAGAGTCTCCCAATTTTGCACAGCTTGTCTCCTTTATTTTCAGTATCAGAAACTTTTTGGAAACTCAGTATGGCCATGAATCTGTCCTGAGTCATATTTCATCAAATAAGGATTCCCTGGACCACAGTCTTGTAAAATAAGTACTTAAATAAGTACTGTATTCTTAATAAATCCTCTTAGTTGATAAAACTCTTCAATGAAGTTATACCAATTTTATAAAACAGAAAGTTTCTT
>CAXITT010000176.1:0-43206 GCA_964033795.1 Lymnaea stagnalis
GAATAATTTCGTAAAACTCAAACAATTTTTGGGTTCTTCACTTTGCGTCTAGAAAACGGAGTCGGCGGTAATCATTCTCCTTTAAAAGGGTGGGGGGGGGGGAGGTGGTGTGGGGGTCGCAGGTCGCTTTGCTTTTATATAATTGGGTTTTGGATCCCTTTGCGTCTATAATATAGCGTCGCAAAAAATTTCTTAAGGTGAGAACCTGTGCATTTAAGAGCTTGGTCTGTCTTTAATCTGGGCTGTAGGCAGTGAGCCAGGTCGAGTAACACGTCGAAGTTAATGTCGGAGTGAGATGTTCAAGTTGTTGTCAGAGTAACATGTCCAAGAGACTGTCGGAGTAAGATGTTCAAGTTGTTGTCGGAGTAACATGACCAAGAGACTGTCGGAGTAAGATGTTCAAGTTTTTGTCAGAGTAACATGTCCAAGAGACTGTCGGAGTAAGATGTTCAAGTTGATGTCGGAGTAACATGTCAAATTTAATGTCGGAGTAAGATGTTCAAGTTGTTGTTGGAGTAACATGTCCAAGAGACTGTCGGAGTAAGATGTTCAAGTTGTTGTCGGAGTAGCATGTCCAAGAGACTGTCGGAGTAAGATGTTCAAGTTGTTGTCGGAGTAACATGTCCAAGAGACTGTCGGAGTAATATGTTCAAGTTGTTGTCGGAGTAACATGTCCAAGTTAATGTCGGAGTAAGATGTTCAAGATGTTGTTGTCGGAGTAACATGTCCAAGAGACTGTCGGAGTAATATGTTCAAGTTGTTGTCGGAGTAACATGTCCAAGTTAATGTGGGAGTAAGATGTTCAAGTTGTTGTTGTTGGAGTAACATGTTCAAGTTGTTGTCGGAGTAAGATGTCCAAGAAATTGTCGGAGTAAGATGTTCAAGTTGTTGTTGTTGGAGTAACATGTCCAAGAGACTGTCGGAGTAAGATGTACAAGAAATTGTCGGAGTAAGATGTTGAAGTTGTTGTCGGAGTAACATGACCTCCTGAAAATGGTGGTGGCAGTGCAGTGAAGCTCTAAAAAAAAACCACCTTACCACCTTGTCCGCCAACTGAGGCTCACCACCTTGTCCGTCCATTGAGGTGTACCACATTGTCCACCCATCTGAGATGTACCACTTTGTCCACCCACTAACTAACTAACTAACTTAAGAAAATCAGCGAACACCGAGCCGAGGCTCATATGGTCCCCCCCAACGCACCACCCCGCCAACCAAACCGGCCTTCAAACACTCCCCCAGTGGTCTTTATTCCGATCGGGCCGCGAAGCGGCACGCCAGGGACGCTCCACCCCTAAGATCGCCACACCCGACCTCCACTCGACTTGCCGCTGAGTGTGGCAGCCCCAGAGAAGAAACACCTGGCCAGCCGGGTTGCTGCTCACGCAGCAACCGGGCCGGACTTTCTAGGGGTTTGGAGTGGATATATTTAACGTTTCTAAGTCCCCCCTTCCCACTCCGGGGAGACGCGAAGTTGTTTGAACCAACGCCCTCTAATAGGGTTTATATGGTTATTCTACGACGCGACTAATTCGCACCGTAGATGGGAGAGAGAGGTTGCCTAGGAGCAGTACCCTCAATACTGCATTGTTAGAATCATAGGTGAAAGGTTGCCACACGCCTTCACCTCATATCCATACGGCAACTGTAATCATGTCCCAACCTGTTTCTGCGTTAAAAAAGTTTTTGTCGATTGCACTTGGTGGAGGGCCATGTAATCGTGCTCGTCTTAACGCAGATTCCGTGCGTTACCCCTGTCTTGCGGCACAGGTCCCCTACACGGTGGTAATGTCGCTAGATACTAATATCTAGATACTAAAAGAGTGAGTCAAATTTTGGTCATTTTTTTGACAGGGTGTTGTCAAATGTACTGGAATTATAGAACAATAATGCAATTAACTTTCAAGTAATTTTGTCAATTCTTTATTGCAATCCTGCATAATTAAACTAATATATAAAATGCATTTTACCTGACTGTCCATATCTGTCTTTTCTGTACCCACATAGTGTAGTCTTTAAAATATCTAGCTTCTATAACCTTTTTGTCCTGAAATATAAACAGTATTTTCAAAAACAGGGAAAGCTTTGCAAAATGATATTATAATGTCATACAAAATGTGATAATCTTTAGTTGGCACAGATTTTAAATGCAATTTTTTGCAGTAAGACAATTATGGCAACTTTCAGGCTTCAGATATGAACAAAAAAAAACATAAATTCTGATTCGTAAAAAAAAAAAAAATTACAATGGGTATGAAAGATTGTAACAAAGAATGGAAAGAGTTAGAAAAGATACTTCACAACGGAAAGACTTTGAAAGAAATCATTAATGGGTCTATGATCCACTGGGAGTTGAAAAGGCAAAGAAGAAGAGATTAAAAATTGGTAGAAAGTATAAATTCAATTTGTTTGATATGTGCTTTTTTTGTGTGCTGATATTTATTACAGGATTTTTAATAAAGTTGAGACTGTATTGTCCTTCCATGTTAGCTTACCTCCATCAGACTGTTGACTTGTGCCTGGGTCAACACCTGGTCAGGTGAGTTGACAGTGTAGCCAGCACTCCTGAGGATTTGCATGAGGGAGAAACCATTTTCTCTTTGGGCAGGGTTCAACCAGTCTTTCCAAATGGCCAGAAGATTATACAAGTAGAAGCTAAGTTCAACACCCTACAGAAATTTAATACAAAACGAATGATAGAGTCCTCTTCACTTGTCAGATTTTAATAGAAAACTTGATTAAATTTCAAAACTGAAAAATGGAACTAGTGGTTCAGAGGTGTTCAAAATGACAAGAATACCTACCATGATGCTCTTATTATTACTAGGTACTATTATTATTATTCATTTCATTAAAATTAGTTACTTCCTGGAGTGATTCTTAATATTTGATGGTTAATTTGTAGCCAGCATGGAACATAAAATCTACAATATGTATTATAAGTAGGAACATACAACTTGTTTTTCTGCTATGACAGCTCTCAGTGCATCTGTACCCAGTGGTTCTGTTATGATGAAAGCTAGAGTGTAGGCTCTCATGTCAAAGTCCACTTTTGTTGACATCAGACACAAGAACAGTCTGGTGAACTGGCAAATGAGACATTCACCAACTTTAAAACCAGGCACACACAAACATTTTTGGTCAGATTTTGTAATAGTAACTTATTTAAATGTTTGAATATGTCCAATTATCAACATGAATTAAAACCCCTGGTAAAGAATGCTGCTTAGGTCAACATTTGTTCAACAAGAAACATAAGTTACAAATAAATTACATCCTCCATGAAAACATGTGGACACTTTTAAAAGTATTACATTTTAAATTAGTCAACAAATACATGAATTACAATTGATATTCACCATGAAATTAACATCTAACTGAGTCCTTAAAAATTACCTGAGCTTTAAGAACATCTTTTGCACCATTCATGATAGGATTTTTCAATTTTTTGTTGTAGACATCTTTAACCTTTAAAAAGAAATTTAGAATCATAAGATTAGAACTTAAACAGCAGATAATTTTATACAAGCAACACATTTTTTAATTTTATTATAGTTCTAGTTCATCACAAAATTTTGGAAATTTTTATATTAGAGGGAAATTTGAGGGAATATCTAATAAAATGTATAAAAATTTGAGAGTTGAAAGCACTTAAGACTTTAAATTAAAGTTAAAATCTAAAAAACCTAACAGATAAAAATGAAAGGAAATAAACTTACCAAATTGTGCTGATAGAACCTAAAGATGGTAACAAATAGGTGCTTGAGGTAACGGTCATCCAAACAAGGAGTGTTAGGTTCAGTGAACAAGTTTAGAGGTCTTTCTTTGTTTGGTCTAATCTGCTCTTCACGGGCTAGAATGCAAATTTGAACGTATAAATAGTACAAGGCTAATGTGACGTGTCCTTACTGCAAATTACAAAGCTTGATTAATGTGGGCTTTAAATAGCTAATGAAAGCATTATTAAAGCTGTTTTTTGTGGGGTTTTTCTTCTTAAGTTACTATTGCTTGGTGCCCACGTGGCAAGGTTTTTTGTTAACCCCAAATAATGAAACTGCTATGATATAAAAAAACAAGAATTTCTTACGGAACATGATGGCAAGATCAGTGGCTGTGACCAAAATTTTTCTAAATCTGTCCAAAAGATCTGATTGGTCAATGCTGGCATAAATTATTTTCCTTTTCCGGCTAAAGAGGCTTCCTATGCGAGAGTGTTTGTGCCCATTCCCGACACCTCGAGGTGGGGTTCCGATTCGGGAAGAACTGGATGAGTCACTATCAAACTGGTTGGCCAACCGGTCCTCAAGTGCTGCATCTGAGAGGAAACCCATCATGTCAGGTGAGGAGAAAGTTGACCGCCGAGTCAAGTTTGTTACTGTTTTAATGGGTTGGGATGTTACAGTGGATTTCAGGTGGGAATGTGGAGCGGGAGAATTTGTTGTCATTGATGATGCAGGAAACGACTTTGAGGATGGAGTTTGCCGAGGTCGGAGGGATTTGGAAGAGGAAAGAGAGGCTGAAAAAAATATATACAAAAAGGATGGGGAATAGGTTAGATAAATTGCTCATAAA
This sequence comes from Lymnaea stagnalis, assembly GCA_964033795.1. Lineage (NCBI taxonomy): Eukaryota > Metazoa > Mollusca > Gastropoda > Lymnaeidae > Lymnaea > Lymnaea stagnalis. The sequence goes on from CAXITT010000176.1 coordinate 4,573, forward strand.
AATATACTTACATACTGATGAACTGAGATGTTAGAGGCATCAAAATAGGAAAATCATATTTAATAGGAGGGGTGCACTCATCTGTTTAAAGTAATTAGCCATATAAGTTATGCTATGCCTGGTTGAAAATCTCTGAAGGAGTGTATGCAAAAAATATTACACATGAACTCAACTTTAAAAATAGAAACAGTGTGCACAAAATTTAGCATGAATGTCTAAAATAGGTAACAATGATTTAATATTTAAAATAATTTTTAAAAAGAGATTATTAGTTTTTCTAAACTTTGTATCTGAGACTACTTCCAAAGACAGCAATTATTTTATAATTTTTCTCGCTCTGAAAATACATATAAAGGTTGACAAAATAATGCTATTCTTATTGTGATTGAAAAAGAGATATCTTTTAAATATAAAACCCTTACAAAGTTAGTTTGTAATTTTAAAATTTAACTTGGATTTCAAAATTTCTTTTGCTAATCACACAGGGGTTTGAAGTGACTTATCAATAAAATTAATGTTTACAGAAAAAAATAGTGTGTTGACTGTTGTAAAGTTGTTTGGATAGATTAAAACTGAATGAGTTATATTTTGTACAAGTTCAAAACTTTAAACAGAATATCTAGCATAGAGCTGAATCTATTTTCATGAATCAATTTTTGTTGGTTAACTTGCTCAGTGAGTTTCCAATAAGCCTTTTTTTTGTAAATGTTTCCATAATTTAATTTTGTTTTGTACTAAAAAAAATATACAACAGTGACCATTGTCAATAAACAGGGTAGTAATATGAATAAAAGTGGAAAGATAAAAGCTAAAAAAATGGGTTGTTCGGATAAGAGTTACAGTGGTTGGTGCTTATCTTAGTTTTAAACTAAGAGCAAAATAATTTCAGTAAGGATAATAAAAATTCAATAAACCACGTACTCTTTTAACTAATAAAGTATGTCATCAAACTTTTCAATGATAAATTCAAAACTATTCTGTTACCATTCAAGAACCGGGGCTTCTTCATTCAATGTATTTATTGATAAACTAACACTTTATTATTAGATGTATTTAAATTGATACGGATAAAGTCTTAGTAATACACTAATATTATTTAGCAGTTTGTAGTTGACTTTATCTAACATATCATCAAGACTGTACTGCAAGGCAGTCTATGATTTATTATTTACTGATTTTTCAGTCTTTAAAAAATCATTAAAAGGGACACAGGTTGGCCTTACTTACCATTACTGGCCGTCGATGATGTAAACCAGCTTTGGGAGACAGAATTCAACTCCTCACTGCGTTTGTCAACATACTCTAAAATTTTGACGACTAAAGAAATCTGAAAGGCTCTTGCTGTGTCTGCTCGTTTTATGCTTGACTCTAAAAGATTGAATGAACAAAATATTTGTTTAACTATTTGATACTGTTTTCTTGTTATGATCATCCCAAATGAAAAGGCTCTAAAGTTAAATTCAATGCATTGAATTCTTAAACGTGTATAGACTTTAATGAAACTTTTCTTGAAGCCTCAAGCATGTTAGAGTCAACCTGAAAATACCCGTTACTTATAACTTAAGTATAAGTTATAAAAATCTACCAGCCTCAGTGGTGCTGTAATTACTTACAGTAGCAAAACTATTTATGCAAATAGATTTCACCTAGGCTATGAATAAGTCGAAATCAACTGGGTGAAGCTGCATGTGAAGTTGGTAAATCAAAGACAATGCATCCAATGACTAAACTTTTTGCCAGTTTAGTTAAAGATTTACCTGACTCATGATCCTCAAGTGCCTTGAGTAAGGTAAACATATCTTCAACATTTTGAAAATGAGTGGGGCCCATCCAGCTGGATTGGAAGCAATATTTAAGTATTTTAATGGCAGGCAACTAATGAATATCTACAAAAATTAAGCATTATATATGTTAATAAATTTAACATTATACTTTCTCATAGTTCAGTGAGCAATATTTTATCAATAAGTATTCATAAGAAAACAATAATTGTTGTCTTATCTGTAAATCAAAAACAAAATGTCCCACTTTTTTTCTTCAAATTTTTATCACTTTTAACTTGAATCCCTTCATAATTTCTCAATAATGAGCAGTCATAGATTGGCGAGTCTCAACTTCATGTGAGACAATAGGAAGATATGATTGTTCGATAATAGTTATTATTAAAGAAATCCATTGGAGTGACTGATGGGTATAGTTTTAAAAGATGTACCTGAACTCTGAGACCACTGCTGAACATAAAACATGCTGAACATCAACCAGCAAAACTCTTGTCAGTTCGTCTTCCTCCTGTGATGGTTCACTAGAGGACAAATGGAAAGACAATTATTTTTTTAAAAACATTTAAAGGCTTATATTTTATAATCAAGTACTATGTGAATGTTAAGAAACTTAAAACTATTTACCTGATGTAACGTCTTTGTATGCTGTTTGCCAGGTTGCACATGGTCTCTGCCAGCCCCAGGTCCAGTAGCAAAGTGCTCATGGTGGGTGTGGATTCCAGAAGCTGCATAGAATTTTTCAAGTTTGTGTTAATATTCCTATGTCCATCATTTCAAGAAATTTGAATAAAGCCCTTAACAAGAAACGAATCTGGTTAAAAAGAAGGATGTACAACTAAATTACTTAAACTGTTGACATTTTACTAGATTGTTTTTCTTGCTAGACAACTATCTTTTTAAAAAAATACTTTCTCAGCTTAGAAAAATATATTATAATTTCTCTCTAAATTGGATGCCTACCAGCTTCTTTATTTGAAGATTTTACTCAGTTTTTCTCTAAATCCCCATAATAGCTGCATTACAAGGACGGTGAGTCTAATCAACCTGCCTATTTCACTCAGGGTCTCTCAAAGGCCCCATAAAAGCTGCCTACTTAGGTTGACCTATTTTCCAATATTCTGAGGCCATACCCATCAAGTGCTGAGACCATCCCCATCAAACTCTGACCCACTAAGTGTATGTTATGAGGCAGAGAAGGCCACCATTGAGTCCTAGGGGCATCTATTTCTTGTCCTGTTTAAGTTTTTAGCTTATTTTTTGTCACCTGGGCTTGATTGGTGTCCAGGATGGGTATTCACTAAAATTTGTTTGCTCATCGAATATTGTTTTAATGTGCGTGGTGTGTATTGTGTTGTAGTTTAGTTAATGAAAGCTTTTCCCACCTTGAGGGCTTGAGAGGTATTGTGACATATTTTTATGGTAATTGGGACATCATGTATATAATCTGTCTTTGTTGTATTGCATTTTCATTGAGCACTTGATGAGAATTTTGGGGGGAAAGGTGTTTTATTCATTGTACACCCTGATATATATGTTTCTGGATTAAATTTTACATTGCAAATGAAAAAAGGACTTGTGTTCAATTCAATGAGATTACGATATATGAACACGTAAAAGAATTTGATTAAAGAAACCAATCACGTATGGAACAGTGACAACTGGTGCCTTGTATTCAGCAACAAAGCTTAGATTCTGATCATGGTTGCATTTTTACAGTGTTGTCTGAATTAAGTACTGTAGGGGGTAGAACTACCCTTACACAAGGGTCGCCTCAGACCATTGGAAAACACATATTTATGACGTAGCAATGAAAATAATTTTATGGTTGGGGGGTCACCACAACATGAGGAACTAGATTAAAGGGTCGCTGTATTAGGACGGTTGAGAACCACTGCACTAGATGATCTCTAAATCAAAGAGAAATACATCCCTTAATACTGTCATTAAAACCATAATGGACGGCACATACATCTTATTTTCATCATTTTAACTTCAATATAAAACTTGACCCCACCAAGACTGATTACCTGAGATAACAGTGTGAGGGAGTTCCTACAAAGCTTGGGATCAGATACTGTACTTTCCAGGAGAGACAGAAACAGGACAGGAGCCACTTGTTGCATTGTAGAAAGCTCTCCCAAGTCACCAACCATAAAGCTGTAAAGAAGATGATTCATATTCAATAAGTTCTTTTCTCTTTATGCTTCATTTTTTTCAAAAATTATTTTTATTCATTTAACTTCCAGAGGATGAAAGGAATCTTTGTAATTTAAAAAGTAAATTTAATTTCTTTCTCAACATATATATTTTTATTTTAATAACTATAAGTTTCACATATGTTTTTTTAAATGTCAATTTCTTTCTCCCCAAAAACTTTTTGTGGCAAAAAACAGAAATAGGGTACATTACAAGTTGGTATCACTTACTTGCCGTCAAACACAAAGTCCTGTTTGAGCAACATTGACATAGCACTTTCCATATGGTGGATATTGACTGGGAAAGATCGAAGCTGATTGGCCAAAAGATAAAATCCATCCATTTTCATAAAAGCATCAATCAAGCTAGGTGGAGCCTTTGAGAGATAGGTGCCAAGGAGCTGTTTAAAAAAAAGTTTGCATAGATCCATAATATATTTTAAAGGTAAAACTAACAAAGAAAATCAATTAACTTTTTAAAAAAATTTATTCATATTTTCTCAAAATAATAAAACTTCTGAAAAAAAGGATGGGGGGGGGGGGGGGGGGGGGGGAGAGAGAGAGAGAGAGAGACTCCAATCAGGTTAGGTAGAGGGAAATATGATTTTAAAAATGTATTAGAAAACCTAAAAAAAAAGACTGCAGACCTGTTTACTCTTACGAGTTTAGCTTAGAATGTACGATTTTGAGATGTACACATTATAATTATATACACTGTATGTTTATTTTTTACTATTTAGATTTTGTGATGATATTGTATGATTTTAAGAGTTTGAGAGTAACTTGGTCTAAGGGTGCAACAAAACTAAGAACTTGTCTGAAAAAAAACTTCTTCAGCAACAGTGCAAACAAAGAGTAACAAAAATATAAAAATAAAAACTTTGCTGAAATGTTTTATCAAAATGGAGAACAAGAGAACAGTAGTAGACCCTTAGTAGGTAAGAGAGCTAATTTGACTCGGATGTTCCGAGCACATTCATAATATTGTGCAAGATAAACAATGTTCTATCGCAACTCACTTCAATAGAAGCGACCACAAAGCCTCCATCGCCTTGTCCATTAGAGTCATTGTTTCCTCTGCCAACAGACACACCAGAGTGAGCTTAGAGAAAAAAACTGATCCACATCTATGGGACCTTGACACCACATGGCATGAATGTCATGTTCCCCCATCACTCGTTAAATCTTTTCTCTGCACCCTCCTTTTTACAACCAGTCGCTATATACTTACTTTTCCTCTCTTCCTTCCCCCTTTGCCTATATGAACTCTCTTACATACTAATGGTCTACATTTCTCTTGCTATCCTCTTGGATACAACATTTCAGCTAAGTTTATATTTTTGTTGCTGTACTGTTCACTGAAAAGGCTCGTTGCCAACTCATTCATTGTTTTGTTGCATCTTTTTCTCAGGTTTTCCTGTACCTAGTTTGCCACATTTCCAACGTCTGATTGATCGGATTGTTGGTTAAAGACAAAGCAATCAAGTATTAAAACCTGAATGCCTACAAAAATTAAACTGCTCCCTCCCGCCTATTTTTTGTTTAAATGACAAGATGCAAGCATTGTGAATCAAAAGTTTAATGTAATTCAAGTATTACAGCTAATATTCTAACCTTCATGACTGCCAATCTCATGCCACTAGATGGGTTCTTGGCCAATACAAGCATGCTCTTTGGACTGACCACCTTACTGAAGACATTATCAAGTGAAGGCTCGGGGTACCCATTTATGATATCTGTCAGATATTCTATTAAACCTGTTTTCAAACAAAATTACAATAAAATAAAAAGTCACCAATTAAATCATGATAACAACATTGATAAGTAATGTCAACATTTATATAGTTTCAGGGGTCTAAAAAAAAACTGTTAATTTTGCCAAACTAATAAAACAGTTGTTAAATGTTCTCGCAATCTTAAATTAATTTATCATTTGACTAGTTGGTTTTTTTAAACTTCGGCATAGGTTAAAAAATATAGAAACTCATAGCTTGTATTTGGAATATTTTCATTCTAGATCAAGAATTCTTAACATGTGGTTCAACAAACTCTTGGGAGTAGGTGAGAAGAGGTTATGCATTTCATTTGCAATTTTTTAAATGCATGGGGGGGGGGGGTGTCATGATTACATCTGACTAGCTAAAGGCGTCAATGGAACCAAAAAAGTTTAAGAAGGAACCATAAAAGGTTAAGAACTCTTGTTCTAGATAGAAAATTTTATTTACCATTTCTTAGGAAAATTCCAAAGATTTGTTAAGTCTAAGAACTGCAATCATGATTTTAAAATATCTTTTATTCAAAATTTGCTTAATGCATACATTTTTTGCCAGATAGAAAATAAATTCATGTTAAAAAATTTCCTGAATTACAGGCATTGGACAATTAATATTTCCCTAATAGTACACATACTTATACAAAGCTTCATCAGTCCCTGGTCAACTTCCTCCTCAAGATGGGATGAGTCACCGAGCAATACATGGTTGTTCACTGGTACCCTTTCCTTGCCAGAGTGGCCTCTCTTATGTGTCCACAGATTATTGATTTCATTTTGGTCTACATTTAACTCCATCCCCATCTCAACAAAGCCCCCCACACTTGATTCTTTATCTGAGCTAGCATAAACCAGCTTTCTTCTAGGTGAGCTTTTCTTTTTTCTCTTTCCAGATGCCTGGCTGGCACTTAACGAACTATTCAAGTCTTTTTGCTCCAGGGCAGATCTTGTTTTTAAATTTTTCAAACCAGCATCATCTTGGGAGTCATGACTGCTGCTTGAAAGGTCAGAAGTGTCTAAATTTTGAACTGAACTGATGGATGTTGCTGTGTCTGTAACTCTGGAGGATGTGGCTTTCTTCTTCAGCCTCCAGCTGGTATCACTTTCTTCATAGTCAGCATCCATGTCCAATGTTTGTTCAGAGTTGGGGTTGGCAGGCTTCAAGGGAGGAAATTTGAATTCTTCATTCTCATCCTGAGAGTTGTCTTGGTTGTCTGCATCCTGACTCTTGAGCGATAAGGTAGGGTCAAATTTGGTAGAGTTGTGCACAGAGACAAGTTTTGGCCCTGCAGTTAAAATTTAAAAATCTATTAAAAACTCTTATAAAGAATTAATGACAGATGAAAGGAATTTAAAAAAACATAAATAAATTATACAATTCGATACTTTGAGTACATTTAAACATTTTTGTTGGAAAAATAAATTATATGGAAAAATTAAATCTTTACCGGTTGTAACCTCTCTACTTTGTTCAACAGTAGCGTCAGATTTTTCACTAATTGTGCGTGTAGATTTTGTCTTCATTTTCTTCTGGTCAGAGCTAAATGATCGTGGACGCTCACCATCTTTATTTTTTTAAAAAGTACAACAATTGAAATTGCATAAATTTCTTAAAAAACATATTTGTGGGGTTTATTATCTCTTTAAAAAATTATTTTTAAAAAGTGTTATTATTTATAAACAGAACTAACAAACCAGTACAAAACTAATATGGTCTATGAGCCCTCAATCGTTTACTAGGACACAATTTCAATTTAAATCAGAGGCAAAGAATTTAGGATTGGACAGGAAAAAGAATTAGAAAATATCAGAGGTTTAAAGTCAAATAACATTTTATTTCAAAACAGTGGATAATGATAGTGCAGCAATTGTTGACTTACCCCACCACAATTTAAAGTAGAAATAATTCGGGTTAAAATTTATGAAACCACTGGGTGCTGGGTGGACAAGAAGCAAGAAATCCATGACAGGCATCAACAAATGCAGGTCAGGTGGTGAGCCCAACAGGCTTGTAATCACAACAGAGGCTGATTGACTCACAGACACGGAGAGGGATTGCTGGCTATCTTGGATTCTTTCCTGGAAAGGCAATGACATCAAGCATTATAACTGAATACTGTTTTATAGTAAAAAATAAAACAGATAAAACTGTTTTCAGTTATAGGTATTAAATAACAAACTGTGATTATTTTAAGTTAAATTATAAAATTATGTATGTTATTAAGGAATATGCAAACATATGGTTTAAGCTATTTCTAAAAAATGAGATTGACATTAAACAAAATCAATTTAATTTTGTTTATAAGTTAAAAATAACAGTGATGTTAAATTACTGAATTGAATTTATAAAAGGTAATTACTGAAGTTATAGTTAATAGTGATGTTAAAATACAGAAATGAATACATACAAGGTAAATACTGAAGATTTTGTTGATAACTCCCCCAGCTAACATCTGCTTGATGTTAAATTTACGGTGAGGATGGTTAGGACTGACCAGGGCCTCGAGAGCAGCAAACAATGTAACAGTGACCTGGTCACCTCCCCTGTGCCAGATCCTCCAATGCAATAAAAGTTGGGTGAGTATGTCTATATCTCTAATCACAGCCTCTGGGTTGCTTCTCAGGACAGGCTGAGGTGAGCTGGGGCTGGTCTTGAATAGTGTTTCTGTGGTGCAAGCATCCAAGAGTACCTTAAAAACAATGTCAGTCAAAATAAACTTTTTTGTATCACTAATAGGACTTGTGATAAAATTAACTTACAGATATTCTTGATATATCTTTTTATCTTCAAAATGTAGTAAAACAACATTAAAACATTACTAATGTGCATCCATGTTCAAATGAATATAATGAAGAGGCATTGGAATTAACTTTCAATAAATAAGACTTAAAACAAACAAACATGAAATATATTCAATCTTCATTTGTCTGGCCATAAATAATGCTAAAAATGCTAATGAAATAGCAAAACGAGGTATGTGGAAGCTTGAATTTAAGGACAGGACAATAAGATTAGAACATTTTGGCTTAGAGCCTTCCTCAGCACACAGTCATCATTGTCATCATCAATGGCACTACAGCCCATGTAGGGCCCTGGCCTGCTCCACCACATCCTTCCATTCGGAGCAATCCATGGCTTTCCGTCTCCATGCTCGAACCCCCAACTGGTGTAAATCTGTCTCCACATCATCAATCCACCTCATCCTTGGGCGACCGATGAGTCGTCTGCCCCTAGGCTTCTGCCTGTATATAATTTTGGCTGCTCTGCATTCCGGCATCCTTTCAACATGACCTGCCCAGCGTATTCTGCCTTTTTTTATCATTGTGACTATGGGTGGTTCTTTGTACAAATAGTAAAGTTCTTGGTTTGTACGTATTCTCCAGATATCATTTTCTATCACTGGTCCGTATATTTTGCGGAGGATTTTCCTCTCCCATGTGTTGAGCAGGTTCTCTGCTTTTCTGGTGAGGGTCCAGGTCTCACTAGCGTACGTTACTACAGGTCTTATGATGGTGGTGTATATTGTCTTCTTTGTTCCCCTTGATAGGTTTTTGTTTCCCAGTAGCTTTTGTAGACTGAAATAGGAACGGTTGCCTGCTGTTATCCTTTCTTTCACCTCTGACCTTATCTCATTGTGCTAATTTATTAGTTGCCCCTACATATTTGTATGTGTCCACTCTCTCAAATTTGTGGTTGTTTATATTGATGTTATCATCAGCATGGGAGTTTCTTGACATTATCATATATTTTGTCTTCGGTTCATTTATATCAAGGCCAGCTTTGAATGAGGCATTTTCAAGTTCCCTGAATGCTTTAATTATGTCATTACGGTTTCTACCCATATTATCAGCATGGGAGTTTCTTGACATTATCATATATTTTGTCTTCGGTTCATTTATATCAAGGCCAGCTTTGAATGAGGCATTTTCAAGTTCCCTGAATGCTTTAATTATGTCATTACGGTTTCTCCCCAGGAGTGCTATATCATCTGCATATGCCAGGTACTGCAATGGTTGGCTATATAAGGTTCCTGATGGTCGTTGCTCTGTAGCATCTCTCTGGAAATAGTTTGTTTTGGTTCCACTGGTGCTAATGTGAATGCTTCTAATAACTTTTTCTAGCGTGATGTTAAACATGATACATGATAGTGAGTCTCCTTGTCTGAGGCCCCGATTAACTATGAACTCCTTAGAATATTCTCCCTGAACCTTGATTCTGCTTTTGGAGTTGGCCATTGAGTAAGTTTGTTAGGGACTCCAAGTTCTTGTAAAGCATTGTATTAGTAATTCCTGTTTACGATATCATATGCCATTTTGTAATCCACATATAGTTGGTGTATGTCGATGTTATATTCGTAGCATTTCTCCAGGAGACATCTTATAGTAAAAATATGATCCGTGGTTGACCTATTCTGCCGGATTCCACATTGATAGTCCCCTAGCATCTGTTCACTATACTTTTCCAATTTTCTCGCTATAAGTTTTGTGAGGATTTTGTACATTACATTAAGAAGGGAGATACCTCTATAGTTTGAGCATATCAACTTAGATCCCTTTTTGTGGATTGGGATTATGAGTGCCGTGTCCCATTCAGTTGGCATTTCTTCCTCCTGCCAGATTCTGGTTATAAGTTCGTGTATTTGCCTATGCAGTTCGCTACCACCTAGCTTTATGAGTTCTGCAGGGATAAGGTCTATTCCTGGGGCTTTGTTATTTTTCATGGTGGAGATTACATCTTTTATTTCATTTAAAGTTGGTTGGTTGACCAGTGGGTCCGGTCCTCCTTGTGGCGGGGCGTAATCCTCATTGGTTCCTCCACCTGAGCCATTCAGTAAGCCTTCAAAGTGTTGTGCCCATCTCTCTAGTACTCTACTGCTCTCTGTGATCAATTCTCCATCCATGCTTTCACACATGTGGGATCTTGCTTGAAAGCCATTCTTTTCCTGCTTTATAATTTCATTTAAAGTTGGTTGGTTGACCAGTGGGTCCGGTCCTCCTTGTGGCGGGGCGTAATCCTCATTGGTTCCTCCACCTGAGCCATTCAGTAAGCCTTCAAAGTGTTGTGCCCATCTCTCTAGTACTCTACTGCTCTCTGTGATCAATTCTCCATCCATGCTTTCACACATGTGGGATCTTGCTTGAAAGCCATTCTTTTCCTGCTTTATCTTCAGGTACATTCCCCTCACATCTCTTTCTTTTGCCAACTCTTCTATCTCTACTATTTTTTATTTTTCCCAAACACGTTTTTTCTTTCTGCAAATTTTGCTGGCCACCCTTCTTGCTTCATTATATAATTGTCGTGTTCTTCTTGTTTCCCTTTGCAACATCATTAGCCGAGCTTTGTTTCTTTGTTCTATAAGTTCTTTGCATTCTGCGTCATACCATCCTGTTCTTTTCACTGCTGGTTTAAATCCAATCGATTTCTCTGTTACACTTGTAACTATTTGCTTCATCTTTTCCCATTGCTGATTCTCTTTTGGATAATTCTAGTAGAGTTTCAATCTTCTGTTGATATTCCTCAGCAATTTTTGGGTCCCTACTCGGTTTCTGGCTATTGTACTGTTTTTCTCTTTTATTTTCTTTATTGTGGATGTTACAAATTCTTTGCTTATATTTGATTCTAACAAGCATGTGGTCTGAGTCTATGTCCGCCCCTCTACAACTTTTCCCATCTGATATGTCCGAGCCACACCTCCGGTCGATGAGTACGTGGTCTATTTGATTACGGGTAAATCCATCTGGAGATATCCATGTCGCTTTATGTATTTGTTTATGTTGGAATACTGTGCTACTGATTATCATTCCTTTTCCAGAGGCGAAGTCTATTAGACGTGTTCCGTTGTCATCGCTCTCATCATGCATACTTTCCTTTCCGATTGTTGGTCTGTAGACTAGTTCTTTTCCAATTTTCGCATTGAAATCGCCAAAGACTATTTTGATATCATGTCGTGGAGCCTCATCAAATACTCTTTCCAGTGTTTCGTAGAAAGTTTCCTTCCTTGCTTTCATCTGTATCTTCCGTTGGAGCATGAGCGCAGGTTAAACATTTTTCCTCTAATCCTTATGGAACATAATCTTTCACTCACTGGTTTAAACCCAATGACTGAATTTACTGTCTCTCTTTTGACTGCAAACCCTGTTCCTACGTATTTGTGTTGTTTCCACTGTAGAATATTGTATATTCCTTTGTATTTAGGATATCTGAGTCTTTCCATCTAATCTCCTGTAGTGCCGCAATCACGATTCTATATCTAAGTAATTCCTCACTGAGGCGGGCCAAGGCACCTGCTCTATATAAACTGAGTACATTCCAAGTCGCTATCCAAATGTTATGTGTGTGGTCAGGCATGGGTCGAAATCCATAAATATCAGTCCGTTTTTCTAATTGTGGTTTTACTTTCGTAACATTAGCTTTTTTACGTGACAGGGTCGTCAGCCCTGCGCACAACCGTCTGGGGGGATGCCCCCTTGCAGCTTTCAGGGTAGCTGCCTTTGTATTGGGTCGGGTCACTAGCCTTTGTGGATCCCTCCACTTCCTACAAGGCAGTAGGTACTGATTTTGGTCCGCCCCGGGTATTTTATTTCCCCGGTACCCTCCATATCTGGTGGGCTTTCCCCTATCCGCCACCTGGGGAGGCGCTCGATGGAAGATCAGTATCTCCTCACAAGCCTCAGCACACAGTACAAATGAAAATATCACAAGGAACAGAGCGCAGTAAACAACTCAAGAAATAGCCATTGTTATAGCCGGTAGTAGGGTTACAGGAGGTGGGAGAAAATAAATAAGTTTTTTTGCTATTTCATTTACTTAGCTTGAATGCAGGTCCTTTAATTATTATAAAAATGCAAAGGGGGTATATACATCTCCAGTAACATTATGCAAGCCTTTCCTTGCCTTAATGTAATTTAAGAACGCACCTTTAACAAATGGAATCCTACGATGCTCTTTGAGCTGGTTAACACCTTTGTTAGCATGGTATAGCCGTTAGCTTCATGAAACGACTGGGCTAGTGCAGGAAACCGGTGAATTAGCTGGAACAAGATGTGGGTCATTTTACTTTGCAGTTGCTCTGCCACTTCTAGGCTGCCTCCTTTATCTACAGCCTTCATGCTGTCTTCAAAGATCTAAAATAAACGAAACAAACCTAACAATGATTGTACACTTGGAAAATTCTATCACCTTTTCAGCTTGACAGTTAGGATAAACACTATATTATTTGAACTCAAATTTTCTTACATCACCATAAATTCATTTTAAAAAAACAAACAAGAAGGTAGTTTAAGTAGATAAGTTATGCTTACTTTAGCCACTAGAAATAAAACTGCCTCAACACCACCAGCCTGTTCCATGGCTTTCTCCAGAGTGTTCATATATCTGACCTTCACCTTTCCCCTTAGATTGGCTTTCACAACAACTGGTTTTTGGCTCAGTAGGTCAGACTGTGATCCTGATGGTGGAACAAGGCCAAGGTCATCTGAATTTGAAGAAGGTGGTGTCAGGGGCAGGACCATCTTTGCATAGACCCCTGAGTGGCACACTCTGTAGACAAGGAGCTCACATGCCTGCAGGAGAACAAGACAGTAAGAAAGACTGGCAATTTTAACAACATATCTTACAAATAATTATTCTAAAAAATTAAAAAAAAGAAGACACATGTTTGTTTTTTATTTTATTTAAATATTTTTTATTTTTAATTTAAAAACGCACCCTGGCTGTATCTATATCTGGCAGTTGAGCTGCACCAACCATCACATCCCAGTTCAAATGTGCAACATCCACCATGTGTTTCAGCATAGCAGGAGTGTAGCAAGCCTGGAGCTCACCACAGTCACACTTTCCTATACCCTCACAGTTAGGACCCACACAGTACAAGTGGAACCAAAAGTCACCACTTAATGAAGTATCTGTAAACAGTGAGATTTTTAAAAATGAATTTGCAGTAAACATTTGGTAACTAAATAACATTTACATGTATACTAATTTAATGTATTTGAATAAAAAATTGTATCCCTAATTAACATTATATATAATTTTCAAAGAACATTTTAAAGATATACTATTTTACAGGACAGTTAATGTCCATACAAAATTGTTGCAAACCTCTAAATAACCTCAAAGTGCCCAATCTCCAGGTACCAGTATGAATTTTAGCTGCACTGTGACGGGCATCACCAAGACATAGGGAAGGTCGCGTGAATTTTTGCTGTCTAGTTAGAGATGCTGGGTGGTCTAGTATTACATCCTTCTTCAGCCAGCCATCAACAAGCAAATTCAACTTTAAAGGAGGTAAATTTAACAACTGAATTACATGCACATTTTATTTCATACTTTGTGTATATTTCAGAATGGGAGGATTCTTTAATTGAAGCATTTTTTAAAATCAATCAAGATTGGATTTGATGACAAATTAAGTTTGTAACTATCTTTTCTCACAGAAATTAAGGAGGAAATGTTTTAACATTTCTTAAATAAAGATTTAAAGGATTTTTAATGGCTAATAAAATAATTTAAATTCTACCTTTCCTACAAACGTACTCCCATCCAGAATATCTATGTAGGAAACTACAAGCAACTGCCACCTGCCAGGTGTCAGCAAGTGGTCAAAGGAAACATATTTAAGAACTGTAACCTCTGCAGTTCCTGTGGTCAGTCTAGAAATATATTATATTAACACTATTGTTGCAATAGCTTCAATTAATATTACAATAAATTATAAATTTACTGTACCGTCAAGTAATGGGGTGTGGTTATTCACTGAAAGGATAACAAAACAGATGTCACAAGATATATAACTTATTAAGTAGCCCATTTGACAAAGTTATGATATAAACCCTATATTTTAGTTAGTTCCACTCAGATTTTTCCAGTCACTCTGTGGGTGTTCTACATAGAGTTTAGCTTTTACTTAGCCAGTGTTTGCCACATGGAAAGAGACTCTGCAACTTTTGAGGCATTACCATAGACTACAAGTAATAGTTAATGATATACAATGAATAATTTTGATGATTTTCATATAATTTTGATTAAATCTTATGAACACAACATGGGACTCTATTAAAGAACCAAATGTAAAACTTCGGTTAAAAAAAAATAATTCATTTTACAATATTAATTATAATCTTCTAATATGTAAACTAAATTTGTATAGTATAAAGAAATCCATGACAACCATATGATTGCCACAGAAAATAATTACCTGCAAATAAGAGAAGCAGTTCTAGGATGGACCCACACCTCAAACATCTTGTCCTTGTTACCAATAGCAACAACAAGTAAACACTCAGACAGTTGTAAACGTGGATTGGGAAAGGGTCGCTTTTCGTTCACGGGGTAAGTTTTATCCCCTGGAAAATTATGGCATTTACTTTTTTTTTTTCAAGGAGTAAGGATTACAAAATTGCAAGTTATTTTTTCTTGACCAATGGCAATATCTATTTCCTTTTAAAAAATGGCTTTAATGAAATGTACAAAAATGTAAATTTGACTGATTGGCTACCACACCGAAAAACTGTGAGAGGCTGAATTAAATGTAGGTCAGGTCACATTTTCCTACATGCAGGGTTATGTATATATACAAATTCAGTAGCCATTTTCTTAATTATTAACACATTTTTATAAGTAACATACCATGTCCATTTTATAGATAAATGAATTTTCTTTTTATGATAAATCTAAAACAAAATTTTTTTAATATTGTTTAATTATTATTTACAAGAGAAAAGCATTAAAAAATTATAAAAATGTGCCAACTTATCTTCAAGTTGAGAATTTCCAAAATTTAATTATTATTTAATTGTTTACACTTCTAATAATGTATGAAACCAAATCTAAACATATTAGAAAAGGTTTCCAAATTTAGACAAATCCACATTTGAATAAACATATTTCCAACTCATTTTCAATGTGTTTGCTTTTGGTAACCCTATTGGGTAATCGCTAATCGTTATGAAAAATGCTTGCTAACTACCCTCAAAATATGATAAATATTACAAAAAAATACTCTTTTTTTTTTTTTTTTTTTTCCTCTTATTTTTTGTTTACATTCTGACTTTCCCATGTGGCTTTTAATTAACTTCCTGTTGGTAAATTAAAATTTTCAAACAAAAGTAAGACTGTAAATAAATAACTAGTTGTACTATGAAACAAACCATAATGCTCACAGCGGCTCATGGCCATGATAGAAGGAATGTTTGCGCTACAAGGAGCTTATGGTAGTTAACAAGTTAAGAAGAGAATTATGATATTAAATCATTTAAAAAACAGATACTTCATTAAAAGTTAGTTTACAATAACATTTACAACTACTTACTCCTATCCTGGCCAGACTTTTTGGACCCAGTTTGGTTTACACAAACAAACTGGTCCACACACATCCAGAGGGCTATCGTAAAGCCTGTTTGGCAGGGAGGCCATGGAATGCCAGATACATCAAGCTCAATAGCTGTGTGCTTCCAAACTTCTTGTTCTCCAACTGAATCTGAATTGTCTGTTTCAAAATAACAACAAAGTACAATATTTTAACATAATTTTTACATAACAAGTTTAAGTAAAATGACAAGAAGTCACTATAAACTTTACTACAGGGAGGCCATGGAATGCCAGATACATCATTGTCAAAGTTCATAGGTGTATGTTGCCAAACTTCCAGTTCTCTAATTGATAATTGTCTGATTAAAAATAACAACCAAGTACAATATTTTAATACTAATTTTTACAAAACAAGTTTAAGCAATATGACAACCAAGTACAATATTTTAATACTAATTTTACATAACAAGTTTGAGTAAAATGATAAAGTCACTATAAACTTTACTACAGGGAGGGAACATAAAATCCATTATTAAAAAGTTTAAATACCTGAATTAGACGTTGCATTTTCTTCTTGAATAGCTATCTGTCTTTTTACAGGGAATATAGCTACTGATGTTGGCATCACTGGAGTCTCCTCAATTACAGATAAAAGTGTTGAAAGCAGGGAGTTCTGCAAAAGAAAGTGAAATACACATTTTGGCTTTGTGTGTAGTTGGAGCTAGTTGAAGATTTTCAGAAAATTTATTTCTCACATGTAACATGTTTAATCAACAAAAAGACCTTTACAAAATATTACAACGTATTTTTTTATAACTTTATAATATTACCAAAAAAATAAGATTTTTACACTCTTACAAAGAATCAGGTCTCTTTTCTTGTACTGTGAGACTATCAGAATAAAAAGGGATATTTTAAAGTAATGATTAAAGTGTGCACCTACAGTTGTTTCAGTATTGTCCTGAAATAGTCTGAGATACTGCCTCAGCTCTGATGATGAGATTTCACTTTGGGCAATCACTTGCACAAGAGACAGTATAATCTCCTGAAGTGTAGATTCTATTTAAAAGTACAAGGAATTTTTGTAAGAGTTTTTCTATAAAAAATTTTTTTTTTTTTTTTTATATTTTTTTAAAATACATTTTAATGTTAATACTCAAGAAAAGAGTGAAATGATAAAGTGAATGAAATTACTAATAAGAAATTTTTTATGGGGCTCAGAATCCAAGCAAATTATTATTAAATTAAACTGGACGATTAAATGCCGATTCCCAAATTACTCTGCAGGTAAAATACAGAGAAAACATTTCTCATCATTTCTTCTTTTACATTAAAATTTGTGACATAACTTTTCTTTTATGGCGCACTCGTAAACTGCTGGCATAAATAAAAAAAATGCTTTTTAAAAAATTGATGAGTAACAGATTCCAGGTTTTATTATGTATATAACTCAAGAATAATGTTTTCAAAATAAATATGTAATTTGTTTTAAAATTCATACGTTTTCCATTTTCTGGACAGTGTATTAACACTTCTTTGAAACCAGTAACTAAAACTTCCAACAGGTTTTCTGAGCAGACAGCTCGTACAGCTCGTCTGCTTGACCTCAGAGTCTGTAGAAGACGCAGGGCGACAGTGTGAAGAATTACTCCCCTTGATGCAACTCTATGACAAGCCACCATGAGTTCCACAAACAGTCGGAACACAGCTGGGAAACAAGGGCATGAATAATTGCAGGTGCCCAATTGATTCTGCAAGCTGTATTCTAGACCTTTATATGAGAAAAAAGTTGTGGTTTATTATTGATTCTATAGATAAGACTGAAATTTAGTGTTTTTTTGTTTTTTTTTAAATTTCCAATCAAATTAAGCCCACTCATATTGTAAAAATCTATAAGTTAAAAGGATGTAGTAAAAAAAAAAGTATACAACTGTTTCACCCACCTTTCTTCCAATCAAAGCAGATGGATGATTCTGAATCTCCTTCATAGCCATGTTCTGTGAAAATACTTTCTCCATCTTCATCTAGTCCTAGCTTCAGCAGTTGCCTCACTTCATCCTCATCTGCAATATCTTCACGTTCTTTCAGGTTCTAGATTTCCCCAGATGAAAAAAATGAATCAGAAAAAATTATTCTTTTCATCAAATTTATTTGAGCCATTTCAAAGACTTAATCATATTTCAAAGTTTTGCTGTTTTTTTTTGTTTTTTTGGTAGTGGGGTGGGGGTGGGGATGATTATCAGGTTGTTGAAGTAAGAGAATTAAATGGACAAAAAAAAATTCATCTAAAGCTTATTGTAACACATGTTAAATTAGTTCGCTCTTTTCTCGTGATTAACAAGTTGTTACAACGTTATGATCAAATTACTACGCCATAATAGTGTCGTGTGTAAAATTACAGCCAACTTGGTCTATTACACTTATATTATGAATATTTTGCACGCAGAGTGTGCCATTATTTTAACCTAATGTTTCTATTAAAATATCATGTTTAAATATAAGACAACTTTAAATTCTTGTAATGCAAACATACACAAAAAGTTTTTTATTAATGTAACAGTAAAATTTGGGTTTTTTAATTGGACAGAAAAAGTCAATTACTCACCAACATTAAAACAATTTGTGAATAAGAGTACTCTAGGATTGAAGGACATCTAGGTAATGCCACATTTAGCAACATTTGAAACACAGCTGACAATTTACAGGGCTCCAGGTGAATGCAGCTTTGTAGGGCTGAATTGAGACGCAGCCATAAATCATCTTCTGATCCTCTCTATAGTACAGATAAAATATATATACATTTTTTTAAAATTATCCCCCCCCCCCCCAAAAAAAAAGTTGGAAAAAATAATAAAATAATTTCTAAAAAAAACTTGGCTTCTTTATATAAACTAAAAATTTGCAATTATGCAAATCACACGGTGAACAATTTGAAGAATTATCTTCATTTCATTACGCCTCCACTATCAACAACTTTTAAAGTAATCATTAAACACTTTCTCTCCGGAATTATTTTCCATGTTCTGACGGAATTATCTATTTTGCCTTTTTGATACGCACTACTATGTTGTCTCTAAGCCTTCATAACTTTTTTGTTTTTCATTAGAAAGTGCTAAGTTTGGTATGAAATTAAATGGAAATGCATGCTCTTTACAGGCAATACAGACTTAGCTTTAAATTTTAATAGATGTAGGTGATTTTGATTTATGGAAAATAATAATTTTTTTTTTAATCTTACCGAATTTTCGATAAACGCTCATTCCAAGTCACACAAAGAGAAATATATAATCCAAAGTGTAACAAAAATGTTTTTTGTCTGAACTATATCCATATGTGCATCACAAATAATAAAGATCAACTTAAAAAAAAGAAAAAAATTAAACAACAGAGCTAATTATCCATTGTCACCGTCACACAAAAAATGTGCGGAAAAAAAATTAACTATTTCCACTGGAAACAATTTGTTGCAATTATGAAATATTTGCACTGTTTTCTTGTATGTACTAACATAATGGAAAATTTACCATAAATTTTTTATATTTTTTCATCTGGATTTAGCTATGGTGAGCCTAAAAAACAATCCATATGGATGTGCACTTTAGCTGGGGGCGGGGCTGGTTGTTCATCAGCTGATGAATTACCAATTTCTTTATTTCGTCACTAGTACTACTTATACTAGTACTAGGATTATAATCATACTATTCAACAGAATCAGCTTCTGCATTTGAAATCATAAAATCATTGTCTGAATCATCATCAAAGTAATATTTTCAACCTTTATTAGATCGATCACCAGATGGGTCAGGTCAAGATTTCATGTTTGTAAACAAAAATAAAATGGACAATGTAAACTACCGCTTCAAACACTTCGTGCTATGCAAAACCTCTTTCAAACACAGAAAAAGCTGATGTTTTACAAAGGGAAATCATTCTAGAATTGAATTTAAATAACTAAAAACCAATAGCTAAGAAAAGAACCGAAATAAACGGGTTTTTATACATCGACGATCCCATCGTCGATATGCCAAAATCTTCAGTTCAAATCGACGACGGGAGCATTGTTCCGGAGAGAAAGAGTTAAAGTAACCTATGGATATTGGTAAAACTGTTTCCCAAAGAGCCTCTATGTCACGAACTTGTTATTGTATAAAACTTTGCCTAATATCTTCCAGCACACTTACTTTTTGTGAAGGAGCAATGGTGTGGCATGAGAAACAGACCATCATAACAGCCTCAATGAACTCCAGCTTGGCTTGGTGACTGAACAAAACTCTGGGGTTAGGCTCAACATCACCAGTCACATTTGCGCCTTGGTTTGCCAGCAAAGTGTCCTGCCTGCTGAACCTCTTATCCCCACTCATGGCATGTGTGTTTGATTTGCAGCTATTTTCTTTAAGACAAGGATCGAGTGGTTGTACATTATAAGTTTCAGTGTGCCCCAGAGGACATCGTCCATTGTCACTGAGCTCTCCAAGTAAACTTAATGCAAGTATCAGAGTTTCCTGAAATTAGAGTATAGACTTGTTTTGAGTATAGTTAGACTTGTCAATCTCACTCCAGTCACCAGGATTTGTGCTCCCTAATTTTTGTGTCAAGAAAAATAATATTTGAAAACATTAAATAGATGAATCAACTTGTCTGCCCAGTGGTGAAATGAAACATGACATGTCACAGAAGAGAATATAAAACTTATTTAAAAACAACAGAGTAACATTGTTGATAGCTTTCACATGGATCTGTTTTGCAAAATCAAATGAGATAATTCTTTTAGCTATTATTTAAAACCCTGTAAAAAATATGATGCAAATAAGAAGATATTGTAAGTGGGTCTGCTGGGGCAGCAGGGATGTTTGGTGGGTCATATAGAAACTGTGGGTCATATAGAAACTGTGGGTAACACGTTTGACATGTAAAGTAAATAGCATTTGGAATAAGTGTTCTTGGAATAAATCAATTATAAACCAAATTTTAAAATAACTAAATAGAATCCTCCACAAATGTCAATTTACTACGATTAAAATATTTGTTGGTGAATTTTATAAAAATTTCTAGTTATGGGTTGTAATTAAATATTTTTTTTAAAGATCTGACCTTATTTAATATCTCAACTATCAACTTGAAGCAATAATCAATGCAATTTTAAAATCTAACGAAACTATCAGTACCTGAACTACATGCTTGCATGGGGATTCTCTATAGCAGGCCCTAAACATACGACTGTTCATGCAAAGTTTGGCACAAGTCTTCCACATGTCCAGTAGGACAGGTAAAGTCTCATTAGTTGTATTGGGAGGGCTAATTGGCTCCTCCTCTCTTTCTACATCTTCATTGACTGGTGTGAAATACATACTGTCATCTAAATCTGGCTCATTGCTTTTCTGGGTCTTGGGAGATGCCAGGAGATTGTCATTATAAAATTTGAGAAAGTCATTATTCTCATCAAGTAGTGGGGGTGAGTCTCTGGCTTTTCTGTCTTTAGCATTTTGGAGAGTCATCAGCTGAAGTGTTGTGGTGACGGTGCAAGTCCTTTTGGCTAGAGTATCAATGAAAGTCTGGATGACACTTCCACCCTCATAAACAGTTTTGTGGTCTGATGAGTTGCCCCTGAGTCTGCGCTCATCAATCATCACAAGGGCTTCAAACACACTCATCACAGGGGCCCGAAGCTGTTCATATTCCAAAAGGTTGGTCAGTTTAGTGAGACCTCCTCTGGCAAGAAATATGGACATGACTTTATCCACTTGCAGGACGTAGGGCAAGGCTGAGACACAGAGTAGCATGATGGCACCTGGTACAGCCCCATCAAAAGATGTATCTTCAGCAGACGAGATTTCTGCAGGTGTCAATGAGCCACTGACCATGAGGGAATCTATGAGAGACTCCTGGGAATTTATCATAGACACAGACCCTAGCACAGATCTTGTATCAGAGATGGACAATGGCAAAGACGGATTATCACTATTTATAACATTAGGATATTCCCCATCAGCTTCTATTGCACTTGGATCAGTCTGGTCTGAGGGGCCTTGGGTTGTATAATTAGTTTTATCTGGATAAAGTCCAGGCATACGAACTCTCATATGAAGCACATGAAGGTAAATACCAAAAAATAGCTCCTCTTTGATCTCAGTGTTGCCCCTGATTGCAAGAGTCATCAAATGTTTAGCACAAGTCATTGCCAAACTTTCATCCTCTGCAATGATCAGTTTTCTCAAAGTTCGTAGAGACTTCCAGCGCTCAAGCAGACGCTGCCTTCTCATTTCTTCTAAATTGGAACTAGAAAACCCAGAGTCCAGTGTTGTTGGGAGCCCCGCTAATAATGGACTAGAGCCCTCAAGATAACAGTGGACACACCTGCATAAGTCCTGTGAGAACGCAGAGCGATCCTCATTAATGCCATCTTTTAAAGTTGTGTTGGTGAAGCCTGACGTTTTAGTTCCTTCTTGATGCTCATGTGCACCCAGAAACTGGTCCAGAAGTACAGATGTCAAGGTGTCCAGAGCATAGCTCCTTACAGCCGGTGAAAAGTGTGGTAGCTGAGGAACTATTGCCGAGATGATTTTCTCAGGCTGAAGACAACAACAGACACCTACAGAACGGAGCATGGACAGGACCTGAACATGGCTGGATTTGAATTTAGCTTCAGACAGATATTCCAGTAAAATGTTAGACATTTCAGCAACAACACACCAATGAAGTGTTTCTGTGTGTTTTTTGTTTGAGCTGTGCAGGGTGTGACTGATATTTACACTGTTTTCAAAATCTGCATCAGTGTTATCATAATGACTTGTCTGAACACAAGTGTAGTATGGTACACCTAATATATCATGATGGTGGTCATAGTATGAGCCATACTCACACTTTCTGTGACGGCTCTTCAGGCATTTCACAGAGTGTATGTAGTTGACTTTGATCCCCTTGAGTGTGGTTATGAGAGCTCCTATGCAGCGTACCGGATCAGCTGAAGTGTCAAATATGTGAGCACTGCTGACATCTGATATCTGCGTGCTGCTGAGTCTGTCAGTGGCACTAGTTTTTATCTGTTCTGAGGATGTTTCCTTTGAATCTGCTTTGCTTAAATTCTCAGAACTTCCATTAAGGAGGCTACTTGAAACTGCCTTTCCTTGTGATTTATGTTCAAAGTCTGGACTGTCCACAGGAGATCCATCTGGGCCACAACATGAAGGTTTCTGCAGAACAGGTTCACTTTCAAAGTGGTTTTCACAAGGGGTCACAGATATTTCTGGTGTAACGACACCCCCCAGTCCTGAGGGTTTTGAGCTGTCACCCGAGGATAAAAACTCTGTTTCAAAGACGTCACTGGCGGGTGGTGTTTTATCCATCTCATGGGTCTGGAGTTCAATAAAGTCCATGAGCCGCTTTATCCTGTTAGAAATGTCAGAGTTAGAGAGCTTGGAAGTCAAGTAGTTAGCATCATTGATACTAGAAGGGTTGAAGGGTAAATTGGTGTAGATGGCTTGTGTCAGCTGCATAAGGCCACAGACCATGTCCGTGGCCACGCCAGCCTCAATGCTTGTCTTTGATGTCACGGACTGACCACTCATGGAAGTTATAGTGCTCCGACTAAAGTTGGGGCTGCTGGGGATCAACCAGTCTAAAATTTTACTGGAAGAAGAAAGAGAAATACATTATTTTTAATTATGAAATATAAAAATGTAATGTTCTGTTTCTTGAACTTAAACTCCATCTTAAAATTGCATAATTAGCTAATGTGATCAGGAATCTTCTTCAACTTTCCTCCTTTTAATTTCTTAGCCATGTACAAGAGTGCAACAAAATTTTTTAAATTATTCTTTACTATAAAAAAAAACATAACATATTTTTAAATAGATTCCAACTAGAAAATTGAACAAATAGATGAATGTATTCATGCAAATTTCGGACAATTAATTTTTTTATGGATTCCAAACTTTGGTCAGTCAGCTGTAACTAATAAGGCCACTTTTTGCACTACCATGTTTTGTGCAAAGATGGCTCAGTACTTTTGACCTGGTCAGCATCCAGTAAGTACACATGTAATAATGGTGGGTTTTTTTTTTTACCATTTCATCCTCCCCAAAAATAATTGATAAGATCATTCCACCTGCTATAAACCCATAGCTGGGAAAGGTCCCCAATCAGTTTGGCTGTAGGATTAACATTGTGCTACACTGGTATTTACATTTTCTTAAAATTTCTATCATAACTTTACTACAAACAAAAAGAGAGTAAAAATACTTGTTTAAAAAACTATGAAAAGCCAAAAGCCAAAGAAACAAGCAATCAAAGTGAACATTTTTTAAATTAAATTTTATTTTCTACTTACCAATCCAGCAGTGTATCATAAGTTTTGAGGTTGATAAGTATCTTGACTCCATTTTGTTGAGTGGCTACAATACCAGACAGTGTCAGCACTGCTCTCACAGCTTGTTTGAGGAGGGCAACTTTCTGTGCTCCATGCCAAGGAAAAATCTCTACTTCCTCATCTGACAGTGAGGTATTTCTCTCACTTTTCAGTTCTTTGGCCTCAGGACTAAGGCTGGCCCTGGGTTTATCTGTACTGTCAAAGTCATCAGTATCATGGCTTGCATCTTTTTGACTCTCAGGCAAAGATCCTTTCATGTGCTCCTCCTTTTGAGAAGCTAACCATTCTTCAGCCTTAGAGATGCCATACATTGCATCCAATGTGGGAACTTGATGGCGGAAGCGTGATATGAAATGCAAGAAATGAGGTAAAATTGTTGCAGAGAGGGCCCTCCCTCTGACATTTTGGCTCAAGTCCAACTCTCCAAGAGAAAGTAAAAGTCTGAGGATTATTCTTATCAGATGAAATGCAGTCACTGATATGTGAGAATCTTCCACTTGACCCAATGAGCCAATGTACTCATCGTCTGTTTCAGAGTCTTCTTCTTTGACATAGGGTGACCACAGGTGACCCCTCATGCCACGTTTATATCTAGGTTGTTTCAACCTGCGCTCCTCAAGCCTTGATGTCTCACTGAGGTCTGTTACATCTTCGTTTTCTGTATCGGATTTGGATGTGGGTAATGGCCTGTCAAATGAACATTCAAACAAATTATTTTGTTAACAGTAAAAAAACTTTTAATTGTGACAGAGTGGAAACAATGATAACTAACAAAACGTAACATAAGTTGGCCAGGACAGCTATTTCTACACAGTAAAAGATGAGTTAAAACAAAGTCGCTGTAGAATTGAACTTGCTTTGGGTGTGAAAATAAAAATTTTGGAATAAATTGTCCATCATAGTAAAGGAAGGCATTAAATTGATAATTTTAAATTGATAAGCTCACCTTTTTGAAGGTGTGGATCTGGTCATCCTTTTCTTTGTCTTGGCTTCTTTATTTTTACTATGACATTTCCTATCATGTTTGATTCCATTCATCTGATAGACACTGCTCTCTACCCTCCTCAGCTTCATAGTCTGTACACTTGGGCAACCAAGCTGTTTTAGTTTGGAAGACTTGTTCATGAGCTGAAAGCAGGAGCTCAGTGGCAGTTTAATGTTATAAGTCTCTGAGGATAGAAAGAATAGCATTGTTGATTTCATATCCATTATTTTGTGGGTCAGAAAATATGCATCATTATTTATGATAAATGCTCCTATAGAATGCAATAAAATAAATTGTCCTCATTAATGTAGAAGGTAAATATTTTAATATTTAAAAAAATATCAATTACATGTTTGCAGGAATGATTGTTGCATTATCTAGAGGGCAAGATGGATTTATTTTTTACTGAAAGCCATATGATTGAAAATAAGTGCTCTTTTTTACTTTCTACCTAAACCATATTTATAATAATGATCATGTTTTTTTTCACCCCCAATAGCTAACATGATCACAGATCAACATATAAAAAATTAACCGACATCATTTTAACAAAACATTTAGGGACAATATATCAAATCATGGAATATATTCAGTTCAGAAAGGAGTTTAGCTAGTTAACCATAGGCAAAGTCATGACTAAAACATTCTGTTAATTGTGTTTGATTACCGTCCAATGATTGGCAAAACCGTTGGTTTCTGGCATAATCTGTGGGATCCTCATTGGCCTGGCTATTTGTTTGATCTAGGGGGCAAGATGGTTTCATGTGGGAGCAGAATGGCAAGAGGTTGAGCAGTACTTCACATAAATCATGTCTTTGGGTAACACCCTGAAATGCATTTGATAAGTATACTTTTTTAGCAGTTGGATATTTTCTATGAACATATCATAGAAAAAGATAAATTAAAAAATTACACTGAATCTAACATAATTTGAGTTCATAACTGACAATGCATTTTTATTTTATTTGCCTTACTTAAAAAAATATGGAAGACTCATCATCATTTATGAGAGTTTCTCCCTTATCCTCTCCTGCTATCTCCCCACTAGGCTCTCAATCTTAGCCTCATCCACTTATTGAAAGCTATATGATTGAAAATAAATGCTCTTTATAACTTTATTTTATACATGTTCTGAATTAATATTACTTGTATTTAATTAACCTTCAGCATACACAAAAATAAAGGAAAAGTAACAGCAAACAAAAATAATTTTAAAAGTCTTTTTAAAAAATAATTTTAAAAAAAAAAAGTATTATTTTCCAAATTGACCTTTTTTTTTTCATTTTCAATTAAGAATTTTGAAGACAAGTATTAAGTAATCACCAATCAATGTTTAATATTTTACATACATGATATTAAATTAGTAAGTATTCAAGAAGACAATATTTCTAGTTTACGCACTTTGTAAATTAAAATACTTCATTAATGCAAACTTGAAAATGCTATTAACACAATTATTGTACAGCTATATCAAATTCTACATAAGGCATAACTACTAATCATGGGTGATATACTAACCATTTTTTTTAAAGTACATACCTAAAATGAATAAATGTCATATAATCTCTAATGAAACCTTTTAATACCTTTAAGCCAACTCTATCTACAGCATATAGCAGACGCCAGCCCCTCCCTCTAAGCATGTAGTCTTCCAGTGAGTGTGTAGCATCCTCCTCTGAAAGATCCCTAGTCACCTCATCAACATTTCTCATAAACTCTTGACTCAATTCATTGCCAATGTTCCTCATCTCCCTAGGGCAAAAGAGAAAATTAGAAATGCTAATTTGTACATACAACAAGGAAATATTAAGATAAAGCATCTACATTTAATATGCATCACATATAAATTTCAAAAGCATCTCATACATAATTAAAATGAGTAGAACA
The DNA here is from genome assembly GCA_964033795.1 of Lymnaea stagnalis. NCBI lineage: Eukaryota > Metazoa > Mollusca > Gastropoda > Lymnaeidae > Lymnaea > Lymnaea stagnalis. The sequence continues at coordinate 31,866 of CAXITT010000176.1, forward strand.
GAGTAGGGTTAAACCTGAAAAAATAAACGCAACAAAACAGCGAACGTGACGGCAGAAAGCCTTCGTCAGCGAACAAAACAACAGAAAAAACGGTATAAAATAAAAATAAGAAATAGCACTTAGCTGTTAAGTAGTATCTGTGGGCAGCAATAAAAGTGTGGCAGAAGGAAAATGAGTGAGAGTTTAAATATGCAGCGGCGAAAAAAAGGGGGGAGAAAAATGTTCACTGTGATAGGTCAGAACGTGGAGGGGCGGAGCTAGGGTCAAGCTGTGAACAGAGACATAACATTAATCCCATCTGACGTCAAAGTGCCGTAAGTCAGGATAAGTCTGTGTTCCAAATTGACCCGGCTGGCGGTGTTCGTGCTAGGTGGACTTTTCAATAAGTGCGATTGTGGCTAGCACGAAGACTCATCATTTATGAGAGTTCCTGCCTTATCAAAAACAATTGGGGGGAGGAGCGCCCCCCCCCCAAATTTTTATTTTTGTGCAGGGGCCCCAGACCTCCCCCTGCCCCCTTCATCTAAAGAGCCATCGGGACCCTTGATTTTTGCCCTACTTCCCAATAAAAGTGACAGTATAGCTAACCCTAGTCTCCAATTTTCGTGCGCATAGATATACTGCCTAGTGGTGTAGGTAGTATTAGTTTGGCCCTAAGCGTTTTTTTTTAATGCAACCCCCCCCCCAGCCTTTATCTTTGTCCATTAAATACATCTACGCCCATTTTCGTGACCCTGCTAGTCTGGTGCCCGGGGACAACTGTCCCCCTCTGCTACGTCTCTGGCCACCCGAAAATCTAAGTGCCCTCCCCACCTGGAGGAAATAGTCTTAAAGAAACACTGAACACAGTGGTAAGATTATATTTTTCCTGCTTACCTAATTGAGAAGTAACATTTGCCCCACTATCTAAAAAATTAATACTTTTAAAAAAATGTAATTTTTTATTTAAATATTGAAGACCCCAAAGAGTTAATAGAGACAATTTCATTGCTTGAATTTTCAAAGTGGAAGTGGAATGGGTAACTGAAGAAATGAAATGCAAAATTGGAGTTTTTGAAATCAGCTAATTTAATTTAAAAAGTTGATTACAATTCAGATGTTTTCAGATGTGAAAATTTGTATAAAACTGTTTACTTTAAGACTAAACAGTTTTTTTTGGTACACTTGAATGGTCCTTTTACCTCATGTGTGAAGTGCCAACGCTTAATTTTCAAGAAAACGAATTAGGAAAGAGAAATTTAAAAATAATGCCAGTAAATTGATATACCACTTTTTTTTGTAAGTTTCACCCAAGAAGAATTAGTGCTCTACTTTCAGTGCACAAGGGGTACAGATTTAAGTGGAGCATGTGAGAACAGGTTGAAGCATTTGGAAGAGGAAGGGATAAAAGCGTGGGAAAGATCGGCTTTAAAAATATAATAGAATATATTATGGAGAAAAGATTATGAAGTTAAACATAGAGGAAAAAATTCTATTGAAAATGAAGGGAAATAAATGAGAATATCTCATGCATATTTAGATTTGTGTTCACAATATCTGAAAAGGTCTGATAAGCTAGATTAGATAAATACATGTCAACAGGAATGAAATGATGTTAAGGAACTCTTCTCTCAGTTATATTTAATTTAGATACTGACAAAAAGAAAGAAAAAAATAGAGTGTGACCAAAATGTATTTTTTGAAATGTTTTTGAGAGTTGGGAGTTATGGTCATAAAATTATGACTATTTTAAAGTGAAAATGACTGATCATACAAAACAAATCACACATTTATAAGTTACTAATATCAACTTTGTAGAAGAAACAATGATAGCAAACATGTTTACTTACTTCTTTGATGCAATATGTAATATTTTGAGGAAAAACTATGTCAGATTTGCACAAATTCTGTTGCCAAAGAGTCATAAAAGTTTTTTTGAATAAACTTATATTTATTTGTTCCTAAATTTTAACTGTTAATATTTTTTCATAAACCTGTCACACGAAAAGGAACACTGAAAAGTGAAGCCCATAAACTAAATGATCTATGATATCACACATGAATAATTCATGGGAGTGAACATCAGACAACTAATCAACAACTAGCCAAGGGTTTTCCCCATAAAACATATCTTAACTCATTCAAACTCAAACAAATATTGATTTATAATGCACATGACAAAAATCCAGTTTCATCTTTTTACTTCCTACTAATCTAAGTTTGCCGGTTAACAGACAGTGCATAACAGTTAAATAATATTTATTTATAAATAATACACTAATAAGAAACAGCCTTCCCATTTAAAGCTAGAAGATTTTTTGGTCTAAAAGAATAATTTAAAAATAGGGTACAGAGTGACCTACATATTCTTTTTCTTTTTATATTTAAACAGGAAATGTCAGTACTGGGCAACACCAATGTGTTTGTTGTTGTGTATCTGAGTATGTGACACAATCAAATATTTGCTTCTTTCTCACTGACCTAGTTTTATTGCTATGACCTAAACATGTGCAGTACATGCATATTAAATCTATTGCCATGTAAATGGGACAGAAGTTTTAAATGCTTGTTTCAATCTGAGATGAGTCTTATGACCATTAAATAATTTAGTTATAAGCCTATGTTATTCCTTAGTCATGAATTTGGAATCTCTAATCCCATTTAACCAGAATATTTATTTTGATTCAAACTCGTCTATTAAATTAAACTCTCCATTTGTCTAAAACTAACAAGTAATTATGGTAATACTCACCCAATACAAATATCTACCCGCTCTTCGAGACTTATGTTGATAAAATGAGTCAGAAACTTGTCCAAAACAAATCTTTGTTGCTATGGAAACAAATTAAACAATTCTTTAACTAATTGGTTATTGTTAAAGAAAACATTTCCCTCCTAAATAAATATTACAAATGAAATGTTTTATAAAAAAGTGAAACATGTAAAATTTATCTAAAAATGTTTCGCACGGATTATGAGAAGTGGAACTTACATCCTCTAGGAACTCATCATATTTATGAATAATGTAACCAAACAGATCACCTTATTATTATGCTCAAAATCAAATCCATGGTGTAAGACCTACAAATGTCACCCAAGTTTAACAAATACAAAAACTGAATTTATCCTCTTTTATAGCTTTTGCAGTTACTATCATTTTCTTTACTTGCCTCTTCCCAAAATTGGAATTAGACCAAACATCTGTGTGGCACACAGAACTTAGTTTAGAAAATGGGTTCTTAGCTTGTAGTCCATGGATCCCTTGGAATGAAGGTGTAAGGGGTCCATAACAGCACTTCCTTTGTAATTTTATTATATGCATTTAAAAACTTTAAATGGTTTTCATCTAACTGGCCTTAATTGTCTTTAGTTATAAAAATCCAATGCAGGATGAGAAATCACAGTCGCTTGGAAAGATTTGGAAGTTGTGTTTCCAGGCACCACAGGGAAGGAAATGATAAAAAGAATGAAGAAACTGTGCATTAACTAAGCCCTTTAATAAGAGGCGCAACAAAAAATGGTGTAATTTGAAGTGGCAATCAAATCACAAAATAAATGCAAGACAAATTCAGCTTTAGTCACTAATTTTTCCTGTTATTATTTCCATTCATTTCATCACAGATTTGAACTAATACTAGGTTACCTCCTTGGGTTCAGTATGAGTTTTAGGCACTCATTTTGCCTGTTATTATTATAATTTATTTTAGCACCCTAACATAATTTTTTTTCTTTGTGGGGTTGTGAGGTGGAGAGGTTACGCCTTGTTAAATGTATCTGCCCACCAGCAAGAAGCTACTTTTCTTTCTTAATAGATTCACTATCCATTTTCTTCCAAATAAAATAAATAAATAACTGTTAAGACAAGTGCCCCACAAGAATTTTGTTTTGAAGCGAAGACTTATTACCAATTGTTTGTTTGAATTAAATTAGCATTCACATTTATTTTTTTATTCTACTAAAATTCAATACGTTTTTCAAAAATGTGTTGTCTTTTCTTATTCCATCTCTGTACATCTGTCAATCTCATATATTAAATTGTCAAAATGTGTGAATAAAGAAAACTACTGCTTATGTTGTTGATTAGAACTGAGTTGGAGATTCAAAGCTATAATATCTGTCAGACATTATCAGGTCCGATTTATGGTAGTCAGTCTTGTATCATCATGAATCATGTGTTAACAACTACTTGTTAACACCATGTAAACATAACTGTACCACACATTGTAGTCAATGAGTATAACATGCCCTATGTTGTCATATTAGGACAGGATATATTAAAAAGCTTATCTACAAAAAAGCAATAGTTCATGTTTTGAAATGGTATGCAAACAGATTAAAATAACCTGATAGCGAAATAAGGGTAATGATAAGAAAAAAATGCAATCGAAACATCAGTCAGCCAGCTCTTAAAAGTTTATCACCAGAAACACAATAGAGTAACCAGCTTGATGATGTGATTTGCTACTAGCAGATATAATTATAATGAAAAATGGTTTAAACATCTCTAATAGATGGTAAGAAATTGGTCAATATAAGGTGTATATGCGTTCAACAATATGCTTTTATATGAGTAAGAATCTCATGAAAGAGCCATTAGTTAAAGGACTTACATAGAAAGAATTTAAATACCATTAACTTTAAAACAGGTTATTCTTTCTGCAAAAAAAGTATTTGAAAATAAAATAAATTTATTTGTAGATTAATTAAGTAGTTTTTGGAAACTTACATTTTTTACTTCCACTTTCATTAGATTAAATGTGGGTTTTGCTTATTTCAAGGCTATAAAATTGTTTATTGTATTTGTTGGGTTTTTTTCCTTCAACCTAAACTATGATCCATATCTAAAAATGTTACTAAAATTAGATGTGTCTTTTTGTAATCACTTAATTAACAACCTCAACACATGAAATAATAGTTACCTGTATCTTTTGTTCTGTGTGCTTGTCATTTTTCCACCTGATCAGTTGGGCATATGACTCCCAAATGGAGAAGAGTGTAGCCATCTTGTCAGGAAGTGTCTGGGACTTCATGACTTAACTGAAATGGTCAAATAAAAAATGGTTTACTCTAGTAGTTTGCAGTCTCTGTGTGCCAACTATAAAGCTCTTCACCAAAATTTAACATAAAGCTTAATTATATGGCTCACACAATCTGACTTGACTTCATAAGCAAGACTGTTGACCAGGGAGAGCTCCAAATAGGTCATCCAAGGAAGAAATAGTTGAAAACCAAACTTTTACAAAAGTCTTTGGACAGAGAGCCGTGCATAATGATAATGATGATTTCCTATTGTTCTGTCACCCCTAAAGACCCATGTCAAGGGTCTAGAGAAAAGGGTATAAAGGAGCATGCAGCATATAATTTGAAGAGGGGGAAATGACACATTTATAAAAAATGTTGTCCATTACTTATTCAAAGCATTTACAGTATTTCCATGCAAAGCTGCTTTTAGGCTTGTTCTGTAAAAGCAAAACTTATCCTGGCTAAAATATAGCAAATAATTCTAATTAACACTTGTTTATATATATAGCTCCAGAAGATTTATACATAAGACCAACTAATATTTATTATTCTGCTCCTGTCAGAGACTTAATAAAGAGTGATGACAGTTTTCATGCATTTCAAAAAAAAAGTTACATCTCATATTTAAGGTTTTAAAAAATGTTCACTTCTGAAATGCTACCAGAATTGTTTGTAGCAAACTTATCAGAGCAGTTTTTACTTACTAGCACACATAAACCCAATTAGTTGAGCCTGATAAAATTGATAAGGAAGGTTTACTTGACAAAAATAAAAATTTAAGGGCTCTGCAGCAATGCAGAAACTGTAATCTACACCAATACATTTAGATAGTTTCTTCTTCCAAAATATTATTATTTTGAAGCTACTATAATCCCTATTCATGACAAGTCCCTAAGTAACAAATTGATAGTATAGCCCATCCATTTCTTAAGGCCATATTCACTACTAATTATACTCAGATCAACAAGGAATACAGCTTGTAAGCAGCCTCATTTAAGTGTGACATCTTTGATAACTTTGCATCAAGCTCCAGGAAGCCATTGTTGTTATATGACAACTAAATGAGTTGTAGCCGGTTGCTTAAACAAAATGTTCACACAAGAACATGCAGCTAAGTGTCAGTATCTATATGACCATTGATTTTGGACTACACACAACAACAAAGCGCTGAGTGAACACTGTGTTAACTCTAGGCACACTGAAGTCAGTCAGTCGACAAACATTCCCTACGTAAAGGTAAATGCGCCGAAATGATTGGAATGGTCTTTTGTATTTGCAAACATAGGATATCATTAAACCTAGTAGTAACTTGATGGCTCTAATATACCCCCCTATTCTTCCCCTCTGACCTATACTCCCTATCATGCCTCCACAATGTTCTCCCCATGGGGTACCCAGAGGACTACTACTCCTATCCATGATATACCTGTTCATTAACAGGCTCCTACCTCCTTCAAGGCAAGCCTGGTCGCCAACTGCACCAGTAAACAACATAAACACCTTTCCCAAGCAATGGACACTAAACCACTGCTCCATTGAGATATGGATGAAACCCTACAAACACCAGCTCTACATAATATTAGATAGACCCACCCACAACCCCTCTATCACATTCCTGATTGTCATCTTGTGAGAGGAGATATGCACATAAACCCCGGCTCCTGCCATACCACCTCCACACACCCCTGTGGACTGTGCCAAGAGCCAATCAATTGGAACAGCATAGGCGTAGCATGCGACACATGTGGAATCTGGTTCCACCTGCTATATGCCGATGATTGATCCGTGGACTATGGCGAAACGAGTCAACCCTCTTTTGCATGGTCTTGTACACGCTGCTAAAGCATCAACAACGACAGCTTCACATTCCACAGCTATCAACTGAACTGATCAAATTCCTCCTCTCCCCTCTCATCAGCCAATCCAAACGCTGAATCTGAAGTAAAGCTGTTTGCAGATGACTGTCTTGTCTACAGAGAGATAAACGGCTACGATGACCACAACCACCTCCAAAAAGATTTGAAGTGCCTTATGAATTGGGTGGACAAATGGGGCATGAAATTTAATGAAACCAAACGCTACACAATGAGCATCTCAAGAAAAAAAAAACATCAATCTATATGTACTCACTAAACGAGACAATTCTCCAACAAGTATCAATTAATCCATACCTTGGAATTCTCTTCTAAAATAACCTAAAATGGTCACCCCATATAAACAAAATTTCAAAAAAAGCCAACTCCACCCTAGGTTTCATTCGGAGAAATCTGCACCACTGCCCAACTTCCTGCAAACAAAATGCCTACCTCGCACTGGTCCGTCCACTACTAGAATATGGTGCGATCATCTGGGACCCACACCTTAAGCAAGATGAAGCAAATTCAACGTAATGCGGTGCATTTCATCGCACGAGACTACAAATCCACCACTTCTGGCTTCGTCATTGGCCTCTTGAAAAGATTTGACATCCCCTCCCTTAAAGACAGACGAGAGGAACTCCGCCTGATATTCTTATATAAAGTGGTCATGGGACTGGTGCCGGCCATCCAAGCAGACACATACCTCACCCCACAGAAGCCGGGTCGACTGATCAGAGCCAAACGCTCACTGAACACTGACTTCACCACTGACAACCCCATAAACAATTACACCCGAAACAATAGCAAATGCTTCACTGTGCCTTGATGCAACACAGTGCAGTATAAACAATCTTTCTTCCCACGCATTAATAGCTTGGAACCACCTAAACAATGCCGCTGTGAATTCGACATTGGTCGAATGCTTCAAGGCTGCCCTGGCATCTGCTAGGAGCTGTTAGACTAGCAACACCATTCCCCCAACCGTTGCACAGATGCCAGTATATGGATGCAGCAAGGAACACTACCATAACCATAATATAATAACAAACATTAAGTTTCCTTAAACCTATTCTTGTCATTTGAATGAAACTTTTCATTAAATGATAATTTGTAGATATAAGCAAGTGATACTGTTTCTTTAAGCAGTTGCTAAGCTATGGAGTATACTTGTAAAAAAAAAAGTGTCAATCTCACCCATCTGCCATCCCCTCATGAGCTCCCAGAAATGTCTAATTAGCTGAATTATTAATGGTAGGCCAAAAAGAATAGTGTGCATGAACTGACACATACATTATTTCTTTTAAAATGGATGCTCTACATTCTGTAATGACATTATCCATGTATTACAAAGTTAAAATGAAATGCTGATGTTGTAATTTATGATTATTTAACACATAATTTTAACAAATTAAAATTACTAGTTCCTAACTTTTAAACCCTAAAATACTGATTTATTTTAAAGCTGCATAAATGTTCAATAGTTGTTAGAACCAATGCTCCACAAACACCAAGATTACGTACTCAATTAAGACTTTAAGCTAATTCTTAAAAGTTTTAACTACTTCAAGGGCTTCATATAGAATGTGGGCTATATTGGTCAAATATTTCAGAAATAAATTTGTAAATGAAAAAATAATTTCTATACTTCCAAAAAAATCAATAATCTTAAAATTACTATTTAACATTAAAAAAAAAAATTACTATTTCATTAAAACACATTCTAAATAAAGGAGAAATTGATAATAATTTTCTAAATCTAATAATCAACATGGATCAATCTATATCTTTAAATATCAAAGAAACGTTTTTGAGAAGTGTTGTTGGTTTTCATATTAGAGATATAACATGAAATAACCATAAAAGTAAAAAAAACATGCAAATTAATGTTCATGATTAACTTAAGAAGTGTGCCTTATCTAAACATAAATGAACCTTTACCATAAAGCAAAGTTAGTAAATTATTGTTCTTATTAAGTCCATTATGATAAACTGAGAACTAATGAAAGTCCCCATACTTAAGATCTGATTATCATAAAAGTTGCAATCTCTACAACTCAAATATTTAACTATAAATCATCAAAAGCATTGTATTACAACAAATGTATGTATTAGAAATACATAATATAGATGTGAATTGATAGCTTTAGTTTGGAATTTTCGAAACTTCAATGGTATTTTATTATGTTTAACAAAGTAGAAGACCAAAGTTGTATATAACTGACAGAAACTAGCGATATTAGCTATTTTATCTATGCCACTACAAAATACAAAAAGAAAAGTTATACCGTATTAAAAAATGTGATGAATATTTTTTTTAAAATCCCCTGCAGCTATGGCTATAAGAGAAAAAACAATTTATTTTTACTGAACTATCAGAAGCATTGAGTTGAATTAAGCTGAAGCAGACATAAATTATGTACATTTTTGCCATGACAGAACATGAAAGATAGTTTTGGAAGATAAATAAGAATGAGGCAAAAGTTTATGTCTGAAGTTGTAAGCAAAGTAAGGAAAACTTTTCATTTTCATAAATTTTTTGTGAATTTTATTTTTTTAGAAATTTAAAAATGAAATTTAGTCTTTAAGATAAGATTAGATTCTTTTATTGATCCAAACAATTGGAAATGTTTTTTGATGGCATTGTACATTTTCAGCACATAAATAAAACTTGAACACAAGACATCTACATTAAAATATCTCACTAGTGAAAAAACAGCCATTCAGTGGATTCTCTTAGTCATATCAGGGACTTATTAGTTCTCATTATGACTTGTGACTTCAGGGGGAGCACGCTGGTAAATTCATACAGATTGGGGAAAAAAAGAATTTTTATATCTTTCAGTCCTCATCCTGAGTGAAAGAATTTGTCCCAAGCGGGCCGATCCTAAGTATCTGTGATGAAAAGGGTGAGATGTATCATCAAAAATTTGTTTAGTTTTATAATAACATCTTTCATCAAATAGTTCTTCAAGTGAAAGATGTTTAGTTTGTGTTATGTTCCTAGCTTTCTTGATTAGTATGTTTATTCGGTATTTAATATCAAATGATGAATTCCCACACCAGCAGGTAATATTGAAATTAAGTATGCTTCCAAAAGTTGCACTGTAGAATAAGTTAACGACTTGTTTGTTTTACACCAAATTTGTACAGTTTCTTGAGGTAGAGCAGTCTGTGGTTGAATTTCTTATACTGCATTTGAGTGTGCTCATGCCATGTTAGCTTATTATTAATGGTGAAACATAAGTACTTAAATGCCTCTACTTTCTCTACACTTTGATTTTTTATGTTGAGATCTGTAATCTGGTGTTTCCCCCTCCTGAAATCAACAACCATTTCCTTTCTTTTTGAGACATTCAGCTGGAGAAAATTTTCATCGCACCGATTGATAAAGCTTGTAAGTAAGTTGCGGCATAAGCCTTCTCCCTCAGATATTAAGCCAACGATGGTGGTATCATCAGCAAATTTTAAGATTAGAACGGTGTCGCTTGAGCTCTGAATATCATTGGTATATATTGTATACAGCAAAGGAGAGAGAACTCAGCCTTGTGGCGCCTCGGTGCTTATTTCTCTGGTTAGAGATAATTGATCATTTATCTTGACATATTGTGGGCAATTTGTAAAAAAGTTCAGTATCCAAACTTGACTATTTAAATTTACACCCAACGAGGAAAGTTTATTTATCATTAGGTGTGGTTGGATAGTGTTAAATGCTGATGAGAAGTCTAAGAAAAGCACTCTGGCATATTTTTTAGGGCTTTATAGATGATGATAAAGTCTCTCCAACAATAGTAAGATAGCATCCTCCGTGCTTCTGGCGGGTTTGAAAGCAAATTGGTGGGGGTCAAGTTTTTGCTTTACTTCTTTCAAAACTAGTCTCAGAATAAGTTTCTCAAAACATTTCATTACTATAGAGGTAAGTGCGACAGGATGTAAATGTAAGTCGTTGTTGCAAGTTATATTATTTTTCTTTGGAATTGGTATGATTTCTGTGAGGTTTTCCAAGCTTTAATTTACAGTGACCTCTCTTGCTCATAGTTACTCATATGGTTGAAATCTTACTCAGTTCCAGTAACTCATCCAGCATTTTTTGTATTTTTAATAATCTAATTGAAAATGATTCTTAATTTTTTAAATGGGTAAAAAAATATTTTTCTCTTGGATTTTTGCCATTTTAAAACTTCTTATTTGTTTAAGCATTCACTACCACTTACCTAGTCTTAGAGTACTTCGTGCTTAATCACTTGCATTAAATCTAAGGAGTCTATATCTGATTATAATTAAAATATGCCAGACTTTTTAAATTCTGAAAACTAATACATTTTCAGTAACTGTTAGTTATCAATTATTTATTTATTTATTTAGGCATTTTTATATAGCGCTTACCATAAAGCTCTAAGCGCTTTACAATTATTAAAAACATGTAAACTAAGTAAAATAAAAATGAGACACTAGGATAGTAACTACTATACTATAGAAACAAT
>CAXITT010000176.1:43291-66064 GCA_964033795.1 Lymnaea stagnalis
TTTTGATGAAAAAAAAAGGAATAACCTTTTTCAACTTTAAATATATGAAAAAATTTAGTATTAATATAGTCTATTTCTAAAATTTTGATAGGCATATAAAATAACAAACCTAAAAAAAAAAAAAAATACCAGTAAAGAGTGCATTTAAGTACTATTTAAAAATGTGTTAGGGTTCTTAAATTTGGAAGAAAAGTAGGGATATCACTAATAAAAAATATTAGGAAAATTTTTAAAACAGGCTTTCCTTTTCAGAAACTGATTTAAATCAATTAGACAAACCAAAACTAAAAATAAACATTTAAAAAAATTAATTTAATGAAAAATACATTTGATTTTGCATTTTTAGGTAATTATTGAGATTTACATTGTCAGTGTACACATGTTTTAAATAATTTCAAATTTAATACAATGTTGGTAGAAGCCATTTTTACTTCGTAAGCGTGACCAGTAAGAAAAAAATATTGCATTTTTTTAAATTTATAATATTATTTTTATAAGAGTTGAATTTAATTCCTTTTCTGACTATCTGACAAAAAGTAATGTTATTTTGCTTTTTTTTTGTATCTCAAATTTTTAAGGTTTATGAAACTCCTGCGTGTTTTAAACCTTTAATGCAGTAAATTACTATAATTTATGTTTATAACATTAGTGAAATATATAGCAGATACTAACAAATAATTAAAATTTATAAGATATATGTATATGCATAATGATTGATATTTTTAAACTTTAAGATTTGGAGGGTAAGAACCTTAAATTAGACTATTTATTTTATATTTAAATGAATTTTTATACAAAAAACTTATCTAAATAAATTTGTATGTAGCTGAACACTCTTTGAGATAATGTTGCATGGTATTACAAGCCTTGTGTTGGTCTACTTAACTGTGTTTATTTATCAGAGATCAAGTCTAAAGATAATGCAGATGCCAGATGGGTGGAGCCTTATAATTCTTTATGTACGCCCAAAAGAAATATATCCTCAGCCTAAATTTTCTCCAAGACATTTAAGATCCATAATGCATTAGCTGCCTTGATATTTATTACCATAGGCCTTAAATACACTTCTATGTAGTTTTAGGAGCGAATTTTTAAAGAGAAAAAAGTCATGCCTATTTCATTGTGAAGAAGGGATTTTATCTCAAGGAAAGTATTATGAATTGGATGACTTAGTCCAGCGGTTCTCAACCTGTGGGTCGCGACCCCTTATGGGGTCGCACGACACTTTCACAGGGGTCGCCTAAGACCATCTGAAAACACATATACTCTGCAGTTATAAAGTATCAACGAAAAGAATTTTGTGGTTGGGGGTCGCCATAACACGAGGAACTGTATTAAAGGGTCGTGGCTTTAGAAAGGTTGAGAATCACTGACTTAGTCAATCTAAACATAAAATAATTTAATAGTATATGTTAATTAAATAGATAAAATTTAGCTTCTAGGAATTTAACCTTAAAAATTAACAAATTAAAGCTTCAGACCGTAAATAAAAGCAGATAATTTTTTTAAGGTGTATAATTTTCATTATCTACTGAACTGCTTATGCAAAGTGGTGGTCTGCAGATTAGCACCTGAACTGTGGAAATTTCATAAATTTAACAAGATTGGAGAATTTTAAACAAATATTTGGGTATAGATAAGAGCCCTCGTAACCATTTTGGAGACCTCTGACTTTTTTCGATTATGTAATTTAGCTAAGCCCTTATTCTTTTGACTTTGGGAGGCACTGGTATATTATATAAGCATATTATTAATTATAAAGTTATAAATCTAATATGACTTTTGTCTATCTCATTTCTTATCAAGATATTGATGATTCATTCATAATGATGTGTAACTTATACTTATATTTAACAACAGTTCAACAGTCTCATGACTTGATACTTTATATATTATAGTATTATAGGGCTTACTTACATTTTTTATAGTAAGCTTTTTAAAGATACAATACCAGTTGTAAACAACTAGTCTGAAAATACAACACAATTGACAATTATTAGTATTAGTAATCAGTAATCAGTCTAGTAATTAGTCTGATAATTAGAGTCTAAATGGTACTGCAGGCATCGGTCTTCAGCCCTCCCTGAGACTAAATATTAGATTAAAAAGTATAGACATAGGCATAGGCTAAGTTAATTATATAGACAATAGAAGAGGCAGAATAGTAGTTAGTAAGGTTAGTTAAGTTAGTAGAGTGGATATCACAATTCATCAATTCAATAATATGGCCATGGCCATAGCCTAAGGAATTAATAATGAATGGCTAATTAAATTTGTCTAATTTCTATTTTTTAAATTAGACCAATAAATTAAACAATATAATTTATAATTTAAATAAACAAATAACGCATACATACATCAACTGAATATCCTGATAAAATAAACATAAAATTGTCAGTGACAATGTGAACAATTTTGAGTGAGTTGAATGTAGATTACTAATTACTATTCATTAATATAAATCTATGTCTACACTGAACACTGGGTTCGTTTACAGACTTATGCAACACAATTATAATACAGTTACTTACATTCACGATCACAGGCCAAGGCCACATTCACGTGAACATACGTTATAGCAGCTGTAGGCAGGCATTGCCGTAGCCTGCATTCCTACATTAGTGTAGTATTAGTAAATAACTAAAATGATTACTCCACACAATTAATACAAATACTAAATAAATCACAATCACGGTTACTATTACTGAACTGAATTAGTCTAAATTACTGTAACTAATAAAAAGGAATAGAATTTAGATTACTTAGAACTTAGACTTAGAAGAGGACCTGAAAGTACCAGTGCAGTCAACGGCTTACCCAGTCAACAGTTGTTTTTTTTTATTATTATTATTATTAAGCCTAAGCATATGCTTATTATTAATTATAGTTTGACTCATTATTAAATGAATACTATTATTTATAATAAATATTATTATTATATTATTTATTATTACTAATTACTGTTTTAAGTGTTGATTACCTTGCCCTAAAAGTTAATTAACAAAAAAAAAATAATCAAAAGCAGCTACTCTGAGCTACTGAACTCATTATAAATTACTAAAGTAAGTCGGTATAAGTGAAAACTTACATATAATTAAAATATAAATAAGCATACAACTTAAATAATTATTTATACTTTTCTTGGCTATAAAATAGTAATCCGATTTCATTTAAATGCAGCAGACGCAACTATACGTCTATGCTATGTAATGTAGTTGATTTTTTTGAGTTCATTTTAACGATTTCAGCTAACGACAAACTGGCGGAGCTCTCACGTGACCAGTCTATTCTTTGACCTAGTTAATAAGCTAAAAATATTTTTTTTTTCTTGGGCACAAAAATTACACAACTTTAGATTATCCTTAGACATGATTTTGTTGTGATTTATGTATAAATTATAAACATTAAAGCTTATAAATCTGAATTCAAATGACTTTCTTCAGAATATATTGTAGAAAATGTTTGATTCAGGAAATTCCCATCTAACAGTTTATCGATTCATAAAATGTGACTTACAAGAAATAACCGACCTATTTTCGATTTTGTTCTAAGAAAACTTAAATTAAAAAAAAAACAATTTACGGTTATAATTTGGAAATTGAACAATGTCTTCTCTGACAGGTAGAGATCTATTTCAATGATTGAAGACTCTCTTTTTTAATATGTTAAGATGATGATTATTTGAGTTCATAGTCATACTTAGAACTAACTTTGTTGTTAAATTAAAGTTTAAAGTAGACTATTTTAGTTTCTATTTTCTATTTAAATTAAAATGTAAATATTTAAATTTAGGCTGATGCCAGGGCTACACTCACACTGTCACTACTGAGCTGTTTAATAAAGTTTTTTTTTTTTTAAACTATGTACAAAGAGTCCAAGCTGAGTCTTATTTAACTTACTAAGTTGTAATAAGAGTCTTCTTAGTTAACTTATTATTACTAAGAGTAGTCTGACTTAATCCGACTAAATTGTCTAAATTGATACTATTACTAATAGTATTACTCAGACTGTTAGAGTATTAGTAACTAGTATTATTAGTAGCAATGTTATGGTCAGTATTATTGTAACTGTAACTCTAAGTGAGCAGTTACTTTGTCAGTTTTAAATGTTTTACTCAGTATTTGGCTTGGACTTTGGTCAAATATGATAATGAATGATAAATGTCACTCAACAAATTAAATACTGTTACAAAACGTATTCAAGATCAAGTTTTTTTGTTGTTTTTTTTGTAAAAGCATCACTGTCTAAATATTATATTTTTTAGATTCAGAAGATGAGGCTGACCAGCGTCCATCGTTTGGTAAATCATCTTCTATCTCCAAGCGACAAGGATCTAAAAAATCCCCTTTTAAACGAACATTTGCCAAGGTTACTGCAGGTGGAGATGCAGGAAAGAATGGGAGCAATGAAAGTGATCCGATTCCTGCTAAATTTGTTAAGAAAAAGGATCCAAGTCAAATGGAGATGTCAGAAGCTGCTCGCAAAATGATGGTAACTGTGAATTATTAGACTTAGACTGATATTATTCAATTTTCTTTGAAGAATGTTTTATAAAAGTTTAACTTCTTAGCATTTAAAGCGCTATCATAGTCAAGAAAGGGAGAGGAGGTTGGGGCGCACATTACCTCTTCATTATAGTTAGTGTTACCCATCATTTTTTATTCCTTTAAATATATAGATATATATATATATATATATATATATATATATATATATATATATATATATATATATATATATATATATATCACCATTCAAGATAATGTATAAAAAAACTGCTTTAAAAGGAAATAAAGTAAGTCCATTATTCTTGCTATTTGTTAAGTTTATAAGAATGCATAACCCTGGCCTTTGTTTTTAAAAACAAGTTATTAAAGTAGTATTACAAACATGTCAAGAGATTTGATCAAACCTGCAGAAAAAAATAATGCTGAAAGACTGTGGTGTTCATTTTCAGCCAGGGAAACAACCCAATTAAAAATGTGATGAGTCTAGAATTTAATGTTCTACAGGAGAGCTGAGTGTCTTCTGAAGTCTGAAGTGTAAGCCTTGAGAGATGCATTACTTCCATTGAGAATAGTTGCCTAACATTTGATGCAAGCTAATGCAATACATAGCTATAGACAATTGAAACAACATTTGAATATAACTTGTCACTCTATTAGATTAATGAAATATTTTGTCTTTATCCAATGATCAAATAGTATGTCTTTATCCAATGATCAAATAGTATGTCTTTATCCAATGATCAAATAGTATGTCTTTATCCAATGATCAAACAGTATGTCTTTATCCAGTAATTATTAATGTCAGGAAAGAATGGGTTAAATATTAGAAATAATTTATACATTTTTACTATTCAATTAAATTATAACCTTTTTTTTTTTTTTACAAAGGCAAAAATGGGTCATAAAGAAGGTGAAGGTCTTGGTAAACATGGCCAAGGTCGAACACAGATTGTTGAGGCATCAAACCAAAGAGGACGTCGGGGTCTTGGTATGGTTGTTCCTGGATTGGAACCAGCTGATGTAGATTGGGACTTTAATAAGGAAGAGGTAAGAAATGTTTGGTTGTCAATTTAGGCTAAAATTGTTTTATTGAATTATCTGTATTTTTCTTTTATCATACCATGTTTATTGAATGTATATTGCTTTTTTATTGTACCTTTTTGAAATAATTTCCTGTTTTCTTTTCATTTTTATTGTGATATTTGATGAATTGACAGATCATTATAGATGAGGTGGTAGAATGGCTTCCACCTTACACTGGCAAGATACCATTTTTAGACGAAATGAAGACATGGATGGTGGTTGGTCCTGTGAGTATTTTATCTACTGTTAAGTTAATAAATTAAAATATGATTTTTAAACTTTTTTTTTCTGGCATCCATCCGTCAAAATATGATGAGGGTGTAGACTTCACAGGATGAAATCACAAGGCCTGGGATTTTTATCTTTAGGAGTATAAACTGGTTCCCTAGACACCAAATCACCTGTCTCCACACAGCTGGATAATCAAAGGGAACACCATGTATGGATGATACTGCTTGGCACCAAAGCATCACAGTTATCGCAATTTTTCATTGTGTCAATTTTATCCCCCAACGTCATCCATCTCTGGGTTACCTTTTCTTAGATGATTTGCCATCCAAGGTTAAAAGGTCCCATCTACCCAGGGTGGTGGAATGTTTTTGCCTGATTTGGTCTTAGGTGTGGATTTAGCTCCAGACCACAAGCTTGGGATTGACTCAGTTTAGTCCAACTCTGTCACCCAGCATCCAAAATATTAAATTATATTTAACATAAAATATTATATTACTAGGTTAAATATTATGTTATATATATCTTGTGTGTAATTTTTGAATTAGCTTCATCTTGCATTATATTGCCTTTGAACGTATTTAGAAGAAGAGAGAGATTGATGATGAGACACAGTTTTGCTCAGAAGAAAGCCTCAAATTGGTACTCAATGGCAAGGTGAGATTTCTTACTTCTAGCAGACACAAAATTAAATATATATATTTATCCAAGCTTTTCACTGTTCATTTTTTTAAATTAATAAAAAAAATTTAAGATAATTGGTTTTCAAGGGTGAGATGGTATTAAGTGGTGGGGAGGAAAAAAAGTCTGTTGATTCCATGTTTTCCTGATCTTTCTTTAGAGTGTATTTGATGTTCTTGAACCAGAAGAAATGAGAAGAGCTAGAACAAAATCCAATCCATACGAAACAATAAGAGGGGCCTTCTTCTTGAACAGGTGAGAAATAATAATAATTTTCTTGTGTTGCAATTAGCAAAGATTTTTTGCAGTGGATTTCTTGCATGCAACCGTGGTGGTAAGGTTAGCTTGTGTTGTGAGTTGGGATATTCTGTTGACCAGGTCTTATCATTTGACCTGAATACTTCACTGTCACATGCTATAAGCAAGTTCCTCTCAGGTAGCAACACAGTTATCATTCACTTCTCCACAGAGCACATAGCTTGACAAGATATACTTTGACAATGCTTAAAAATAACTCGCTTCAACATTGCATTTTTACTAAGTCATTCCATATAGAGTTGATCTTTGCCTGAATCCACATGTTGAAAATCAATTAGTTTATGACCTTTACAGTGCTTCATTAAATTTAACCAAATTTAGCTAATGTTGGTTGAAAATCAACTTAACATCTTCAAAAAATGTGTTTCAGAGCAGCTATGAAGATGGCCAACATGGATGCAGTTTTAGACTTCATGTTCACCAATCCAAAAAATGCAAAAGGGGTAAGAGCTCTACTATTTTTTCCAATGACACCTCTACTTAATTTAATTTCAGTGTTTGGTTTAGTGTAACAGTTTCTTCTTCTTCTATATCTTAAGGGCCCACGATCAATTTATTGATCATTTTGGCTCCTATGCATGTAGATGGGATTTGCAATTTTTCTGTTTCTGGTGTTGATGAGGAAATTTCACTGATTTCCAGTGCCACTTTGTAAGGGAATCATGCACTAGGGGTTTGACGGCTTGAGGCAATAGACACAAAAGTGTCTAGTGTTGTTGCCTCAACCGTTCCTTTTGAAAGATTGTTCCGGTCCCTGATTGTCTTGGGCAGGAATGAGCAGCTCCTATACTGGCTTCTTGCTGATATGAGCCTGAATTGCCTGTCATGGCCTCGTCGCTGTCTATGGGGGAGAGGGAAGAGTTTCTGTTTAATACTGGAACAGTGGACCAGCCTATTATTTATCTTGTACATCACGGAGAGGCTGGATTGTTGTCGTCGTTCCTCCCATGGTGACCAGCCTAGTGTTTCCAGCATGCTGCCAACACTAGAGGTATTCCTGTAGGGGTTTAGGACAAAGTGTGCTGCTTGTCGCTGGACCGCCTCCAACCTGTCAATGCTCTTCTGGGTAAATGGGTCCCAGTCTGAAGATGCATAATCTAAAATCGGACGGACAAAGGCTTTATATGCTCTTTCTTTCACACAGGAGTTGCCAATCTTTAGATTTCGCCTTAAGAACCCTAGGGTCTTGTTTGCTTGGTTACATACATTGTTAATATGCTCGTCCCAGCGGACCTCTCTTTGAATGGTAACACCCAGGTACTTTACGGAGGAAACTGGCTCAAGTATATGGCCGTGCAGTTCGTATTGGTAGTGTAGAGGAGTACAACTTCTAGAGACTGATAGTGCCTGGGACTTGGCAGGGTGAAATTCCATGTCCCAGCTCATCTCCCACTCAGCTAACAGATTGAGATCCTGTTGTAGCTGGTCCTGGTCAGATCTGTTGGCGATCGTCCTATACACCGCTGTGTCATCTGCGAACAGACTTGCTTGTGATGTCAGTTTCTCGGGTAGGTCATTAATGTATGCTAGGAACAAACAGGGGCCCAGGACTGATCCCTGGGGGACCCCTGACTTCACATCGACAAAGGAGGAGCTTGTACCGTCCACCACTACTGCTTGGCATCGGTGGCTGAGGAAGCTAGAGATCCATGTTTTAGTGGTGCCTTGGATCCCATATATCTGGAGTTTGTGTAGAAGCAAACTATGATTCACACGGTCAAATGCCTAAGTTTTGTTGTATTACTTAAGCTGTAGTTCTAACATCAATTCAGATTTATTATGGAGATACATTTATTTTCACTATGTACAAGTAACAGAAAATATCTGTTATAAAATCAAAAGCTAATTGTGCATAAGCTTTGTTTGACAGAAAAGTCCTATCTAATTATAAATAGGCTCTCTTCATAAAACCATCAATTAACCACTCATTTGAAAATGTTCTGTTTCATGTTATTATTACTTGAGCTATAGAGCAGTGCAAAGCTATTTCTGTACTGAGACAGACATAAATTAACTTTGCTATTTCAATGTCCTCCCAGGAACCTCTAGTTGAGCCAAATGAATTGCTCTACTTTGCTGATGTCT
The DNA here is from genome assembly GCA_964033795.1 of Lymnaea stagnalis. Classification (NCBI taxonomy): domain Eukaryota; kingdom Metazoa; phylum Mollusca; class Gastropoda; family Lymnaeidae; genus Lymnaea; species Lymnaea stagnalis. The sequence goes on from CAXITT010000176.1 coordinate 52,195, forward strand.
GTGCAGGACCTGGAGGTTTCAGTGAGTACATTTTATGGAGGAGAAAAGGTGAATCTAAAGGCTTCGGTCTAACCCTAAAAGGATCCAATGACTTCAAACTGGAGGATTTCTTTGCTGGGCCACCAGAAATGTTTGAGCCTCATTATGGTAAGTAAAATCTATTTTCATACCCTGGGAAATTATAGGAAATGAGCGAAACAAAGTATGGGAAATCCTGAAAAAAGGGATGCAACAAAACAACCAACATGTTGGCAAGAAGCCTGCTCCAGCAAACAAACAACAGTAAAACAATATAAAATTAAAATAAACACTCATTTGCAATATAGCATCCGAGAGGACAGCAAGAGGAAAGTGACTTGTGAATGTTGTTTGTTTACTCAAGAAGGTTTCTTTCTGACACGGTCGTTGTTTTCTTGTGTCCTTTTTTTTTTCAGGTTTTCCCATTCTTTGTTCCCTCATTTCCCTTTTACCTAAGCTGATTGCAGTCTCTCCCTCTAGTGACCTGGGAAATAATTTTTTGCAAACAATTTTAAAAGCATTTCCTCTTTAATTTAAAAGTCCAAAGTGAAGTCATTTTTGTAGTCACTGAGAAAGATCGATAAAGTAAAAAAGTTAAATAGATCACTATCAGCTGAATCTTGGGGTGTACACTTCCACATTTTGAGAATTTTACCTTTCCATAGGTGTTGGGGGGCTGCAAGGTGATGGTGACATCTTTAGAGCAGATAACCAGGCAGAGTTTGACAAGTTTGTCCATGCCAACACAGATGGCAAGGGAGTGCACTTTGTCATGGCTGATGGTGTAAGCTTGTATTGTTTTAGATGAAAATATTTACATTCAACATACATAACTAATAATGTAAAGGTACATGTACAGCTTTGTAAGCTGTCTAAGTAGAACATAATATATAAGTGATTTATAATTTTTAATCAGATATGAGATAATCTTTAAAATTACTTGATTCCTTATAATTAGCTGAAGGGTAATGCATAGATTGTGTCTAGTTGTTAAATTGAGCCCATTTATTGAATGAACTCAGTTTTCAAAACAAATGTTCTGATACATAATTATTTCCATTACAGGGCTTCTCAGTAGAAGGCCAAGAGAATATACAAGAGATATTATCTAAACAGCTCTACTTGTGCCAATTTTTGGTTGCTATCATGATTCTTCGAACAGGTAATCTTTCTGCTTTTTTAAATATTGTTGTTTCTACACCGTTAAGCATAATTTTTTTAATGAATTTAATTATGTCTGGAATTGCCTCCTTAAGTTTTGCACAGCATTCGTTTAACACATAGTAAAATATCACATTTTTAAAAAAGTAAAAATGTTCTCTTTATTTTATGAAAACCTTATCCAACATTGTGAAATTTATACATTTGTCAGTTATCATAGCCAACTCATCATCTGAAATGATCTTATTCTTGGTTGGCTTGATGCATTGCAATGTAATAGCTGCCACTCCATCTGAAATCTTCATCCCCAGGAGGTCATTTTGTGTGCAAGTTGTTTGATCTGTTCACACCATTCAGTGTTGGTTTGGTTTATTTAATGAACATGATCTTTGAACAAGTGGCCATCTTTAAACCTGTTACAAGTAGGCCTGCCAATTCAGAAAGGTGGGTCTGGACTTGTTAATAAAAATTGCTACTGTTTTATCAATATCATCAGCCTGAATTTTTTTTTGTCCTGCTGGATTTTAAGAAAAGGTGTAAGAGCTTGTCTTGATAAGACCAGACTGCTTATTTATTTATTAGCCTTAGCTTGAACCTAATTTAGTCATTAGCTCTTAATGTCATTTTCTTAAAAGTTCTATTTATTTCCACTCAATTGTGGTCTTTTATCTTTAGATGCACACAGATTATTGGTTTAAAAATCCAAAATGTACTTTTATATGAATTCAATTAATTTTGTATTTAATGAAACGACTAAGCACAATGGACTGTAATAATATATTCATTTTGTTTTTTGCCTTCTCATGTGGTTATTATGAAAGAAGTGAGCATAAATATATAATTTACATTTTTAATATATTGATAATCCTTTAATTTAACTTCTTAATTCTTCAAGACTTTGGAAAGCATGAAATATAAGCTCTCAAAGGTTTTGAAAGCTTTAATGAAATCTGCTGTCTTGGTCCTTTGAACAATGTCACAATCCATTAATTTGTTTCTTGTACAGATACATAGTTTGTAAAAACTTGAAGGCAGATAAAGATTCAGTGCAGCAGTATTTTCACACCATCAACTTGGGCTTATGTCAGTACATGTCGGCTGTGTCCTCACAGGACATTTTACATATAGTGCCCCTAGACACCCTCACCAATGATGAGCCATTTTTTACATACATTGTCAATTCTAATGAGCAGTAAGTCTTAAATGTTTATAATTATAAGTAAAACTTCCTTGATGCTGAAAGAAAGATCATATATCTTTTAAAGTTTTTTTAATACCTTAAAATTGGCCTGAATCCAATTTTCCTTTATATTATATTTAATTTAAAAGAACTAAGCATGGGCTTTAGAAATAAAATTAAGTATAATATATTAAATAATTTGCATGTGTTAAACTGGAAACAGTTCATTGTGCAAGAATATATTACTTTCATCTTTTATAGTGAACGCAATAAAAGATTGTTTATCTTTTACGCATCTCAATATTAAAATTGTTACGAATGTCTTTATTTTTTAAACCTTATATTTTATGCTTCTTCTATCCAACAAAATTTTGTTTAAAATTCATTGCAGACTTGCAAGACTACAGGCCATCAATTTGAAAAAAATTGAAGTATTTACAAAAAACAGGTACAAACTCATTGCAAATAATATTTTAACATTTATATTCTTTAAATTCTCTCCATCTTTTGTTTCATTTTTGTTAGTTTAGCATGTGTTAAGTTTTCATTTCATAATTGATGCCGTTTATTTAAAGTGATACAATTATATATATTCCAGTCAACTGTATGAGACAAGGCAGTCTGATGTTCGGAAAAAATGTTTAGAGAAATGGAAGGTGAGCATTTCATGAAAAATCCAATGACCCTAATGGTATTTCTCTAAATTTTTCCTTTTTCAATTTAATATAAATTTAAAAACAAAAGATACAAATTACAGATTGTTAAATTTTTATTGAAAATTTGAAAGAAAAAATAATGATATGCATTTTTTGTCTCATTTACTGCATAAATGTGACATTATATTTTGCTACAGATACCAGATGAAATAAGAGCTCCTCCTGGGCGACCTGATCCAATGGCCACTTTCCGTGCACTTATGAAGGTTTACGTTTTTGTTATTTTCTGTTAAATTAATTAGTTCAAGAATTATTGTACCTACTTTTGGCTTTTAAAGAAATGCATTCAAATCAAATTTGTATTTGTCTTTAGAATATAATATTAGCTCTATATAGTCCTTTTGTGATATATGCTCAATCACAGATGTAAATCAGATAAACTTAAAAACATTTTAAAAAATGAATTTTAAAATTGTATGTTATTGACCTGTTTTGCAGGACAGCTCCAAAGAGATTTTTGAAGAAACAGGCCAGGAATTGACGCACAGCAGACTTCACACCATCAAAAGCTTGTACAGCTACAGCTGTTTAGTGAGAGGTGAAGGAGCCAGTTTCTATCTGCTGGGCTGTGGAGTGAGTCATCGCTTTGTTATCTCATTAACATCACAGAATAGTTTATTGGAGCAATGCCCCTTTAAATTTGGTCATTTTTATTTTAAAAAGTGCATCCGACTTTTTCTGTGTGTGATTATTTGATTTTATTATTATTTCAAAGTTTTTTCAGTTTCCTTTTGTAGGAACTAAATTAATATATTAATATAGAGTTCTTGATTCCCTGCTGTTTGTATAAACTGTTTTGTATAAAAAAAAATAAGTCATAATTTGTATTCTTTGTGTTTGCATTTTTTCATTAGCTCTTTTTAATTTACATAAGTCGTGTAATTTTGTTGTTCAGAGAGCCAACTCCTACAAATGGGATGGTAAATCCAAAATCTGGTGGACTAAGTTGGAATCAAGAGTTGAGCTGCCCAATAAAACTTTGTTGGAAGTCCAATCTGTGACGGAGATGAAAGGGGAGGTAAGCTACTGGTGCCTAATCTCCACACCATCCTTTGAGCTTGGTTAGCAACTTAGATCATTAGTTGAAATCATTTGATGTATTTTGTTAGGATTTTCTTTGAAAAGATGCTATTGAAATGGGAAATAGAAAATCAAATATTATGGTTATACTGATGTGTATTGTTTTTGGTGCATTAAAGGTAAATAAATAATTTGGGGTTAATTTTTACATTAGGCATTTTCCGTGCACTTATTATAATATTTGTCATATTAATAAGAATGCTATTATTTAAAAATAAAAAATTTCATTGTGTTAGGGCAAAGGTCAAAGGCGTTTAACAACCATCCATGTTCTAGATGCCTTTTTCCTTTGTGGTGAAGATGTCCGAGGGATGTCATTTGAGAAAAGGTGAGTCTCTTTGAATTTACTATTGATAAAATACTTAGCCAACATTTCTCATTGGTTTCATAAGCTTCTGTCGAATTTGAAATACACCAAAAACATACAATATGTGACTCTTTGAATGTTTTGATAAATATTTCTAATTTCTTGCTCCAGCAACAAATTAGTTAAATGAAATTTCATTTGAAAAGTCATCATTAATGAAGGATAACAACTGTATAAAATGAGTAAGTGCAACTAACTTAGTCTTATATTCCCATTACAAATGGAGGGAAAAAATATATTAAAATGGTTTTTAGACCTTTTCTTTTTAAATTCCAGACAAGAAAAGCTCCAGAAGTTTATAAAAGCTCTATGGAAGCCAACAAGATCTGACTTGACCCAAATCTACAAACTGGACATTTTTCCTCTCCACAAAGCACATGAAATATTTGAAAGGCAAGTCCTGCTGTTGCTGGGTGCAAAAATTTCTTTCAGAAACTAGATCTTTGCTTCATAGAAGCTGATGTGATGTGTTAGCTTATTGGCCTGATCATTAAGGCCCTACTTTTGTTTGAAAAATTACTTTGAAAAGAGGTGTGGTTGATTAGGCGCACAACACTTTAGACTTTAAAATAATGCCAATTCACAAATATTCTATGCTATTTTGTGTGCAGACATATTTACATTGAAGTTCTTTGATCTTCTTTCTTATGACCTTTATATTTGTGATTCTGTGGAACCACCTGATGTTTTGGTTTCTATTCATGGAGGCTTAAAGTCTTTTCCAATCTTTCTTTTCTGAAATATTCAAAATTAAAAACCTTAATCTTCTGATTATTTTCTCTCTTTATGTCTGCCTAGAGTTCCAAAGATCTGTAGGTAAAGCAAGAGCCTATTTGCCTTCTGTGTTCTTTCCATGATATTTGCCTCATATCCAATATCTTTGCTAAAGTTAACCTCACAGTCCTTGCTGTTTTATAGCAATCTTCAATTTCCCTCCTATCTTATTTAATTAATTTACTTATTTATTTATTTCTAATCTTTTACATTTCCCCTAATCTCATAAGCAAACTTTGATTTCATGGGACACTTCCGTAGTTAAATATGTCGAACTATTTCCTGTAGACTACATATCTATACAACAGGCTAAGAGTGTTTGTTTCTATCTTGTAGACTACATATCTATACAGCAAGTTAAGAGTGTTTGACTCTGTCTTCAACAGTTTTTTTGCTGTAGATTAGGCCGAGATTTTCACTTTCTGTTATTGTCTTTCTTCAGGTTTTCCTCTTCTTCTTAAGCCTTTTTACCCCATGTGGGGCATAGGTGATCCACAAGAATTTTCCAATCATCACGATCCTGTGCTTTCCTTTTCAATTGCTTCCAGGTGTATCCCATATTTTCCATGTCTGCCTCTAGCTTGCGTTTCCATTTATTCTTAGGCCTTCCTCTCTTTCTTTTTCCCTGTGGATTCCATGTTAGGCATTGTCTGGTGATGCTACCTGGAGGGTTTTCCGAAAGTATGCCCTATCCACCTCCATCTTTTCTTTATGATGTCTCCAATCAATGGGCACCTGGTATGTCCTTTCTAGTAGATCTTTGTTGGTGATGGTATTTGACCATTTGATGTTCAGGACCTTTCTAAGGCATGTGTTTATGAAGGCCTGTACTTTCTGCGTAATGTTCACTGTTGTTTTCCAAGTTTCTGCTCCATATAGTAGGACTGTTTTGACATTTGTGTTAAAGATTCTGACTTTGGTTTGCAGCTACAGCTCTTTCGACTCCCATAGTTTCTTTAATAACACAAATGGTGATCTAGCTTTTCCAATTCTAGCCCTTACATCCGCGTCAGATCCAGCATTTATGTCGATGGTGCTTCCTAAGTATGTGAAGGTCTCCACTTCTTCCAGGGCCTTTCCTGCCAGAGAGATATGTTCTTGGTTGCCTGAGTTTACCTTCATGATCTTTGTCTTGCTTTTATTTATATTGATTCCGAGCTGTGCTGAAATGGCGGCTACGTCTTTTGTCTTTTCCTGCATTTGTTACTGGTTGTGGGACGGAAGTGCAATGTCATCTGCAAAGTCTAGGTCATTCATTTGTTCCCAGAGTGTCCACTGTATCCCATTCCTCTTTTTGTCTGGATTTTTTCATTATCCAGTCAATGGCGAGGATAAATAGGAAGGGGGACAACAGAGATCTCCTTGTCTGACTCCAGTTTCCACTTTAAAGTCATCTAACTTTGTGGACCACCCTGCATGTCATTTCTTCATATGAACTCTGAATGCTCCTGACTTAGGTCCCTGGTACTCCATAGTGCAGAGGAAGTTTCCACAAGGTTTGTCAGTCCAGGCTATCAAAGGCCTTTTCGTAGTCTCTAAAATTTATATATAGGGCAGTTCCATTCATGGACTATTCTAGAATTATTCTTAGTGTTGCAGGTTTTCCTCTACCCTCTGTATATTTCTTATGTGCAGTCTAGCTTATCACAAATAACCTATACTCTTTTGTGTACAGACTTGCCATGCGTCTAGTGAAGGGATCAAACAAACCAAGGCTGTGTTACAGTACACACTCGGGCAGTTTCTTCACTCCATCTGGACTCAGCATCATAAGAACTGTCAAAGGTAAAACATAATTGAATTGTTATGACAGTTAATTTATTTAATTGTGCAGAAATTATGATTTTTTTTTTCATTGTCCTTTTTCTTTTTTAATGTCCATATCCAAATGATGGTCATTGCTTACCTGGTTTATTTAATGTCTATAGTCATCTCTTACCTGGTCTGTTCAATGTCTATAGTCATCTCTTACCTGGTCTGTTCAATGTCTATATCTAAATGATTATCATCTCTTAACCTGGTTTGTTTCAGAACCTTGGAGCAGGTGTCGCAGTAAATCAACAGGTCACCTCTACTGGTACAACATCAATACCAACAAATCTGTCTATGAATGTCCTCCTGAGTCCAAGGCAACTGTCAGGTTTGTCCAAAGATAACTCTGTGTTCTCTCAGAGACTAATTATCAGTTAATCCACTTCTCATTGGACAGTGTTTTAGAGGCTATTTCTTATTCATTTTTTAATCTCCTGTGCTGTTTGGTCTGTTAAAAGCTTTCCTGTTCTATGAGCATCATATTTCCCTTTATACAGCTTGTTTGCAATATCACTTATGTTATCCTTTAACATTTGATACAAAGCTTAGTCTTGCAAGACATTTTAATCTATCAAAATTTCATGTATCCTTAAATAACCTGTCAATTTGGAAATGAAAAAATTTCTTTTAGTTAGCAGTAGGAAATTTTACATTTGTCAAGTAATTCTTACACCCATCATTAGGTTAAATTAAAGTTTGGATCCAAAAAAATAAATATTTTTCTTCTGTCTAGTTTTTCAAGTATCCATGTCCACTTTATTGTTTGTCTTTAGAGATTGTAAAGCCACCATGCTACAGTGGCATTGGGATGAAGGGGTCAAAGTTCATGCTGATCAAGAGAAGGAGGATCCTGAGCTGGTCAGCAAGTCTCACTTCATGGAGCACCTGGACAAGATTAGACAACTCTGAGAGTGGTCTCACTTCACTGAGCACCTGGATGAGATCAGACAGCAGATTGGTCTGCTTGATGTTAAAAGACCCATTTGGTTTACTCAGTTAGTTGATTGTGGGGGCAGGTTCTCAATAATCTGATATCATCACAGGAGTAGCCTCCATGGTATTAACTGAAATTGATTGAAAAAATATTGTTTGTAGTATGTTTGCACTGGATGACAGAAGGTCAGATGTTTTGTTCCATCAGTGATGTCTGCTCTGTGGATCTGGTAGAAAGGATGATTTTAAATGAAAAACAAATTGCTTTGTGTATGTTTGCATCATGTGGAAAAGTGCCTATGTAATAAACTCTGTGACATTTCAGTAGCTGGATGGATGACATGGATTTTTAGCAATGTGGATGAATTTCCAGTATCCAATAATTTTATGGAAATATTTTCTTTTTTGTTAATGAAAGGTGCAGCTGTTTTTATGATCAACAGTTATATTAAATCAGTGAGATTTTTCATTACCTGTCAGTGGAAAAGTTGGTGTTGATTTTAATTATTAATTATCCTGATTACTGAAGTTAAAAAATTTTCAAATAGTACAGACTTACATTTTTGTTGTGCAAGCACATTTTTAAAAAAAGTGTATGACAGATAGATTACTTTCACTCTCTAGTTTTACCTACTCAGGATAAAACTGTAATATATTATTGTAGAGTGCTTTTATAGAAGTTACCTAAATTATGGTTGTTTTTTTACCAGGCATGTTTTCTTAATTTTTTAACTTGATCATTTGATGTCAAATGTTTGTACACACATTAATGTATGTGTACGTAGAAAAAAAGTTAAACATGAACTAGAATTATTTGTTGGTTTTCATAAAAACAGATAATTAGCCAAAAATTAGGAGCAATTTGGATTAAAAATTTTGTGGTTTAGTAATACTGGGTTATGTCCCATGATGAGTTATATATGTAACAGTTTCTTCCCTTTCCTCAATAAGTTGTACTTGAATAAATTTAGTATTTACTGTGGATTATTTTAACATTTTATTCCTGTTATTTTGCTGTACCAGATTGTTTATTAGGTGACTATTGCTATAGATATATGAAACTCTCTAGTTTAGCGTTATCTCACACCAGTAGAGCAGAGACTCTTTGACTGTGGTTGTGTTTCTGTATTTATCTTCCTTCTAACATTTCATTTTTTGGGGTAAATTTTTGTCATCTTAGTTGTGTTTTGTTTTTTTTTTGTTTTTACAGAAGGAATTATTTGAACTGATCACAAATCATCTGAACACATTTAAAGGTTATATACAGACAAAATGTAAAAATACAAAAAATATCACCTACAAATCTGAGAGACTTTTTGTACTCTTGTAGTTTGGTGACTTGATGGCAACCAACCCACTCATCCTTTCTCTGACTGTACCGGTACATGGACAACAACCGAAATAGTTGATGATAACGATAAAGACGACAAAAATGTCACCATCACATTCTTAATTTTTCTTTAAATTGTTTATAATGTTAAATAAAATAATCTTATGCCATTTCTACTGAGAAAGTGTTTTAATTTGTCATGTTAAAAATGGATTGAATTATCTACTCAAATGACTTGAGCTTTTTCCACCTGTACAGAGCACAGTACTGGCAAGGAAATTTTTAAAACTAGATTTATTGCAAATGTAACTGTACCCATTACAGTTTTATCGAGGGAATGGTTAAAAACTTGATCTATTTGCAATATAACTATACAGTTATACAAAGAGGATAGAGAGAAAAGCAGGCCTATTTAGTGTTGAGCAAATACCCATCATGCTTCTCTGTTGTGTGCACCATGAAGATGGATTTGTCAGTCCAGTTTGGCAGCTGTTCCAGAAGAGGCGGTTTTACTCCAGAAGTAGGATTCAATTAATTTAAGAGGAATAGGTTTACTGCAGTGGTGGGATTCAAGTAATTTAACAGTAAGAGAAGGTTTACTCTAGATGGCCATTCAGTGGACGTGAGGATGTAAGCAAACCACTGGAACTTGTAACCATACCTCCTGCGCTCATACTTCCTACTGAGACCACTTCCTGAGACTTGTACCATCTCCAGGATTTCATACCTCCCCAGAATTCAGAAAACTTCATAGACTTGTTAATACCTTTCACTTCAGACTACCTCCTTGGACAGGGTCCCACCACCAGACTTTAGACCGCATACATAGAACGGGGAACCACTCCCAGACTTCAGACAGCCTTCGTGGGCATGGTACCACCCCCAGACTTTAGACCGCCTCCATGGTACGGGGAACACCCCCAGACTTCAGACAGCCTCAATGGACTTAACCACCTCAGACTTGTGACCGACTCCATGGACATGGCACCAGCCCCAGACTTCATATCACCTCCATGGATTCGTAGCACACCCCCCTCCCTCATGGATGTGTACCGCCTCCAGGTACTTGCACCATCTCCCCCCCCCCTCGCTTACCCGACCAACATGCTTTAAATTACGAAATGAACAAGAGAGTTTCAAACAATGACGTAATGCGCACCACCCTCATTTCCACCCAGCTTCTGCGACAGAGTTTCAAACGATGACGTCATGCGTACATGCGCACCACCCTCATTTCCACCCAGCTTCTGCGACAGAGTTTCAAACGATGACGTCATGCGTACATGCGCACCACCCTCCTTTCAACCCAGCTCCTGCGCCAGTTATACATTTCTCTTTGTGGATGAAACATTCATTTCAAACCTTAAGGTGATGTTTACTTCTTCAAGACGAATGTGATTCTGTCTGATAAATTAAGCAGCCATGTGTTGTTTTTTGTCCACAACCCCGAGGCATAAATTACACGCCAGTCTTGTAATTTCTGGCAACAATGGCTCTAGCTTGACAAACACGGTATTATATTAGACGAAACTCACATCCAAGAAAAACTAATCATTTTCTCTTAAATCTATGCACGCCTATTGAAACAGTTCGATACCATTAGAATACATTATGTTAGAGGTACCGGTAAGACAGCGGGGACGTGGAATCGACAAGAGAGTGTGGGATGCCTATATAAGAAGTATGGGATGCCTATGTAAGAAGTGTGGGAGGCCTATATGAGAAGTGTGGGAGGCCTATATGAGAAGTGTGGGAAGCCTATATGACAAGTGTGGGACGCCTATATAAGAAGTGTGGGATGCTTATATAAGAAGTTTGGGAGGCCTATATACGAAGTGTGGGATGCCTATATAGAAATCCTGTTGAAGACCACAATTTATTATATATAGGCCGAATATATAACTAGAGGACCTATAATGATTTTTTTTTAACGCTACATAACACTGATATTGTCCATCCTAAATTGTGTGAAGTTTTTGGGTTCTTTTTATTAAGAGACGATGATTTGTTTTACTTGGATGCGAGTTAATATATCATAATTAGAGAAATATCGTCCCGATTTAAAAACCAAATAAAAATTTGAAAAAAAGTCTTGAGCTTTAACACAATTAAAGACAGTTAAGGCCCAAAGTAAGACAATTAAGGCCCAAAGTAAGACAATTAAGGCCCAAAGTAAGACAATTAAGACCCAAAGTAAGACAATTAAGGCCCAAAGTAAGACAATTAAGGCCCAAAGTAAGACAATTAAGGCCCAAAGTAAGACAATTAAGGCCCAAAGTAAGACAATTAAGGCCCAAAGTAAGACAATTAAGGCCCAAAGTAAGACAATTAAGGCCCAAAGTAAGACAATTAAGGCCCAAAGTAAGACAATTAAGGCCCAAAGTAAGACAGTTAAGGCCCAAAGTAAGACAATTAAGGCCCAAAGTAAGACAATTAAGGCCCAAAGTAAGACAATTAAGGCCCAAAGTAAGACAGTTAAGGCCAAGAGTAAGACAGTTAAGGACAAGAGTAAGACAGTTAAGGCCCAAAGTAAGACAATTAAGGCCCAAAGTAAGACAATTAAGGCCCAAAGTAAGACAATTAAGGCCCAAAGTAAGACAGTTAAGGCCAAGAGTAAGACAATTAAGGCTCAAAGTAAGACAATTAAGGCCCAAAGTAAGACAATCACTCCCAAAGTAAGACAATTAAGGCCCAAAGTAAGACAATTAAGGCTCAAAGTAAGACAATTAAGGCCCAAAGTAAGACAATTAAGGCCCAAAGTAAGACAATTAAGGCCCAAAGTAGTCATACACACACCACACCCCTGTCCTTTTGATCAAGGACGCCCGTTACTGAGTCCCCGTGGCACCTTTCATCAAACTATTTTAGATTGTGTCCTTATTTCGTATTTGGAAGACATTTTTTTTGTACATTTAAAAATTATCTCTCTATCTCTCTCTCTTTCTCTCTCTATCTCTCTCTTTCACTCCTCCTTCCTCCTCAGCCCCCGCCTCCTCAGCCCCTCCTCCTTAGCCCCCTCCTCCTCAGCCCCCTCCTGCTCAGCCCCCTCCTCCTCAGCCCCCTCCTCCTCAGCCCCCTCCTCCTCAGCCCCCTCCTCCTCAGCCCCCTCCTCCTCAGCCCCCTCCTCCTCAGCCCCCTCCTCCTCAGCCCCCTCCTCCTCAGCCCCCTCCTCCTCAGCCCCCTCCTCCTCAGCCCCCTCCTCCTCAGCCCCCTCCTCCTCAGCCCCCTCCTCCTCAGCNTTAGTGCATCAACCCAATAGAAGAGGTCACGATGACTACGTAACCGTAGCTCGAAGGTTTGTTCGAAATGAAATTTCTTCAAATTAGGGTGTGTGTTTTTTTTTTTAAATTATTTTTAAAAAAAATCATTTTTGTCTTTAATCGTCTTGAATTAAGGGGGAGGTTAAGTGCCAAATTATTTCCCTTGGAACAAATGTTTGTCAGTTTCTACAACTTGGTTTCATGCTCACTTCTGGTAACCTTTCCAATCATGTACATTGTTGATAATTGTAAGCTAGTAAACTTTGATCAAGCGATGCGTGCAGAGGCGTAGCGTGGTGGGGGCAGGGGGGACAGATGTCCCGGGGCGCCAGCTAGTTAGGGGCGCCAAAATGTGCTTTGATATTATTTTATTGATGAAAATAATGGGTTTTAGAGTTGAAAAAAAGAAAAAGGGGCGCTAAAAATATACCTTGTCCCCGGGCGCCAAACACCCTCGCTACGCCACTGGATGCGTGTACCGGTTATTCCACTATAAAAGACTTAATTCCTACAAGACTTTTTTTTTTGTTTCCATAGATATTTTTTTAATAAGATGAACATTTGGATAATCTAGATTTTAAATATTTTTAATTATTATTATTTTTTTTTATTTTTTTTAATTTTTTTGTTTTTTTTTGTTTATGTTACCTGAAAAAATAGTTTGGTTACACTGCTGTCTGCTGCTATCACCGAGAAGAAAAGTGATGGGGTGAAAATATACTGAGCCCAATGCCATGATTGATGAACACGCCAAAAAGGATGAAAAGGAGGGGCGGGGCAAGAGAGCCATGCAGGGCACCGCCAAACAAGCCACCCCGAAATTATCATGTTTACCTCGAGGGAAAAAAGAAAGAAAGAAAAAACTGGTGTCACGTGGACATAAACTGATGCGAGACACGTGACACCACTGTTGCGCACCGAAATAGCCGGTATCCATGACAACCGAGGACCGTATTTCTGGGACCATCATTATCATATTAAGTGATGAAGTATGGCGTCTGTCACCGGCACGAGAATTATGCACGTGCCATTCAAAACAGACAGGTTGCGATGGTCACGCCCAGATTAGGATAATTCTAATTAAGCCTTAATTGGTTTCGAACTTTGCTCAGAGACTTTCTCTCTTTTTTTTTTTGTTTTGGTCGACTTTGAAACCAAACAGATTGAAACAATGCTTTCGTCAGACTTGGTTGGGTCAACTTTTTTTTTTTCTTCATTTTTTTTTTTTTTTTTTTTTTT
>CAXITT010000176.1:91783-115958 GCA_964033795.1 Lymnaea stagnalis
TAACACGACTGCGCCCTTAAATATCCGGGGTTGCACTAGAGCTAACACGACTGGGCCCTTAAATATCCGGGGTTGCACTAGAGCTAACACGACTGGGCCCTTAAATATCCAGGGTTGCACTAGAGCTAACACGACTGAGCCCTTAAATATCCGGGGTTGCACTAGACCTAACACGACTGGGCCCTTAAATATCCGGGGTTGCACTAGAGCTAACACGACTGGGCCCTTAAATATCCGGGGTTTTATCAAGATGGGATTTTTATAATGTCTTTGATATGTGCCTAGATCTGTTCCTGGGATCTGTCTTAAACACAGAGTAGACCCTTTGACGTGTACGAAGTATGTAGCTCTGTGTGTTAGTTAGCGTGACCACAGAAACAAGACATATTTTAACAGTCTGAAAACTGTTACCCGAGTCTTCATTTCGAGATCAATAGTCACACTCCACGCTAAACCTATTACCCACCACCACCACCACAGCCACTACCACCACCCACTACAATACCACCACCAGCACGCCCAGCAGCACCACCACTACCACCACCGCCACCACCATACCACCACCAGCACCACCACCACCAGCACCACCACTACCAGCACCACCACTACCAGCACCACCACTACCAGCACCACCACTACCAGCACCACCACTACCAGCACCACCACTACCAGCACCACCACTACCAGCACCACCACCACCAGCACCACCACCACCAGCACCACCACCACCAGCACCACCACTACCAGCACCACCACTACCAGCACCACCACTACCAGCACCACCACTACCAGCACCACCACTACCAGCACCACCACAACCAGCACCACCACTACCAGCACCACCACAACCAGCACCACCACTACCAGCACCACCACTACCAGCACCACCACTACCAGCACCACCACTACCATCACCACCACTACCATCACCCCCCCCTCTTTGTCTCATATTCTGCACGCCCGCCTCTAAGCAAAGGAGTACGACACTGGTGCACACTTGACTGTACACACGACACATCCAGACTACTACATTCACCTGCACCCCTTCCGCCCTTCCTGAATCTTCCTTCTAGCACCCTCAATGCCGTGTGAAAATCACAAAATGAATTGTTACCTGTAATTTGCCAACTTTCTCCGTGGATGATAATTGGATTTTTTAAATATTTTTTTAAAATATTTAAACAAATAATAATCAACTTCCTTTTGCCCCCATTCAGATGTGGTTAGTGACGCCACTGTTGGAAGTTCCAGCAATGAATAATGAATGCTCCCCTGGGTGACCCAAACAATGGCCGCCCCACGATGCTGTTTTCGCGACGCCATCTTTGGGAACTTCAAGGTGATAACGTTTCTGCCCACGCGGGCGTCTCATGTTAAGACACAAAAAAACCCCGTGTCTTGTCACTATTTATTTTGTCAGTGCTCCGGTGCGCTCGTGTAGAAAGACGCACCATGGAGTAAGTTTTGACAAGGAAGAGAGAAGGCTGCGCGGCTGGGGGTTGGGGAAGAGAGAAGGCTGCGCGGTCCGAGGGGGGGGGGTGGGGGAGAGAGAGGGGTGGGGGGGGGGGGGGGGGGGGGGGGGAAGAGAGAAGGTTCAATGGTGGAATAGGCTGTGTTATTTTTAAAAAAAACGAAAAACAAAAAACTGTATAGTTCTTAACTGTACTATAACTAAAATAATATAATTAATATCAAGCACTTCCAGAATGGATCAATAAATTAATGGCAACGCAAAATATTATTGATTATCTCGTGCAATCCCCGTGACCACCATTGGTCATTAGACTCGAATCCATTTCGTCATTTCATGGATCACGACCAAGTCCCTCAACCATAACAACCACTCCCTTACGACTACTGGCACCCACTTCTTATTAACATAGTGTCCTATTATTCAGACGTAAAACGACAACGGTTGTAGGACCCGGTCCCAGCTGCACGGTTGTAGGACTCGGTCCCAGCTGCGTCTGCGTTCGTCCAAAAATAACTGGTTTCGTCATCAGACCCTGTATCACGATCACGATGTTCTGCTTTAGGAGTCGGGATGTGGTTACATGACTAGATCTGTGGTTACGTGGCTAGATGTGTGGTTACATGAAAAGAGGTGTGGTTACATGACTAGATGTGTGGTTACATGACTAGATGTGTGGTTACATGACAAGAGGTGTGGTTACATGACTAGATGTGTGGTTACATGACTAGATGTGTGGTTACATGACTAGATGTGTGGTTACATGACTAGATGTGTGGTTACATGACAATAGGTGTGGCTACATGACTAGATGTGTGGTTACATGACTAGATGTGTGGTTACATGACTAGATGTGTGGTTACGTGGCTAGATGTGTGGTTACATGACAAGATATGTGGTTACATGACAACATGTGTGGTTACATGACGAGATGTGTGGTTACATGAAAAGATGTGTGGTTACATGACTAGATGTGTGGTTACATGACTAGATGTGTGCTTATATGACTAGATGAGTGGTTACATGACTAGATGAGTGGCTACATGAATAGATGTGTGGTTACATGACAAGATGTGTGGTTACACGAAAAGATGTGTGTTTACATGAATAGATGTGTGGTTACATGACTAGATGTGTGGTTACATGACAATAGGTGTGGTTACATGACTAGATGTGTGGTTACATGACAATAGGTGTGGCTACATGACTAGATGTGTGGTTACATGACTAGATGAGTGGCTACATGACTAGATGTGTGGTTACATGACTAGATGAGTGGCTACATGACTAGATGTGTGGTTACATGACTAGATGAGTGGCTACATGACTAGATGAGTGGCTACATGACTAGATGAGTGGCTACATGACTAGATGAGTGGTTACATGACTAGATGTGTGGTTACATGACTAGATGTGTGGTTACATGACTAGATGTGTGGTTACACGAATAGATGTGTGGTTACATGACTAGATGTGTGGTTACATGAATAGATGTGTGGTTACATGAATAGATGTGTGGTTACATGACTAGATGTGTGGTTACATGAATAGATGTGTGGTTACATGACTAGATGTGTGGTTACATGAATAGATGTGTGGTTACATGAATAGATGTGTGGTTACATGACTAGATGTGTGGTTACATGACTAGATGTGTGGTTACATGACTAGATGTGTGGTTACACGAATAGATGTGTGGTTACATGACTAGATGTGTGGTTACATGAATAGATGTGTGGTTACATGACTAGATGTGTGGTTACATGACTAGATGTGTGGTTACACGAATAGATGTGTGGTTACATGACTAGATGTGTGGTTACATGACTAGATGTGTGGTTACATGAATAGATGTGTGGTTACATGACTAGATGTGTGGTTACACGAATAGATGTGTGGTTACATGAATAGATGTGTGGTTACATGAATAGATGTGTGGTTACATGAATAGATGTGTGGTTACATGAATAGATGTGTGGTTACATGACTAGATGTGTGGTTACATGACTAGATGTGTGGTTACATGACTAGATGTGTGGTTACATGACTAGATGTGTGGTTACATGAATAGATGTGTGGTTACATGACTAGATGTGTGGTTACATGACTAGATGTGTGGTTACATGACTAGATGTGTGGTTACATGAATAGATGTGTGGTTACATGAATAGATGTGTGGTTACATGAATAGATGTGTGGTTACATGAATAGATGTGTGGTTACATGAATAGATGTGTGGTTACATGAATAGATGTGTGGTTACATGAATAGATGTGTGGTTACATGAATAGATGTGTGGTTACATGAATAGATGTGTGGTTACATGAATAGATGTGTGGTTACATGAATAGATGTGTGGTTACATGAATAGATGTGTGGTTACATGAATAGATGTGTGGTTACATGAATAGATGTGTGGTTACATGAATAGATGTGTGGTTACATGAATAGATGTGTGGTTACATGAATAGATGTGTGGTTACATGAATAGATGTGTGGTTACATGAATAGATGTGTGGTTACATGAATAGATGTGTGGTTACATGAATAGATGTGTGGTTACATGAATAGATGTGTGGTTACATGAATAGATGTGTGGTTACATGAATAGATGTGTGGTTACATGAATAGATGTGTGGTTACATGAATAGATGTGTGGTTACATGAATAGATGTGTGGTTACATGAATAGATGTGTGGTTACATGAATAGATGTGTGGTTACATGAATAGATGTGTGGTTACATGAATAGATGTGTGGTTACATGAATAGATGTGTGGTTACATGAATAGATGTGTGGTTACATGAATAGATGTGTGGTTACATGAATAGATGTGTGGTTACATGAATAGATGTGTGGTTACATGAATAGATGTGTGGTTACATGAATAGATGTGTGGTTACATGAATAGATGTGTGGTTACATGAATAGATGTGTGGTTACATGAATAGATGTGTGGTTACATGACTAGATGTGTGGTTACATGACTAGATGTGTGGTTACATGAATAGATGTGTGGTTACATGACTAGATGTGTGGTTACATGACTAGATGTGTGGTTACATGACTAGATGTGTGGTTACATGACTAGATGTGTGGTTACACTACTAGAAGTGTGGTTACATGACTAGCTGTGTGGTTACACGACTAGATGTGCGGTTGCATGACAAGATGTGCGGTTGCATGACAAGATGTGCGGTTGCACTACTTGCCAAGGGACTATTTACCACAACATGCCTGCTTCTCTGTTACGATGACCTAATGCAGTATGGCCTGGGCACGGAAGAAGCGTGTTTTCAACTTCTTTTATTATATGTCTCTTTAGCCCACATAACGACCTGGTATATTCTATATGAGAACTGAAATAGCCGCGGACCAATAACACTAGAACTGGTGGTGACGGATACTGTGGTTAAGGCAAGACAGTATCGTCATAGACCATAATAAGACAATGATGTCAAATACATAGACCATAATAAGACAATGATGTCAAATACATAGACCATAATGAGACGATAATTTCAAATACATAGACCACAAGGAGACAATGATGTCAAATACATAGACAACAATAAGACATTGATGTCAAATACATAGACCATAATGAGACGATAATGTCAAATACATAGACCACAAGGAGACAATGATGTCAAATACATAGACAACAATAAGACATTGATGTCAAATACATAGACCATAATGAAACGATAATGTCAAATACATAGACCACAAGGAGACAATGATGTCAAATACATAGACCACAATAAGACAATGATGTCAAATACATAGACCACAATAAGATAATGATGTCAAATACATAGACCACAGCAAGACATGACCTTACATACATAGAAAACACGACATGACGTCACACCAATCGCCCACAACAAGGCACGATATTAAATACGTAGTCCACAAAACAGCATGACGTCACACACACACGTCAAGGCCACTCAACGTCAAACTCTCAAACCATCTGTTTTAAAACGAGAGAAGTTTGCACAGTGAAACACCAAATTTATTTATGTACAATAATGACGTCATTTTTACATTGTATCTCTATCGGAATGGTGACAGACATAAAGAACAAAATTAATAGAAAATTTGTGATAATGATTTTTTTTTTTTAAATAGCTTCAATACAAAGCCATCATTGTGTATGGAGTAACAGAGACATTTTTTTGATGTGTCTCTCTTAGAATTATTTAGTTGAATTTAAAAATACCAGTTTACATTCGGACTTGTACATTATTATGTCAACACTTTCATATTAACATTTTTTGTTCGTTCACTCTTGATTTTTTCTAAATCTTTGAATTTGCATCCTCTTATTTTCACACTCTTCCCTTGTACACTCGCACTTGTATTTCTACCCTCTCACTTGTAAACTTCACTTGTACACTGTGAGGCCCCCAACACGATTTTTGCATTTGCCTCCCTAAATTTCACCCCCCCCCCCATAGCTCTCATCTCTACTTCTCACTGTTCGTGGTCTCTCACCCACTGAATAGCACCACCCCACCCACACCACCCCCCGGCCACTGCAGCTCCGCACACACCCCCTTCCAGCCCCGTGAGCACTCCACCGTCAAAAGTGGTGATTGAATTTTAATTCTTCATTTCCGCTTAAAAAGGTAAGCTTTTGTTGAACTGTCCGTCAATCACAAGCACGTCATTTACCGAGTGGAGACGTGATTCAAATTTTTTTAAAAAAAGCAAAAAAACACTGCTTAATCCCAGAGTTTTCATATTACATTGTTATCCCCCTAAAACAACAGCGTGCGGACGTTGGACTCGTCCTTTTGGCTTTCACTGGAAGGCCACCAATCACAGATCGCGTTGTGTTTTTGGGGTTCCTCACGGTTTTTTCCCCCCCATAATTTTGGTTGTTGTTGTTTTTTTCCGTTTTGGACTAAAGTTTCAAGTGAAATGGAAGAGAACTGTGAGAGTTTAGGTCAATTTTGTTAAGAGGTTATCCTCGAAGTGTCCCATGTTAAGAGGTTATGATCGAAGTGTCCCATGTTAGGGGGTTATGCTCGAAGTGTCCCGTATCTAAAGCGGTGACATCACATTTCGGCACTGTTCAATGTAGCATTTCTATCGATCGCATTGTTTGGCTCATTGACCGGAGCCGGCGACGACGTCATCGGAGATATAATACTGAAACACTACGCCGTGTTGATGACAACAGGAGAAAGAACTCAAGGTGAATCAAGGGATATCCTTTTTTTTCTTCCAGTTACCATGACAACACGCGGAAACACTGTGACAAGCCGGACGTTAAACTCTGAAATCTAAATCAAACCTAGAGATGTATCCGAGGTCAGATTGCTCAATCTCGTATTCTCTGCGGGTTTTTTCCGGTTCAGAACCTGATTTAGAAGTATAAAGGAAAGTTGTTTATGAGATATAATATCCCAGTTTCAAAGAATCTGGAGTGAAACCCTTGTTATTTAAAACCCCTTTAAAATATATGTAATTCGGACTTGGGTATCAATCATAATGTGTCACATTTCATATTTGTACCACTTTCTTTCACTTCACGCGGGCGTTTGCGGGGGCCAACATAATTTGGTAAAGAGTTTAATCTAAAGGTGATTTTTCAAAATGGTCACCTTACCAATAAAGTAGTTTAGTTATATAGTGAAATTTCCAATGGCAGTCACACGACAACAATAAATATGGCGTCAGGACTTCCGTGCCTCAACACCAAGTTCAACCGTGTGCAAAAAATAATTGTATACTTTTCACCATTTTCATAAAGTGATATTTTTTGTTTGTGAATCTCTTTAAATTATAGATTCAGTTTGAATAATTCAACATGACATCAGTATGAAAATAAACATGATTTCTTTTTCTTCAAAAAACGAGGAAAAAAAACTAAAGCACTTCTATGATCCCATCATGCAGTTCTCACACAGGATAGACTGGGACACAAACACATTCAGATATGGCACAAGGTTGGGGCACAGATTATAATATCAGAGAATCAGTTGGTCAGCCACAGCAAATTTCTTATCAGGCAACTCAAACATTTTCAGTTTTAAAAAAAATAATAATGAAAAGAAAAATCTGTAACCGTAAGTCACATTTCTCCAATTGTAACCTTACGTCACATTTCTCCGTTTGTCACCGTAAGTCCCATTTCTCTGTAGGTAAAGCGTAAATCACATTTCTCCATAGACTAAATTAAACAAAGAAAAACGACTCGATCAGGGGCGCCGGTCTTCTCGACGCCCCACCGGCACCCTGCTGCGACACCGAAGTCAACCTTTGAAATAATTTTCGGGAACAAGCTCTTCGTCGTCCGGGACTGCCGGCCGTGACAGAATCACGGGGCTGCTCCTTGGTGTCTTTTGTTTATCCAAAGTTCAAAGTATAAACGTCATGGTCTCTGTCTAGTTTAATTTCGGGGCTCAACTACTGAAAGTGTTTGGCTTAATCGATCTAACAGATTTCAAACGGTTTTTTTAAAATTGAAATTTTCCCTAAGAGATTTCAGAATGAACATTGATTGTATTGAAAAGATCCTCCAAAGCCTACAAAAGACTTTTCAATCAAGTCTAGATAGACGCGCGATAAAACAGGATTTCTTTAAGGAAAAAAAAAAAGGGGGGGGGGGGGGAATAATTCTAGCACCTTTTTAAAAACATCACAGCCACATTGGCTGCCGACTTCAGCGACCCATCACAGCACTCAAACGGAAGGTATTTATTTTTTATGTACGCATTATAAAATACAAGTTACACACATTTAAAATGATTATACAAAGTCTGTCTACTACCATAGACAGTATACACATCACGTACACCAAATCATGTACACAAAATCATGTACATAAAAATCATGTACACCAAATCATGTCACAAATCATGTACACCAAATCATATAAACAAATCAAGTGCACCAAGTCATTTACACAAATCAAGTACACCCAAATCCTTCTCTTCAAATAAAGTGTACACCGAGATCCTCCTCAAAATTTAGTTCTATCAACAATCAGGAATCCACTATACACATTTACATTATTTAGTGACTATCACAATGGCAGAAAGAGAAAGAAAAAGAACTTTAAAAAAAAAAAAAATCGTAAGAACAATTTTAAGCATCTACTTCGTCCATTTCGTTAACTAAATACGATTTTTACAATATCAAAAATTATCTACAGGTCATTTTTTTTAAAAATCACACGCTAAAGACACACACACACACTGCACAGTCGACCACAGTTTGAATTTTCAATACACAAGTTAACACATGGCTGGTGAGGATAATGTGGACACAAGTGAATAAACAGATAGATAGAGGGAGAAAGTGGAAAGAAAACACAGAAGGATAAATGCTGCATCTGTTTTAAAGCTATTGGTTAAACTCTTTGGTCGAAGGTTGGGCAATTAATGGGCACGGGTCCCATGATCTTAGTAGGTTTGCCTTTGTAGATCTGCCTCTGTAGTCGTGGCTCTGTAGATTTGCCTCTGTAGGTGTGGCTCTGTAGAGTTGCCTCTGTAGGTGTGGCTCTGTAGAGTTGCCTCTGTAGGTGTGGCTCTGTAGATCTGCCTCTGTAGGTGTGGCTCTGTAGAGTTGCCTCTGTAGGCATGCCTCCGTGAGTCAGCCTTAGTAGATCTCCCTGTGTATGCATGACTCTCCAGGTCGGCCACTGCAGATCTGTCTCTGAATACTGCTTCTGCAGGTCTCACTCTGTAGGTCTCCCTCCGTAGGTCTCACTCCGTCGGTCTCACTCCGTAGGTCTCACTCCGTCGGTCTCACTCTGTAGGTCTCCCTCCGTAGGTCTCACTCCGTAGGTCTCACTCCATCGGTCTCACTCCGTAGGTCTCGCTCCGTCGGTCTCACTCTGTAGGTCTCCCAGTGCAGGTCTCACTCCGTAGGTCTCACTCCGTCGGTCTCACTCTGTAGGTCGCCTTGTGCAGGTCTGACTCTACAGGTCAGCCAAATTAAACCGGAGACAATAGTGCTGACAGAGATTGACCAAGTCTTGCTCTTTCTGTCCAATCGAATGTTTGTGGAATGGAGTGAACCATGGGTACAGAAGATGGGACGGGTCAATGCTCGTGTGGCGCATTGCATGTTAACCACACCGGTAACAACATGACGCACAGGTCAGGTGTCTCAAGTTTCAACAGATTACATTTTTGATGAGTCCAACAATAAAACTGTCATTTAAATTTCGGTCATTAAAAAAAATGGCCAAAATTCCAAGATGTTGATCACTTTCATGAATACAATAATGGTCCCTCGTCAGCTTGGCTAGCTACCACATTCTGCGCGATCTTAAACGATATTTTATCGCTGCTACAGTTTTGATATTCTGAAGACAAGAGACATTTACAATATATGGCATGCGATGATTTCAACCTAAAAACGACATAAATATTTTTGGTATCCAATTTGACAGAACCAGATAAACGCAAGACACAATGGTTAATTTGCTGGTTGGAAAAAAGTAGGGAAATGGCGGTTGGGGTTTGGGGGTGTGGGGGAGTGATATTCCAGGTATACAACCACCAGCTATCGTCAGGTCCATTGGTTCGTTGGCGGTGTGTTCAAGGAATGCTGGAGGTGCAGGTGACCCTGGTGAAGAAGGTGCTGCTGTGACTGGTGCTGGTGCTGCTGGGGGTGCTGTGTGTTCACGGGTTGCTGCTGCTGCTGCTGCTGAAAGTGCAAGTGGGACAGACTTGACGTTTGATGGTTGAGGTGGGCGGGCTGAGGTTGTGGCTGGAAATGATGCAGCATGGAGGACAGGTTGGCCCCGCCCACGACGCCAAGACCCATGCCAACATCCCCGCAAGGGTTGAACTCGGATATAATGTTGTTGGTGTTGTTGTTGGTGGTGGTGTTGTTGTTGTTACTCTTGCTGTTACTGTTGTTGGTTACAGCGCTATTGCCGCAGCTAATGTTACTGTCTCGGCTGCTGCTGATGCCGGCGTCTATGAAGCTTGGCGAGAGGATCCCGCCCGGGCTGGTGCTGGCCCTGTCTCCCTCGTCGGGGAGACTGCCCCACTGTCAAACCGGCGGGACGGCCGGGTGGTGATGGTGGTGGGGGTGCAGGTTATGGGGGTGGTGGGGATGGTGGTGGTGCCGATCCATGGCTTGGGGCGAGCACAGGAAATGGGGCCCGAAAGGGGAGCCCTCGCTCTTGACGAGGGGTAGATTTTGCCGCATGTCCTCAATCATTTTGCTCTGTATGTTAAACTCCCGGCCGTAGTCCATGGGGTGCGCGTGCATCATTGCGCCCTGGTGGGGGGCGCCCATCCCACACATTTGTTGCATGGCCTGCTTCATGCTTTCTTCACTCAAGTCTCGGCAGAAGGCGTCTCTGGGGAAAAAAGGAAGAAGAACCTTATAAATTACTAAGTATATTAAATAGCATAGTTACTTGTATTTGCATTTTTACACAGATCTATTTCCGTGACTCTGTTCATGTGGATGTGTGTATACCAAAGGCGTAGCTGCACGATAAACCTGTAAAATAAAATTATATAATGGTTTATCCCCTATCTCCAGTCATTATAAAATGTATACAAATGGCATCCAAAGTCCCTTGTATACGAATGACATCCAAAGCCCCTTGTTACACCATCAGCTGAGTTTACAGCCAAGAAGAGCCTGTTCACGACACAGCATGTCTCTGTGGCAGATTACTGCACCTGAAAAATTATTTTGATTAAAATCTGGTCCTAAGCTTAAATTATCTTAACAAAAAATTGTCCCAACGTTTAAAATTGTTATATGAATCAGATTGTTTTCTTTTTCCCGTCTGCGTGTTTATTGAAATGCTGAAAATGAATGACTCCACATAAGGGCCTACTGTAATGACAATATACATATACATTTTTAAGGATCGATAGCAAAGAGTTTTGTCTTAGTTTATTTTAAAAGTGCACAGAAATTAATGTTAAAACTTCACATTAGAGTCTATATAAATGAATTGAAAATAATTTTAATCAAAGTAAGTTTTTCGTAAACTCTGTTTTTTTTTTGCGATAGATTGCTCATCAGTTTTAAATAGATTTTCAGCCAAATTCATTTTACAATTTTAACGTTATGAAATGGAAAGAAAAAGAAAAGAAAAAGTTGTTGCTCAAGATGCCCTAGAATAGTGGTTCTCAACATGTGGTTCGCGATCCCTATGGGGGGTCGAAGGACCCGCTCGTAGGGGGTCGCCTAAGAACATCGGAAACACATCTACTCTACAGTTTAGGAAGTAGCAACGAAAATAATTTTGCTGCCGGGGGTCGCAACAACGCGAGGAACTGCGCAAAAGGGTCGCGGCGTTAGGAAGGTTGAGAAACACTGCCCTAGAATATGATGCTGAAGGTGTGAGCGAATTTGGGGAATGATCATGACGCACTAATCAGTGGTGCGATCGAAGCAAGTGGAGTTGTGTGGGGAGGGGGGATCGCCACCTAATATTTTTTTTTAAACGTTTTTTTTTTTTGAGGCAAGACTTAAGTTGAACCTGGTGATTTGAAACTGTACAATTTGTGTGTGTGTGTGTGTGAATTAAAAAAATTTACGAAAAAATAATCAAAATACTTTTAAAAAAGTGTATCCAAACATTTGTGGAATCCTTTTTATCATAAATTTGGCGTCAAAGTTGTTTCTTGTTGTCTGTGATGATTGCCACATTGATTGTCTCTTGCTGTCTCTGATGATTGCCACATTGAAAGGGAAGAGGCCTGTCGGACTAATGAAAGCAGCTCCGGTGTTTAATATTCCAGAAGCATCAAATATCAAGTTAGATTACTCGAATTTTGAGACAAAATCGTATTAAGGTTGGCTCCCCTGAGCCCGGCTCTGAGCAAGGTGGAGAGCTCTGCATCTCCGCAGAATGTGGAAGATTTTCTCTGATGACAGATTTGCCATGAATAATTGACACAACTCTTTCTGTGTTTAGTCTATAACCTAACACCTGGAGCCGCGCACGTACACACACACACGCTCACTAAGATGCTGACATTTCCGGATAAGGAAAATTATCCCCCCCTTTATTTTTATGTCCATTTTTTTTTTCCCCACCGGTTTAAGTCCATGTTAAGAACTTTTTTGTTCGCATGTTAGAGATGCAATTATTTTTTTTAAAAAAAAAAGGTTACTCCGCCTATATACCCTAGCCCCCCCCCCCTGCCCTTCCCACCCCTCAACCAAAAAGAAATTGAAATTTGATAATTAAAGAAAAAAAAAAGGTTCCTCCGCCTATATACCCTAGCCCCCCCCCCTGCCCTTCCCACCCCTCAACCAAAAAGAAATTGAAATTTGATAATTAAAGTTTCGTTGGTGTCGGACACCTCAGTTGTGATGGCAAACCGCCTTTTGGTTATATCCTGTTTTGATAGCTCTACACTGAGAACAGAGAGACAGAGAGAAAGAGAGAGAGAGAGGGCAGAGAGGTAGAGAGATAGAGCAGAGAGAGAGAAGAGAGGGAGAGAGCAGAAAGGGAAAGACATAGAGCAGAGAGGGAGAAGAGAGGGAGAGAGCAGAGAGGGAGAGAAATAGTGCAGAGAGAGCAGAGAGGGAGGGAGATTGAGCAGAGAGAGCAGAAAGAGAGCAGAGAGAAAGAAAGCAGAGAGAGAAGGCAGAGAGAGAGACAGAGAGAGAAAGCAGAGAGAGAGAGCAGAGAGAGAGCAGAGAGAGCAGAGAGAGAGCAGAGAGAGAGCAGAGAGAGAGCAGAGAGAGAGCAGAGCGAGAGAGAGAGCAGAGAGAGAGGGCAGAGAGATGCCACTATGACATGCAGCTCACTGTATACATTAATATAAACTCCCTTGCTGTTGAGCTTTCAGCGGACATTCGTGAGATATCAAACACTTTATTATAAAGAATACACTTAGACATAGCCATTTGTTGAAACAGTGTTGATAGTGTTGATAGTCTTGGTCTTGTTGATAATACTGAAATGGTATCATAGCAGTGGAGACAGCGGGACATTCCTAATAATACATTTTTTTGTTGTTTTTTTTGCATTGTTAAGTTTGAAAACTGATATTGAATCATCTACGATCCACACGTTTTCTTATATTTGTACCCACTGCAGTGGCGCCGCTGTCAATAGCCTACATATTTTAAGGAAATATTTTCATAACCCTATATGACCAACCAGCGTCAACGGCGAGCAACCACCTGGCCAGGTTTTTCGCCCCGAGTTCCGGACATTTCAAACGAGTGTTCTCAAATGGTAACCTTATTATGTAAATTGCTTTGGAGTTAAACCTTGCTTCAGCTCATCGTTCCGGCATTAGAATGTATTTCCCTATTCAAATATATGCCATGTAAATCTATTTTTCAAACATGGTCCGGTCTGAATCATTTCGGCACAAGCTTGAGACAGTTTCCTATGGGGCTTGGGCCAAGCGCCGGTCTCAAGGAACAGTTTCTTTAAGAGGGGCTTGGACCAAACGCCGGTCTCAAGGAACAGTTTCTTGAAGAGGGGATTGGAGCAAACGCCGGTCTCAAGGAACAGTTTCTTCAAGAGGGGCTTGGGCCAAACGCCGGTCTCAAGGAACAGTTCCTTCCAGAGGTGCGTTGGACCAAACGCCGGTCTCATGGAACAGTTTCATCAAGAGGGGCTTGGACCAAACGCCGGTCTCAAGAAACACTTTCTTCTAGAGAATGTATAGTTTTTATCCTTGGTGTTATGCACTAGGTCCACACCACACATCCACTATCATTTAGCCCAGGCCGGCACAACTCAAAATCTAAGGCGGGCCGTTATGCCTTATGAAAATCTTGTGCGAGGCGAAAGAAAATAGGACTGGGAAAGGGGGGGGGGGGGAGAGCTATTAAGTAAATAGTAAAAAAAAATAATATTTCGATACCTCGCGGGCCGCAAAGTAGGTGCTGGCGGGGCCCATCTTGGGCAGACCTGATTTACCCTGTCACTTTCATTTTGCCAGAGGGCGAGGCGAAAGAAAATAGGGCGGGGAAAGGGGGGGGGGGGAGAGCTATTAAGTAAATAGTAATAAAAAATAATATTTCGATACCTCGCGGGCCGCAAAGTAGGTGCTGGCGGGGCGCATCTTGTGCAGACCTGATTTAGCCTGTCACTATCATTTTGCCAGTCACTATCATTTAGCCTGTGTCTATCATTTAGCCTGTCTCTATCATTTAGCCTGTCTCTATCGTTTAGCTTGTCTCTATCATTTCACATGTCACTAGTATTAACCTTTCAACGGTATTTAACCTGTCACTATCATTTAAGTGGTCACCCTCATTTGGTCTGTCACTAATAGTCAGCCTGTCACTGGCATTTAACATGTCACAATCATTTAGTCCGTCACTGGCATTTAACCTGACATTATCAATAACCTGTCACTGCAATTTTGCTGCAAAAAGTTTATCCCTTGACGCTTTTTCTATATTTCAGAGTCACAATAAGTGACCCATCCTGAAAGGTGCCCTAATCACCGCAATGCAGCAACATACGCCTATGTGATAGTCTAAATGCTGATCTCACAACAATGCTACACTAAATGATGCTAATAATTCTACACACGTTTCTTACTCGTGCTCTACACTGATATGCTTTTGAAAAATCCTTTAAAAAGGGTTCTTACAAAAGTGCTACATTCTATTGTATCAACAGTGCTACATTTAATCACAAGTCGATGAATGTCAATCATTTCTTCCCGCGCAGGTCTACAACACGCAACAGAAAAATATCATTATCCTAATCCACAACTTAATCCAGCAATCCACTCCCTTATCGAGCCGTGCCCCCTAACTTCATATGGAAACAAAGCTATTGAAGATGTGCGCAAGTTTTTCTTTGACAGTCATATTTTTAGAGCCCTACCGCCTTCTAGACACAAGACGGTGATCTTGTCTGGGGCTTGGTTGGAAGCCATACTGGAGCCCCCGATGGGCTTTTGTGCTCAGAACCTTTTCAGAATTAGGGAATACTTGGGTATGCGTGTGTGTGTGTATGTGGAGCGTTTAAGGGGTGGGAAAGGTGGCAGGGTAGAAGAACTTCCTTTTTTTTTTTTTTTTTTTTTTTTTTTTTTTATTTTTGAAAAAAAAAAAATAATTTTTAATGAAAATAACAGAATAATCTTTAAGCATGTTCCTATTGTTTCGACCGACTGTAGTGAACTAGAGTACACAGACGTGGACCGACTATGGTGAACTAGAGTATACAGACCGACTATAGTGAACTAGATGACGCAGACTTTGGACCGACTATGGTGAACTAGAGTACACAGACATTGGGCCGACTATGGTGAACTAGCGTATACAGACCGACTATAGTGAACTAGATGACGCAGACTTTGGACCGACTATGGTGAGCTAGAGTACACAGACATTGGGCCGACTATGGTGAACTAGCGTATACAGACCGACTATAGTGAACTAGATGACGCAGACTTTGGACCGACTATGGTGACCTCGAGTACACAGACATTGTACCGACTATGGTGAACTAGAGTACACAGATATTGTACCGACTATAGTGAACTAGAGTACACATACATTGTACCGACTATGGTGAACTAGAGTACACAGACATTGTACCGACTATGGTGAACTAGAGTACACAGACATTGTACCGACTATAGTGAACTAGAGTACACAGACATTGGACCGACTATAGTGAACTAGAGTACAGAGACATATTGACATGACTATCCCCGTACTTTGTTTCGCTCATCTCATCAAAGACCTTTAGACTTTTGACAAAGATATATAGACATAATAGATCCATAGACCTATCAAAATGCGTGTGTTCACCCAAGTATTTTAATTCTTAAATTTTGTCATAATTTATTACTTCTGTAGTGAGGCGCATTAGGGTGTGATATGGCCTTGGGGGGGGGGGGGCAGGACGGGGGGGGGGTTCAGGGCTTGGGTGGCGGTGAAATCAACATGACTGTAATGTGTCAACATGGGTAATGTTTAGAGGTCTGTAATGTGTAGAGGTGTCTTATGTGCAGACGTGGGTAATGTGTACAGGTGTGTAATGTGTAGAGGTGTGTTATGTGCAGACATAGGTAATGTGTAGTTGTGGGTAATATGTAGACATGGATAATGTGTAGACTTGAGTAATGTGTAGTTGTGGGTAATGTGTAGACCTGGGTAATGTGTAGTTGTTGGTAATGTGTAGACGTGGGTAATGTGTAGAGATAGGTAATGTGTAGACCTGGGTAATGTGTAGTTGTGGGTAATGTGTAGACCTGGGTAATGTGTAGTTGTGGGTTATGTGTAGACATGTAGTGTGTAGACATGGGTAATGTGTAGACCTGGGTAATGTGTAGAGGGGCGTAATGTGTAGAATGGGTAATGTGTAGACGTGGGTAATGTGTAGACATGGTTAATGTGTAGACATGGGTAATGTGTATACTTGGGTAATGTGTAGTTGTGGGTAATGTGTAGACCTGGGTAATGTGTAGAGGTGCGTAATGTGTAGACACGGGTAATGTGTAGAGGAGCGTAATGTGTGGACATGGGTAAGGTGTAGAGGAGCGTAATGTGTAGACATGGGTAATGTGTAGAGGAGCGTAATGTGTAGACATGGGTAATGTGTAGAGGAGCGTAATGTGTAGACATGGGTAATGTGTAGAGGTGCGTAATGTGTAGACATGGGTAATGTGTAGAGGAGCGTAATGTGTAGACATGGGTAATGTGTAGAGGAGCGTAATGTGTAGACATGGGTAATGTGTAGAGGTGCGTAATGTGTAGACATGGGTAATGTGTAGAGGAGCGTAATGTGTAGACATGGGTAATGTGTAGAGGAGCGTAATGTGTAGACATGGGTAATGTGTAGAGGTGCGTAATGTGTAGACATGGGTAATGTGTAGAGGTGCGTAATGTGTAGACATGGGTAATGTGTAGAGGTGCGTAATGTGTAGACATGGGTAATGTGTAGAGGAGCGCCTTTGGAGAGCTTCGTAGATGACGCTTTATTTATTCTATTTAGAAAATTCGCCGCTATATTGCATTTAGTTGTTGTTTTTTTAAAAAATGAAATGCATGAGGCGAAATTTTTTAATGTTGTACTGCATGAAGGGGAAACTTTTTTAAAGCCCTGAAACATAAATCATTAAATCTATACGTGTCCCCTCCCCCCTCTCTTAAATTAATTAAGTGTGGTTCAGTGAATTAAAATTAATTATATCCCCTTCTGATCCCTAGAGTCTCTTTAGGATCGTTTAAAAGCCGGGATTCACTGTTGTCAAGGTTCAGATAACCAAAGGAAGAGTCCCCTCCCATGCATAATTTATGATGATCTAATATCGCCAGGTTCCAATAACTCCGTGTCAAATTAGATGTGTTTTTTTTATCTCCTTTGATTCTGTTAATTAACATCTGGCTTTTAAAATTAGCATAAAGGGAGATAATGAACTATGAATTTAGAATACGCACATCAAGTTAGGTAAAAAAAATATTTTTTTTAAAAAAAAAGTAAATCCAGTAAAGCCTATGGTTTTATTGGGTGAGGAAGAAAGCATTCGTAAGATAAGAGGATATGCTGGCATTCGTAAGATAAGAGGATATGCTGGCATTCGTAAGATAAGAGGATATGCTGGCATTCGTAAGATAAGAGGATATGCTGGCATTCGTAAGATAAGAGGATATGCTGGCATTCGTAAGATAAGAGGATATGCTGGCATTCGTAAGATAAGAGGATATGCTGGCATTCGTAAGATAAGAGGATATGCTGGCATTCGTAAGATAAGAGGATATGATGGCATTCGTAAGATAAGAGGATATGCTGGCATTCGTAAGATAAGAGGATATGCTGGCATTCGTAAGATAAGAGGATATGCTGGCATTCGTAAGATAAGAGGATATGCTGACATTCATAAGATAAGAGGATATGCTGGTATTCGTAAGATAATAGGATATTCTGGCATTCGTAAGATAAGAGGATATGCTGGCATTCGTAAGATAAGAGGATATGCTGGCATTCGTAAGATAAGAGGATATGCTGGCATTCATAAGATAAGAGGATATGCTGGCATTCGTAAGATAAGAGGATATGCTGGTATTCGCAAGATAAGAGGATATGCTGGCATTCGTAAGATAAGAGGATATGCTGGCATTCATAAGATAAGAGGATATGCTGGCATTCGTAAGATAAGAGGATATGCTGGTATTCGCAAGATAAGAGGATATGCTGGCATTCGTAAGATAAGAGGATATGCTGGCATTCGTAAGATAAGAGAATTAGCTGGCATTCGCAAGATAAGAGGATGTGCTGGCATTCGTAAGATAAGAGGATATGCTGGCATTCGTAAGATAAGAGGATATGCTGGCATTCGTAAGATTTTGTCTCACAGTCGACCGTCTCATTTATAGTCAGAAAATCAGAACTTCACAGAAAAGAAAGTCTAGAAATTCAATCGCCAAAGAGTATTTTCTCCCTCTATTTAGACCAGTGGTTCTCAACCTCCCTAATGCCGCGACCCTTAAATTAGAGACCAATGGAAAGTGATTTTCTGATTTCGACCGAAACCGAGCTAGGCCGAAAGTTAAAAATGGCTTTCGGCCGAAACCGAAGCCGAAACCAAAAGCTTAACGAGCCTTTCGGTGAAACCGAAGCCGAAATATTTAGATATTTTGAAATTCGTTCACGCATACATTCTGCATAAATCGAAAACGGTTAGGAAAGTATCAATATTTACATTATTTTTATTTTAAAAATGGGATCATCGTGTATGTTAATAAATAAACATCTACTGAATACATTGGTTTTACCCTTTTAATGAAACAGTAATTTAAATCTGTTAAAAATATAGTTTAAAGTAGAGTGGTAAGAGAAAATTAGGACGGGTTGTTTGTGGGGGGGGGGGGGGGGGGAAAAATACATGTAAAATAGACCATTAAGTGTCCTTTGTTTTTATAATATAATTACAACGCTGCCTAGACATATATGTACACTAATTATTGTGGCTTTAATAGAACCGATTGTCACTTAAATATCAATTTATACAGGCTATACAAATTTCACCCAAATGTTTCATGGTTATTGTCATACTAATGCTTTGTGTTTTCATAAATAGCTGGCAAGATATCGCTTTATTCATATTTAGCCTAGTACCAACATATTAGTCTTTCCGTGCTGGTGACGTAATAATTTCGTTCAGCGACCGACCTCCCTCACCCCCATTGGTGGGAGGGGGGGATATATTTTTTTTTACCAGGTCTCTTTAAATTGTTTTTGTGACGAAGAATCGCAAAAGACATCTAAATTGATGGCCAAAATCGTAAAAGTAACCCCCCCCCCGAAACCGAATCCGAAATTCGGTCGGTCTCTACCTTAAATACAGTTCCTCGTGTTGTGGTGATCCCCAACGATACAATTATTTTC
This sequence comes from Lymnaea stagnalis, assembly GCA_964033795.1. Taxonomy (NCBI): domain Eukaryota; kingdom Metazoa; phylum Mollusca; class Gastropoda; family Lymnaeidae; genus Lymnaea; species Lymnaea stagnalis. The sequence continues at coordinate 111,574 of CAXITT010000176.1, forward strand.
ATTGCTACTTAATAAATATGTGTTTGCTTATGGTCTTAGGCGACCCCTATGTAAGGGTCGTTCGACATCCCCCCCCCCAGAGGTTGCGACCCATAGGTCGAGAACCGCTGATGTAGACCCTTCTGAAAACGTAAACAAACTTTTCCAATCCAATTTAACCAATGGCGCGGTGCAAGGTGTGGTAGGTGGTGTCACCAAGTTAATTGGTGACGAAATAGAAATAACAGCAGTGGAAAGAACTCTATGATACAACTCTGCGCTGAACCAACATGACATTGATGTCAACACACAGGTTTAACAGCCTGACACATCAATATAGGCTATATCACCAATGGCTACGAACAGTACAAGACAAATCAACAAAGTCTATATCACCAATAGAAACTAGCAGTATAAAACTGATTTAAAAAAAGTCTATATCACCAATGGAAACTAGCAGTAAAAGACAGAAGTCTATCCCAACCAAAGGAAACTAGCAGTAAAAGACAGAAGTCTATCCCAACCAAAGGAAACTAGCAGTAAAAGACAGAAGTCTATCCCAACCAAAGGAAACCAGCAGTACATAGCATTTCCTGCGCTCGTCCTCTTTCCGTCCACTTCCCCTCAGGTGATTGAGGAGGGGATGATTAGGGCGGTCTGAATACCTGTGTGCCCTGGCACCTGCGGAGGTGACTGATCTTTTGAGTGTCGACCTGTCCACTCCACTGACGTTAGACGCGGGTCCGACACAATGACCAGGTCATCGGGCTCGAGAGGGAAATGACTTAAAGCATGTTCATTAAATCCCCGCTCTGGCGACACTCTGACCCGCTACCACGAGTCGAGAGCGACACTTCTCCCAACGAGCCTGTCACCGAGATGTAACACTACGAGGAACCGAGAGGTGATCGAACTGAATGGAGGCCATGATGCGGGGGGGGGGGGGGGGGGGGGGGGGGGGGGACATGAAGGTTATTCTCAGAACCGATCTCGGGTATTTCACCAAAAAAAAAAATTTCCTTTTAGCACCAGACATGACAATTCGTGACGGGAAAAGAAATGGCCTTGTGACAGAAAGTGACAGAATGTGACAGGGGGGCATGTCTCTTTTAAAATCAGTGATTTATGCCACATTTGTAATAGTTTTGTAAGAAAGTGTATTACTTAAGCCCATCCCCGGCACGAATGCATTAAACGCACATAATATTTTTAGTACAGTTGTCCACTTCTGTCAAATGGGGAGTCCAAAATGTGTATTTGTATCATACATCGTGTATGGGTAGAAACGTGTTCATTCCTCAAAAGCACACCTTGTAGATGTTTGCATAATCTCTAAAGGATTATATTGGCATACCGTCCGATGTCTCCGTAATGTCACTCTGCAGATCTTATAAAAATACACTTGAGAAATGAGATGCATATTGGTGACTTTATTTGATCTCACTGTCTCAGATGAATAGCTATGAAACTTTATTTGTAAATTTGATAGTTATATTAAATGTTTTGTTTGTTTTTTATGTTACTTTGTAAACTCTAATTAATCTTCTCCCTGGTATTTAAAATCTCAAATACAAACTTTAGCTCGATTTTAAAAAAAAAAATTAATTCACTTTTTTTGTAACAAACTAATTAAATTTTGATTACATTAGACATACGTATTATTCTTGTAAAATAAGATTTGATAAAAATGTTCTTCTATTACTAAAAACGTCCTTTTTGACTGTGAATCTCCCCAGGAGTTTAATAAAGTTGACCTCCCTTAGATTCGTGTGTCACGTTTCAATTAACGTGACAGCCATTTTAACATAAGATCTGTGCAAGAAATTCATTAATTTAACCTTTTTTTCTTTTAAAAAAAAATGATAAACTAAAAATGAAGCCGATAAATTGAAATAGGGCATTTTTGTCAGCCAATGACAGAGTAGGGACCGAACTACTCACTGGCTGATTGACTTTCTAATTGAAATTGTCTTATTGATGACAATCTGGAATCCTGAATGAGATTAAAAACAAACAAAATACAAACAAGACTTACCCTAACTTGCTACTTTAGGAAACGCAAGGTCAGAGTTCATATTTAACGAGTGCTCTGAATTGTGTGTACTTAAGATTAGTATTGTTATGTCTGGTTGTATTCAATGTTGTGTTGCATAGCTTTAACCGACTCCGAAAAACAGGGCACTTGACAGATTCTTGAAAACATTTGTTTAATGTCCTGCTGCCAATTTTTGGCTCTTTTGACTGACGAGTTGTCTGACCACTAGCTGACATGCTGACCGCGAACGGATCTTCGCTATCATAGTTAATTGTGATGCCTTTTAGGGTTACCTCCGATGGTTCAGAAAAACTTGCATTTTGCATTTTGGGTTAGACACCACTGGTTTACCACCACACTCTCTACCACCATCACACTCTCTATCACCACCACATTCTCTACCACCATCACACTCTCTACCAACATCACCTCTCTATTACCATCACACTCTCTATCACCATCACAGGCTCTATCACCACTACACTCTCTACAACCACCACACGCTCTACCACCACCACACTCTCTACCACCATCACACTCTCTATCACCACCGCACTCTCTACCAACATCACCTCTCTATCACTATCACACTCTCTATCACCACCATACTCTCTATCACCATCACACTCACCACCACACTCTCTACCAACATCAACCTCTCTATCACCACCACCACACTCTCCATCACCACCACACTCTCTACCATCATCACACACACTACCACACTCTCTACCACCATCACCCTCTCTATCACCACCACACTCTCAATCACCATCACATTCTCTATCACCACCACACGCTCTATCACCACCACACTCTCTACCACCACCACACTCTCAATCACCACCACACTCTCTACCACCATCACACTCACCACCACACTCTCTACCAACATCAGACTCTCTATCACCCCCACCACGCTCTCTACCATCATCACACTCACTATCACACTCTCTATCACCATCACCCTCTCTATTACCACCACACTCTTAATCACCATTTCATTCTCTATCACCACCACACGCTCTATTACCACCACACTCTCTACCACCACCACACTCTCAATCACCACCACACTCTCTACCACAATCACACTCACCACCACACTCTCTACCAACATCAACCTCTCTATCACCACCACCACAGTCTCCATCACCACCACACTCTCTACCATCATCACACTCACTATCACACACTCTACCATCATCCCCCTCTCTATCCCCACCACACTCTCAATCACCATCACATTCTCTTTTACCACCACACTCTCTATCACAGAGTAATTTTTGGGAACATATCACCGTCTAAAAAAAGTCATCTTAAAGTCAACATTTCTAACATCCACGACGGGTTCCACCCCTCCACCACCTCCCTCCCACACCTCCCTCCCCCACTCCCCCCCCCACCTTCCCCACCTCCCATTAAAGAAGTACATTCTTTGATATGAATTCCCCCTGTTAAAAATGTCCTGTTTGTCATGTTAGTAATTTTTGGGAACATATCACCGTCTAAAAAAAGTCATCTTAAAGTCAACCTTTCTAACCTCCCCGACGGGTTCCACCCCCCCCCCCCCTCCCTCCCCCCCCCCCCTCCCCCCCCCCCCCCCCCCCACCTTCCCCACCTCCCATTAAAGAAGTACATTCTTTGATATGAATTCCCCCTGTTAAAAATGTCCTGTTTGTCATGTTTTGGAGGAGGCCCTAACATGCCCGACGGCAAAATTCTCCTCTTTTACCTACCCATCCTCCCACCCCCATCTCCTGGGGGCACTCGACTTCCAGCGATACAGTTGTTAGGGGGGAGGGTGCGGGGGCGTCTACCCCCTCGATCTCAGGGCTCAATGACAACAAGGAGGGCGCTAAAGTGGAAAATATCGCCACCGTTCCCCCCGACGCCCGGCCTCGAGAGCCTCAATGACTCGTCTGCCCGCCCGCCGCGCCCTCGAGTCAGCCTCATTCAGGTAGATGAAGAGTTGTAGCCCCTGTGCCGATACGCTTTGTCGACTCCTCCTCGTGATCATTATAATTAATAACCGGCGAGGTTTTTTTTTCTCTCTCTTCCCCTTGCCTGAACGTTTTGTATAGGGAATATTATGAAGATGGCTCCCCCCCCCACCCCATTCCCTTATCACCGGAAACAGAGGGGGTCCCACTGGGGTCCTCGGGGGTCGTGGGCTGTCGTCCTTGCGAAGGGGAGGATAAAAGGTAACGTGCCGTGAGATTCTCCATCATGTCACCCTCCGAGTGATCGACGTCATCACAAAAAGTATCGGAACGCGTGAGAAGGGGGAAGGGGGGTGGCGGGATACATCCCGGGGGGGGGGGGGGGAAAAAATTCCGGTGGGGATTTTCTTGGGGGTTTTGGGGGGGGG
>CAXITT010000176.1:116056-172456 GCA_964033795.1 Lymnaea stagnalis
TCTTATATATATATATATATATATATATATGTATGTATGTATTTATGTCACCATAGCGTTTTTACAATGAATGTTGTTATTTCGAAAGAGGTTCACAATAACTAAGGTAACTATCTATGTGAGAGATCAACTTTAAGAGGATGCTATAAAGATATGCCGCTTAATTATGTCTCAAAGCGCCACTGACATCTTCGGTTGTTGTTGTTTTTTTGTTGTTGTTTTTTTGTTGTTGTTTTTTTGTTTTTGTTGTTTTTGTTTTTTGTATCGTTAATGCTTTTTTTTTTTTTTAATTGTTATTTAAAATAAGCAGTGAAAGGGTGAACATGACCCGTCAAATTACGGGCTATTTTACTAGTATGACTCTAAAACTAGATCTCGCGGTGCCCCGACTGTTGTGGATCGTCTCACCGCTAAGTCTGCGTCGGACGGCCTCGTGGTGAAGTAGAGCGTAGCAGACCCCCGTGAGACGATATGTGTGGGAATGGCGTCACGCCTGAGTGACCCCCACGCTGCCAGCTACATAGAGACCCACTCGACGTGACTTCATTAAAATGAAGTGAGTCGGTCAGAGAGAAGGGGGAATGTTTGTAGCCTGACTTGCCGGGCTTCAACACGTTCCCGATGTCGAGAGTCAGCCGTCGTCGGGACAATGGTGTAGGCTGCAATAAGTTGGCTATGAAGGACAAAGAAGAAAATGTATTATGTTAGCTCTCTTTTACTGTTATATGATCCGATTCATGTTTTGCAAATGGGTAGATGAAATTTGCTGAGTTTATACATTGCTACAAACTTTTTTTGTACGGACAGTCCAAATAAGCTTAACGCTCAATTATAATTTGAGAACCACTTTTGTTTGTATTGACTAGCACAAGATTTTTTTTTAAACGACAGGGTGCAACTGTTCACACCAGTTCATTAAAACCGATTCTATTTTCTTTTTTTTTTTTAATTTCTTCTATTCCAGTTATTGCTCTGTTAACGTTTGATCCCCATTCACGACAATTAACGTTGGACAATTATGGTCCAATGCGAATACTGTTTCCACAGTTGAGAGACCCATTCTCATCTACAACTTGCCAACATAATTAATTCTTTTCACTATGCACCGATGACGAATACGTATATGAATTCAATATGTGGGAGTTTCAGTGCTGTTACTTTTGGCGCATACCGATCCCCCTCCCCAGACCACTTCCTTTCTTTCACTCGAGAGCCTTCAACGCCCTCGATTTCAGCTCCCCTGTGTGTGGATTACTATCTGTACCTTTCTAGTATTACACTTGTTCACAGCTGTGCTATAAGTTAATATAGTTTTTTTTTTTTTTTATTTCTGTATATTTTGATTTTGCGTATTTATAGCCTCTTAATAGTATCTTTAAATTGATTATTGTTCACACCACTATCACAATTCGCTGGCGATTTATTTGTATACCATTGTTCAGTCCTTTGTTACGCATTGTTCAGTCCTTTGTTACGCATTGTTCAGTCCTTTGTTACACATTGTTCATCTAACGAGACAAATCTTAAAACAGGTTACATTTTCCAAACCACATAACGGTACGTGACCAATTGGGGGGCTCTCCCGGGACTTTAGCCATTTTGTTCTTACCTCGACCAACAACAAATGTTTTTTTTTCGTCCGTAGATTTAATCCATATTTTTTAATAATACAAAGAAATATTTGGTTCCACTCTATCATTTAACGATATCATTATCTAAAGCTAGTTTCTTACTTTTTACTGACATAATTGTGCTCATTAATGCATGTAAATGTTTGATCATTGTGTATTAAGTGGATGAAGATCTGTTGTCTGAGGATGATCTGGCCTCAGCCAATGAGCAATATAACCCTAAAATAAAACCCTCCAGCTAAAGCTAAAACAAAATGGAGCTCAAGCTAACGCTACAACAAAATGGAGCTCCAGCTAAAACAAAATGGAGCTCCAGCTAAATAAAACAAAATGGAGCTCCAGCTAAAGCTAAAACAAAATGGAGCTCCAGCTAACGCTAAAACAAAATGGAGCTCCAGCTAAAGCTAAAATAAAATGGAGCTAGATGCAGAGATGAAAAGAGGACAAATATAGAGAGCTAGAATTCAAATTAAAAGAAATGGAGGTTATAAGCAACCACAATGCAAGGGAAGAGAGAAATAGAGAGATGGAGAGAGAGAAGGAGAGGGAGAGAGGGGTTTGAGAGATAAAGAGATTTGTGATATTACACTTACAGTTTGAGTCTCTGTTCCAGATTTCAAAGATAATCTACAAGTATTTATCGATTTGAAAGTAGAGTTGGTATATCCGGGATATGTATGCATGTAACTGTGAATTAGATGTACCAACAATTCACCACACACACACAGTACTCATTATGTCAACCATACAAGCGACACACTTTAGAGCGCATTCTTATTTTTGGGGTAGAACTGACGACGATTTGTAGACAAAACCCGTCGTGCAGTAAAAGGGGCTGAGAACCGCCGTGCGCCTGTCAGGTATCGTTAGAGTTAAGCAGCGCTCAAGACACCGGCCATTTCGAGGTTGTCAGAGATTTGTATGGACGGACCCACAGGTCAAAGGTAGGTGATAAAATGGCTGGCCTTACTCGAGGGGCCCTATCAGATGAAATGTCAAATCAGCGCAAACCGGTCGCCCACCCATATGGCTTTTGGTCCGGACATTTATTGCCATCTGTCATGTGCCGGAACAGGCTAATCGGCCATCTTGGGTTATAAATGGCGGACTACTCTAAAACCACGAGTCTATCACGTGGCCTTAAAAAATATTTTAAATTGCTCAATTAAATATGATCAAAAGCCTCAATAGAGTAAGAGTGACTCAAAGGTATATTTTCTGAGAGTCTGAAATAACACACAGGCTTTCATCCGAAGTGTCCATTTTACTGCCTTGTCTTTAACCATCAATGCTAGGTTTTTTCCCCCCACACAATTTGAACGCAACCCCATGGGACAATCAGCTTCGTAGCAAGCGAATGACTTTAGGCGCCCTTTTCCCCCAAAATCATATACTGACTAAAACATATTTTGCTTGAAAAATGACGCTTTGGTGGCGTCTGGAGATGACGTATCTGGAGATGACGTATATGAAGATGACGTCTGTGAGGAAGACGCCCAACGGCTTGTGTCCCCTTCGACCCGTTACATCGCACTTCGGTGATAGTAAGAGCAGTGGCGCAGCTAGGGGTTGCGGACCGCACAAGCTGACACCATCTTAGGGGTTGACACCAAATTGAAAAATTGCATATTTACAGAGCACACACACTGCTCGGTCTAACAGAGCACACACTGCTCGGTCTAACAGAGCACACACTGCTCGGTCTAACAGAGCACACACTGCTCGGTCTAACAGAGCACATACTGCTCGGTCTAACAGAGCACACACTGCTCGGTCTAACAGAGCACATACTGCTCGGTCTAACAGAGCACATACTGCTCGGTCTAACAGAGCACATACTGCTCTGTCTAACAGAGCACATACTGCTCGGTCTAACAGAGCACATACTGCTCTGTCTAACAGAGCACATACTGCTCTGTCTAACAGAGCACATACTGCTCGGTCTAACAGAGCACATACTGCTCGTTCTAACAGAGCACATACTGCTCTGTCTAACAGAGCACATACTGCTCTGTCTAACAGAGCACATACTGCTCGGTCTAACTGAGCACATACTGCTCTGTCTAACAGAGCACATACTGCTCGGTCTAACAGAGCACATACTGCTCTGTCTAACAGAGCCCATACTGCTCGGTCTAACAGAGCACATACTGCTCGGTCTAACAGAGCACACACTGCTCTGTCTAACAGAGCACACACTGCTCGGTCTAACAGAGCACATACTGCTCTGTCTAACAGAGCACATACTGCTCGGTCTAACAGAGCACATACTGCTCTGTCTAACAGAGCACATACTGCTCGGTCTAACAGAGCACATACTGCTCTGTCTAACAGAGCACACACTGCTCGGTCTAACTGAATTTCCAAAACGAATAACCGATCACCCGTACATTCCCCACACATATAACTAAAACAAATTGTTTGCTTTATTAAAAATTCAAGGTTGATGGGTACAAAAAAATGTGTTGACCCTATACTTAGGTGAGAGAAACACCATTTTGACCATGATTCAATGTTGACACGATTTACTCGATAACTTAGCTACATTTATCTAAATTCTAGGAGATAAAGCTTTCCATTGATACCAAATGGGATGTGGTCGGGCGAGTCTAAGTAGACTACATGAACCCGAATCGGTAGAGATTGAAAACAATTTTAAAACTTTTAACTATTTATAGTTTAATAACAAAATTATATTTTTACAAATGATCTAATATCTTTTAATAATTAATTACTTTTAATTGTTGTTTTTTTTAAGTTTTGGAAACCAAGTATATCGAAACCCAGAAGTATTCAAAAGAAATATTTTCGCCGATTCGTCAATAGCACCGCCCTTTACCATTTGAGCACAAGTGTCAAAAAGCACAAGGTATTTTACATCCTCTATGTCCATCTGCTACCTTTAGCTTTGGGCTGATCTACTTGGGGAAGTTAATCTTACACTGTAGTGTCTGCAGACTGAAGCTTTTACACTTGACAAAGTGGTGACCAACCCAGAGGCCTTTAGATTGTTTCTGCACGAGAAGCACAGTCACTTGGTGAAACATACGATTGAAAAGGTAGTTTAAAAATCAGACCAATGGGAAGTTTTGGTAGAGAGAGGATGAAGGTTTAAGAAGACTATGGCAGGAGAACTTTTTAAGGAGTTACCATGGGACAATCGAGGCTTTCTGATCTGGCGCTATTATCATTTTAAAGTGATACAGTGAAGGATATCGATTGAGATCAAGTGATTGACAAGTTTGCAGCGTTGAGACCAGTAAAGTTTCAAATAAAATAAATTTAATGTGATAATAAATATGAATTGACGTTGTTAGTGTTTTTAAATACATACATTTTACATTTTCAGCACGTAAATATAACAATTTGAGCACGAGACATCCACATTAAATTATTCATTAAATTATTATTAAATTAAGTTTTCATGGATTACATCCAAAAATTTCTCAATAGCCTGCAGCTTTGGGTGAACTCCCTAGGTAGGTAAAATAGCTTTAAAGTGATGCAGAGTCGTTCTATGTCGGGTGTACGAGCAACGTGTTTCACTGCACTGTTGTTGATACTACAGTAGTTTTTGTTAACATATATTGCCAATTCCCCTCCCTTGGATTTGCCGCTGTCGGTTGTTCTATCTTCACGAAAAATGTTAAATTCGTCCCGTGCCCAACTGCTGAATCTGGTACCTTTTTATTAAGCCATGTTTCTGGCAGGCATAGTAAATAGTCATGGAATGTACAAAACAAAATACAAATACACCCACACGTCTTTCTTTTTTTGTAATATAAAAAAACCACACAAAAAACATGAGTACAAATAACCCATGATCCGTGTGGCCTGTATAATTAACTTTTATTGATTCTTTTAACCTAATAGTTAGCTCTGACATTTCCGGAAAAACCTAGTAATTAATAATACAAAAATGATGATGAGATTTTAAATTGGCAAAAAAAAAAAATCATAGCTTAAAAACTTTCAAATATTTTTTGTCTTTTTTTAAAGAAGAATTTAAATCTCTTAAAATCTGCAATGTATTTCTTCTCGGTTTCGTTATTTAAATCAAGGAAATGAAGAATACTAAATTATGTAGAAGTGGGACACTGTGGAGTCCATCCATGGTCTTCGCCATTGTCATCTCGTAAATATTCCAGTAGAGGTTTGAAGTAGTCAATGAGAGGCTGGGCGTCCATTTTGTATTGTCCTGTGAGTAGGTACATGGCTTCCGGCCAGGGCTTGGAGGAGCCGAGTTTTAACACGTTACTGGGGAAATAAAAAATTGGATTAGTTTAAGTTAACAATTGGATTAACTGAAGTTAATAATTGGATTAACTAAAGTTAAAAATAGGACTAGCTGAACTTAACAACAGGATTAGGTTGAGTTGACAATGGGATGAGCTGAAGTTAACAATTGCGTGAGCTGGAGCAAAGTCATTTTATTAGAAATCAATATAAACTAGATGCTCTCGTCCATTGCATATCTAGGAAATCTGTTTATCTCTTTCAAGTCTGTTCACATCTTGTTGCGATTTTTGTCACCTCAAAGATCATTATTTTCTCAGCGAGTTTTCAAATTGTATACACTTGCTATCCAAACAGAAACATGAAAATTATTTTTTTAGTATTCCCTTCTTGTATACCAAAACGTGAAATATTATTCTATAATCCTTACAGGGGGGAGGGGGGGGGGCGTAAAAAACAAGATACCTGAGAAGTGTTCAACTTGCTATCCAAACAGAAACATGAAAATTATTTTTTTAGTATTCCCTTCTTGTATACCAAAACGTGAAATATTATTCTATAATCCTTACAGGGGGGAGGGGGGGGGGCGTAACAAACAAGATACCTGAGAAGTGTTCCAGCAGCCTTGCTGTTGTAGATATTACATTTGTGAAGTGGGCCTTGATGTCCCGAGACGTCACATAGGGCTTTATGGAACTGGAAATGGATCACAGCACTAACGAAGTACCTTGAATAATAATTGAGAACAAGTTGGAATAAGATGTTTTAGTAAAAAGTTAATAGCTTGTTAATATATTTATATGCATATGTAATGTTAATATCTCAATCAATTCACAGCGTAGTTAGATTAATGTGTGCCTATGTTTGCATCTCATTCTAATCACAATGAAGTTACTTTAATGTTTTAATGAACTGTGCCATGAATGAACTGTGCCATTAATGAACTGTGCCATGAATGAACTGTGCCATAAATGAGCTGTGCCATGAATGAACTGTGGCATGAATGAACTGTGCCATGGATGAAATGTGCCATGAATGGCCTGAGACATGAGTCAGCTTGTCTAAAGCCAAAATGACCACTGTAAAATACGTTTAATACCACATCGGTTAATTGGGTGTGTTCATGGGATCTGAGAAAGAAAACAAAACCCACCCCTTAAAGGCAATGTGTTTGTCTAAGTCAGTTATATTCATGTTTGTTTGCATTATGTAATTGGACGTGATTTATCATTTCTTAAAAAGACGCTCTGTATTATTTGGCAAACTTCTAGCAACATTTAGTTTCATATTTCCTTTATTTTCCATTCAAAATAATTTTTTTTTTTAAATATTTCTGCAATGGCTTTTCTTTAGAGAGTGAAGCCGTATCAAACTTCTAGTAAGGGTTAAACTGTATTACCTTTCTTGAATCTTCGGTCCCGACAAATATTTTTATTTATTTTAAATTGGGGGAAAAAACATACTTTTTGGGAAGGAGGGGTGGTTTGAGGGTAGGAGGAGGGGCTGAAAATTTGAAAGAACGTAGTAGTCATTGGCGACGAGTCTCTGTGTGTCAAGTTTCAGCTCGATAGGATCACGGGAGTTCGGTCAGTTGGCCTTCCGAGGATTTTTGCATCAAACAAACACACGAGGAAACACGAATAAAAGATTTAAAACTCTTTTCATCATTGCATCACCTTTTTTCCAGTTGACTGATTGCATAACAGGCAGATTGTGACGTTTATTTTGGTTTATCCTTTATTAAAGATACACAGAAAAAAGGGGGGGGGAGAGGGGAAAGAGAGAGAGAAGACAGAAATACAAAGGAGAGAAAGAATGGGAACAGATAGATTTGGGAAAGAAAGAAGGGCGTCATGGAGAAATAGAAAGAGAGGGAAATAGAGAGAGGAGACAGACATACAGAGGAGAGAAAGAGTGGAGACAGAGAGACATAGGAGAAAAAAGAGGGAGAAATAGGAGAGGCAGAGAGAGATAGAGAGAGAGGAGATAAATAAGAGAGTTTATAAATATAAATATAAGAATAGGGAAACAAATCTAATTCATCGTGAAGCGATCATCACCTGATGTAAGAAACATCTGCTGGTATGTGATATTTGGCACCTGGGTCAAAGTCCGAAGAGTTATTGGGAACAGGTGAAGATAAACCCTGGTACTTACATCTAGAGACAAAAGTGTAATTACCAAGTTTACAATACAAAGGTGTCAATACAAAGGTGTAAATACTAATTTGTGAATACTGAAAGTATAAATGCAAATGTGTCTATCCAAAGGTGTACATACTAATATGTCAATACCGAGTTGTCAATAAAAAAGTGTCAATACAAAGGTGTCATTGCTAACCATAGCAATTAAATAAATTAATCATTGAACCTGGATGTTTTATTTGTAATTATATTAGTTCCTTAACATAACAATAGGAAAACTTTATTTTTTGTTTGAGAATTATATACGAAAATAATTGGATGATTATTTGATAGAGTTAAGAGGCCCATTTTTTTAGTGTTGTCAGCTGGACAATGAAATCAATACATTAATATATCAGTGGTTTACCTGAGGTTCCACCATTCATCATTGTACTTATCAGGTGTAATATCACCTCTAAACACACTCCATAGCCACTGGTCAATGAGGTAGCCGAAAGGAAGAAAGGCGACCTTCTGTAGGGCCATGCTCATCAAGAAGTTGATATCAGATTCTGTGTTAAGAACTTAGTTATAATACGATGTCAGTAATCTCATTGAAACATTATTCTATGTACAACTTTCTTGCTAATATTTCAAGAAATAAGTTAAATTAACACCATGAAATTATAAGATAAAAAATATCAAACTATAAAAAAATTTGCTGGGGCGACGTGAAGTTTTTCAAAAATAAATCTTCGCTAAAATTCTAAATATGATCATTGCGAAATAGCATCAGAGAGCTATTAATGCCCTACCCGACGCTCCTCCACATAGCCCAGACGCCGGGTCTCCCTGACGCCAGACCATGCAGCGTCAAGCCAAGAACTTCCCTGGACCTGGATCGCCCCACCCTTAACCACTGGATCGGATATGCGGTTGGAGGCTTTCCCCGCCCGGGAACGTCCAGTCGATCGAAAACGCTGCGTTTAAAGCGTTCGCAGCAGACTCTCCCGGGGAGTAAAGATGTTAAATTTCAGTCTAATTATCTCCCCCCATCCATTCCGGGGAAGAATCGGATGCCCTCTAAGAGTGTTTCTACAGTTGCTTTTCACCACGCAACTAGTTTGCGAAGTAGCAGGGACGAAACGGTTACCTATGAGCAGCTTTCTAAGGTCTGCGTAGTTAGAATAATCAAATAGATGATTACACGTTTGCCTCTAGCCTCATGGCAAGTTGCAATCATGATCCCTACACTGTCTCTGCCTTTACTTCCAACTGTAAAGCGTCACAGCTGGCAGCCCTGTTGGTGCTGTTTTATTTTCGGCAGGTACCATGCAACCATGCATGCCCCTTGTCTGCCCACGCAGGACCTGCAATATGGGTTTTGTACCCCGGGTAACGCCTTTGGGGTTCGGTGGCCAGCGCATCCTAATCGGAAATCCACCACAGACTTGTCGATCGAAACCCCAGGGCGATCGCTACAATACAATGCGATCTATTCATAGCTTGGGCTTATATTGTCTCATATTTGAATCTAAATATATAAAGGACGAATACCACCCCCCCGATCAAGAGGTCTCCAGAAAACAGCGTGCTCTGTAAAGTTGATTTTGTCCATGGACATTGCTCTTTCCTATAGGCGCGCACTGACAAGGCTTTTTTCTCAATGCAGCTTTCGTGTTTGGCGAAGAATCCATAAACCCCATAATGCTAGAAGCGTCATCTTTTATACACATAGACTTCTTTAAAAGAAAGAAAAGCTTGATTTCCTATGTCATGAATATATAACTTGAGACCGTCGAAATGTAAGGTACTTTTATAGAAGAAATACATCTTAACCCAATTCAATAAATTACATAAACATTTTAGGTGTTAAATATACACATAGCAAGTGGGGAAGGAAAACGGAGAAAATAGAAAGGTATGAAGTAGAGAAAGAAGCATTAATACATTAGAATAAAAAAGATTTGAGACAAAATGAAGGTGATCAGGAGGATACTTGTCTGATTTAAGATAGTCCGGGAAGAGATAAAAGAGTGTATAAATTGTGAGCGTTGGGAAAGTAAAGAGAGAGTAATACCTTCATCATTTCTAAGTTATTCCAAAAAGTTGACATGTATAACTTACCTTCATCATTGTTAACGGATGGAATAAGTCCGATGGAATGTAAGTATTCCGGAGTCTGGACTGACAGCGTTACGACGTCACCAACTGCTACGTGAAATCCTATGTTATAAAGATAAAGAAACAAGTGACAAAAGGGCTTAAGAAAGTACATACGAGATTACTAATGAGACATTAACTTTCTGATCAATAAATAACTGACGCAGTACACCAAAAAAAAAATTAAATCTTTATTTTGTGTCAAAGCCATTAAATTAACATTCACACACCGGGATTGGCTCCATCTCTGAAGAGAATCGGCTGGTCTTTGTATTGTAAGTCGTATTCGATATGACCCATCAGTTTGTGAGCTTTCAAAAAATCAGTAGCCGTGATCACCGTGCACTGTATAATTCTATAAAACACAAGACTAAAATCTTCAGCATTGGTCAGATTCATTATCAAACAGGACTAACTTTTCAAATTATCATCCACATTGTTAATCAAACAAAATTGTTGTTTTTTGGGTTTTTTTTAAACCTTTTTTTTAATTTTTTTTATTTTCGAAAGGGTAAATTGGTTTAGAAAAAGTCCATATATTTTGAAAGCGAAAATCTGAAAATCCCAATGAACACTGTGTTGAATCCTAGGAATTATTTCGATCAAATTGTAATTGAAATTAAAATGTATTTATTGAAAAACGTTCCAAGATAAAATGTATCACTTGAAAGACGTGCACACTTAAAATGTTGGATTAGGATGTTTGAATGTCCAATACACGTTCACCTGAAATCCTTGCCATTAAAAAAATCCCAGGCGATGCCTTGACAATCGAGGTCACGGCCATCTTTGGGTTTTTCCAACAGGGAATCACTCCAGAAGCTGTCGGGCATTTCTATCATCCCCAGAGATTTGAAGAAATCGTTGGCCGTCTGAAATATCTTGAGTGCCGTGTAGTTCTGGAAGATAAAGTCATGTTACTATCAAAGTGCTAGAGGTGTTACTGTCAAACAAAAGATGATACTGTGAAAGTGCTAGAAATGTTAATTTCAAAGTTATAGAGATTTTACTGTCAAAGTGCTAGAGATTTTACTGTTAAAGTGCTAGAGATGTTACTATCAAAGGGCTAGAGATGCTACTGTCAAAGTGCTAGAGATGTAACTGTCAAAGTGCTAGAGATGTAACTGTCAAATTGCTAGACAAGTCACTGTCAAAGTGCTAGATGTTACTGTCAAAGTGCTAGAGATGTTACTATCAAAGTGCTGGTGATGTTAATGTCAAACTGGTAGAGATGTTACTATCAAAGTGCTGGTGATGGCAATGTCAAACTGCTAGAGATGATACTTCCAAAGTGCAAGATATGTTACTGTTAAAATGCTAGAGATGTTACTGTCAAAGTGCTAGAGATGTAACTGTCAAACTGATGGACATGTTACTGTCAAAGTGCTAGAGATGTTACTGTCAAAGTGTTGGAGATTATAAATTTCAATTATATTGAAACAAGAAACAAACAAAAACTATTTTAAAAAAAATTAAAATTACCCTACCTGTCTGACCATTTCGACGGTGATGTCGAGCGATGGTTTACCTTTGAATGGAGTTAATTCTTCAATTAGATTGTTCCACTCCTGCCCCCACATGTTGCCTGTTGTGTAATTCACGATTATGTTGATTTCAGATTAAAGACATAATGTTTAATCTATTCCAGACTAATGGCGAGGGTTAAATTCTATTTTTTTAAAATTAATTTATCATAAAGCAACTGAACATACATTTGATAATTAGGCGTGAGAACCTTTGTTAAATCTTGACCTCAGGTCATTTATAAAACGACATTTATTAGAGACGTGAACTTGGGGAGAATAATTAAATACATTTTTTTTACACATTTCATCCATCCCTGTTGTGCTACAGCCTAATGCAGGGCTCTGGCCAACCTCACTACTTCCTTCCACTCAGACCTAACTAATGCTTTTCTTTTCCCTGCTTGGATTTCCAGCTGCTGTAGATTTTTTCACGTCATGTTTCAAGTTGTGTGTAACAATACATCAGATGACAAAAACGTCTCTTTGTTCAAGCTCTCATTCAAATTCATGGACTTTTATCACATACAGCAGATTCCCACTATACTGCTTTCGGCAATGACGCCCCCGCCATTTACGCACCCCACAATAACGCACCCGGCAGTTACGCACCCCACAAACACACGGCCGGCAGTTACGCACCCTGCAATAACGTGGCCTACTATAATGCGCCACGCGATAACGCGAAATCGGATATCGCGCGATCGTGCCACGGTTTCTCCAAACTTCGATTACCCTTAAAATATTTAACATAATTATTGGATTAAGTCTGAGGTCTTGAAAAATATATTTTTTATATATTTTGCTTGTGGTGTAGCTGCTTCCATTTCCGGATAGCGACGCAAAATATAATTCTGGATAGCGACGCAAAATATAATTCTCGATAACTACGCTCAATGACATTTTTTTTTAATAACGCAACTGCGTTTGGTGCGTAATATTTTCTTTCCTTTTCGGAAAATTAAACTCTCTCAATTTAAATATGGGTTAATAAATAATGGATTAAAAGTGATTTGGACAATAGAATATTAAAAATTTCACATGGGCGTGAAATAAAAGTGTGCAGTGAAGTATTGTGGGCGGTGGGGGACGTAGCAAAAAGGGAGATTCTTAAATGTACGTCACTTGAGTTCATGTTTTGTCGAGTAACTTATCAAGTGGCGTGGATGTTTACGCATTGCTAATGTTTGGCGAGCTACAACTAGTTTATTAAACTACGCTAGCGAAGTGATACTTGGGATTTCAAATTAATGCGCATCTGAGAACGAGAGTCGCCAAAATAGTAGCTGCCTTATCAGTCGCAATTATTTGAAATAATTTCCGCTGCACAAACTGCCAACGCTATTTGCACCGAATCACGACTTATGCGAGACCACGACGACCGTGTAAGTCGGTAGGTTCCCATGTGCATTGCTGAAGACGGAGTGTAAAAAAAAATTTGTCTAGTTTTAATTGATTTCTCTATTACTCTTTCTATTGCGTAGGACTTGACACCAGTCCGTTAGAATAAAGGTGTCTTCCTTTTGACGTGAAACTTGATCCCACATCCACCGAGGCCTTTAAGCGATTAATGTATAAGTGCACCATAAACGATATATGAAATGAGTTAGGCTAGTTTTAAGAACATTATTATCTTTTTATTAGGTTACCATGAAAAATGAACGTAGTTTTTGCACTAATTCTCCAGAGGACGTGATTAGATGTTGACTCAACTGTAGAATACAATTTGTATCTATCTATATATATATATATATATATATATATATATATATATATATACCACTTACCTAGAAGATGTGCTGGGATGTGACCAGAAGATGGAAACTTGTCACTCCCGTAGATTTGTTTGAGTTTTCTTCTGGCGTAGGCGTGCAGCTGTTCATACAATGGGCGGAGCTGGTCAAACAATGCTCTGACGTCATCCTCAAAGGTTGGAGTTTCATACCAGGAGCGCCAGTAGGCACCGGTGTCAGTGTAGCCTGTTTAAATTTAAATTAAGTTTAACTATTTCAATATGAATCAGAAAGAACTCATCTCCAGCACACCATTCTCCATACTTAATCATGGCGGCCAGTCTTGTAAAAATATTAACTAGATGAATCTATTTTTAAAAAGTACTTCATGTAAAGCTTTAAATGCCATAACTCTTACACTAATATCCCTCTAATTTCTTAGCAAATAGAAATAAAATATGTATTTCAGTTAATATTCACAAAGCAGCATTTGGACAAGATTATTAGAAAAATGAGGACTAAATGTACGAGATGTTAACATTGTGGAATCATCACAATATTAAAACGAACGACAAAACGTGGACATTTCTTGAAAGAATAAACATCACTTGCAGTAATATTGCTTCGGGATTTTACAGTTGGATCAGTGAAGACATAAACACAATTGGAAAATGGTACATTTATTAATATATTTGTTTAAAGAAAATGGTACATTTATTAATATATTTGTTTAAAGAAAATGGTACATTTATTAATATATTTGTTTAAAGAAAATGGTACATTTATTAATATATTTGTTTAAAGAAAATGGTACATTTATTAATATATTTGTTTAAAGAAAATGGTACATTTATTAATATATTTGTTTAAAGAAAATGGTACATTTATTAATATATTTGTTTAAAGAAAATGGTACATTTATTAATATATTTGTTTAAAGAAAATGGTACATTTATTAATATATTTGTTTAAAGAAAATGGTACATTTATTAATATATTTGTTTAAAGAAAATGGCACATTTATTAATATATTTGTTTAAAACAAAACCCCAGAAAATGATGAAATGAGCTTTGCTTACCCAATTATAAAAAGTGTTGGACTGCGATAAAGCTTTAAAATAGATTAATAAGACACGAACAAATTGTGTCAATAGAACCATGTAAGTTCCGCTTTGATAATAATTATGCATTATACACAATTGAACGTTTCGGCACACATGCCTTCATCAGTACAAACAAACAAAACACATTTAAGTAAGTATAAATTAAATTTACATAATATCAATATACATATCCTACCTAAAACAGAAAAAATATAGGAGAGGGCGCTAAAACCAGACAAAAACAAAGTAAAGAGGAGTAGAAAGGAAGTGATTTTAACATAATTGTAAAAACAAAACAGGAAAAGACATGGCAGCTAAGTAAAATTGTGGATTTGGTTCATTCATCTCCTATATTTTTTCAGTTTTAGGTAGGATATGTATAGGGATATTATGTAAATTTAATTTATACTTATTTAAATGTTTTTTGTTTGTTTGTACTGATGTGCCGAAACGTTTAATTGTGTATAATGTATACTTATTATTAAAGCGGAACTTATATTGTTCTATTGACACAATTCGTTCGTGTCTTATTAATCTTTTGCTTACCCAGCATTTGCAAAGCTTCCGTGCTCAAGTTCACGTACTCAACGTACAACTGTTTGATCTTGGCACCAGACTCAGCTCTCCACCCAACCCACGCCGCCAGAAGTTCTTCGTAGTTCCTTGAATTGGCCATAATTTCTGTCAAATCTGTGAACAACAATCAGTGACTTTGCGTTGGTTGCACTCATCTCCGTTTACATTAGGTTTGAGCTCTCCACGCGTTAATGAGATATTATGAAGGCATAAAATTCAAAGTTTTGTTTGCATCTGTTTAAGTAGTAAATCCAATCAACATTGAACGATTAATTTCTCCTCTCATTCCAACAAAAGAGTTTCCAGCATAATATTACTTCTTTTACCTGGATCTAAAGGTAGACTTTCCCCAGAAGGCATTGTTACCGTTGCTGTATTATAAATCGTCTCCATATCACTTTTGATTTTGTTGAGCTGATCATAAAATATGTTGGGTTCATTAATATAATTGAGATACATTTTTTTTTAAAGAGCAAAACTTCTTTCTGTCTTTCAGATCATGCTTAACACATATCTTGTCATTTATTTTCCCATTGCTCTGATTGGTGCCCGTATGAAAGTTAATGTGATAGTAATATATGATCCCAACTGGTCTGTGTAACAACCAATCGCTATTCCTCATTCTACATTCTTTTTTATACCTCAAATCACATACCTCCAACCCAATATTCACATCTTTAAATTTAAACATTCATGAAAACATCTCACCACATCCAGTCATACGACGTGACAACAACAAAGGCCAATCAGGTCACAAAGTTCACTCAGTAACACACTGCAACAATTATCACTCAAACCTACTAATCAAAGTTTAAACCATGAAAAAAAAATCCCAGCTGAGCTCTCCTCTGTTAGGACCCGTTGCAAAAAGAAAATGCCGAAATACGCCAGCAATTTCAAAGTGATGAACAACGATGAAATAATTCAATATTATTATTCTAAATCATTACAAATAAGACGTCCATTTTATTCCACCGATTTTTGAGCAGGTATATCTATCCATTAAATGAAAAAGATCGTCAAAGCTCAGATGGCCACCCCCGTCACCGATACAGCTGCAGATGGCCACTCCTGTCACCGATACAGCTGCAGATGGCCACCTCCGTCACCGAAACAGCTGCAGATGGCCACTCCGTCACCGATACAGCTGCAGATGGCCACCTCCGTCACCGATACAGCTGCAGATGGCCACTCCTGTCACCGATACCGCTGCAGATGGCCACCTCTGTCACCGATACAGCTGCAGATGGCCACTCCGTCACCGATACAGCTGCAGATGGCCACCTCCGTCACCGATACAGCTGCAGATGGCCACTCCGTCACCGATACAGCTGCAGATGGCCACCTCCGTCACCAATACAGCTGCAGATGGCCCTCTCCGTCACCGATACAGCTGCAGATGGCCACCCCCGTCACCGATACAGCTGCAGATGGCCACCTCCGTCACCGATACAGCTGCAGATGGCCACCTCCGTCACCGATACAGCTGCAGATGGCCACCCCTGTCACCGATACAGCTGCAGATGGCCACCTCCGTCACCGATACAGCTGCAGATGGCCACCCCCGTCACCGATACAGCTAGTAAATTGACGGCTGCCTCTTAAACATGTTTCTTTCTTCGTTTTGTATGTTTGTTGTTGTTTCTTTTGTTTTACTTACATCAGTCAAATGTAAAGCGTTATCTCAATCTCACAGGCAAATGTTAATACATAATTCAAAACTATGATCGCCTTTGCTCTTACACGATCCAGTGTGGTTCTATTGCTCTTTGCAGCTGGTCCCATTTCCTTGATTTTGGTGAAAAGTCTCTTATCTTGGGGACTCATCGCGGTCAGGTTGTATTGGGTGGCGTTTGTATACGCTTCCTGTGCAAACTTGTCGGTCATCATTTGTTGGACAAGCTGGAAAAGGCAACAGTTTTTCCGACGTTAAAGTCAAATAGTGTTTTACTTAGATGCTTAACTGGGTGTATAAGAGATGTTGAGTGGGCCTTGCAACCCTGGCGTGGGTCTTGCAACCCTTGCGTGGGTCTTGCAACCCCCGCGTGGGTCTTGCAACTTGCAACCCCTGTGGCTGGAGGGTTGTCTCAAATATTTAAGGGGCTCAAAGTTGTTATGTGGGGAACGAATAATAATTTGAATGCATGAGGCACGAATCCGAAAAGTAGCAAAGGGCATCCAAAAGTCAGGCGACGGCCCTGTTGTGTATATGTTATGGTGGCATATATGTATATTGGTGTGTAATTTTATTACGATGTATGCTTTTCCGTGGTTATAACTCTTTTATCTTTTAAAGGATCATAGGGTGCAAAGTAAGTTTTTTAAAATAAATATTAAAAAAAAAAATTGTTATTAGAAAGTACGTTCATAACAACTAAATCTAGTTTTCTCATATTCAGGATTAAAAACTTGAGATTCTTTCAAACTAATTCAATAATAATTAAAAATTTAAAAACAGGTGATTCAATTTTTTAAAATTAAATTCATTGTTTTTCACCATTACTTATAGGTTCAATTGCTACGATTAGCTGTAGGTTACATTGTTACCATTTGCCGCTGGTTGTACTCAGTTATATTGGAGTAGAAGATCCAAGAAACTTCAGCTTCTGTGCTGAAAACAATCTCAGCCTGACGGTCAAAGTTGTCAAGAAATGATTTGACCTCATCCTGGTCAGTGATTAGGTCCTGACCGCTGGCCACACACGTTGTCAGAACAGCGAAATAAAAGATGTCTATGAACATTGTCGATGTTCACGGGAACTGTTGATACAATTAACGATGTTAGAAACATAAACTACACGATGCAACAAGACGTGTCACTTACTAGACATGTTTAGAGTTATAGTTTAATGTAGCGAGGACAACGACACGAAACATTTTTTTAATGAAAATTTGTGAAGGTCCAACTGTGTTTTCATGAGCTGTAATTAAAAACTACAATAGAAAAATGTAAATAAAAATAGATCAGTCTAAAAATAGATCCGTCTAAAAATAGATCAGTTTACAAATAAATAGAAAACAAATTAATATTTTATACCGAAAAAAAATGATGTCTAACAGATGAAGTGACACGTATTACGACTCTACGACATAATTTGTGAAACTTTTTTAAATTGAAATACGTTTTAACTGTTGAATAAAGATGTCCTAAACTCTTGTTCTAAACACATGTCATGACGCACATTTGACTTAAAGTATTGAGTGTTGAACTGATAGGAGATGTCAAAAAGTTTTTTTACCTGGTCTAACGTTTAGCTGTTTGAAAACTGATTCAGTCGATGTTAGGTCGTGGATTTGGAGGGGGTGGACGCCTCAAAAACTGTTAATTAAGATCGATGTCCCATAACGCAGTCTCTGGCTAGTTGATTATAGGTTGAAACCAGTTTCCCTAATGATTGGTTTACAAAAACAAAGTAATGATTTTTTAATCACTTAACTACCGCTGGGTTTTGGGCATCGATTTTCGCTGACTCTGCAATTTTGGGCCTTTTGCCAGCTTTGAAACACCAAGCACTATTTGGAGTGGTTTTTTTTAATGGCCATGTTTGAACAAGTCTATATCTTTTTTTTAGTTTTCAAGTAGACCTAACATGTGTATGACTAATAAAATTCAGCATTGAATAAATATTTAGAGGATTCTAGTTAATGTCATCAAAGGTCAAGGTCATGGGGTCACACTGACCACGAATTTTTTTTTAGGAAAGACCTAGTCTAGAAAAAAACCCAAACCAAAACAACAGAGTTGGATTATACAAATATTGAAAGTATTAATAACGTGTAAATAAACAAACTGTCACGATCATCTTTTTGAGCCTGTATGGCTACATTTGTATGTGTTAATGCTCAAAACATCGTCCAATACAAAGTCCTGGTTGGCCTGGGCATTTCGGACAGTAGTATCTTGACTCAAAACGACTGCCCTTTTTGTAGCAAACTCTACATCTTTTGTGGGGATTTGCCTTTTGATCTGTTGCAGGGAGCTGGTGAATGAAGTGTGGTTCATTTAATCTAGAGGTTTTAGAAAGGATAGTGTCCCTTCATTGAAAGATGAGATGTCTTATGCATTGGATGCTAAACTGAAGGAAGTTCTTTCCGTCACCAAATTGCTTGTTAAGGTGGTGAGCGTTTAAAATGGCCAGTTAAATGAAATTTAAACCTAGCTTCACATACCGCCTATGCGTTTTTCTTGATGTACTGATTGGTTCCAGGACCTGGCCCAGTCTGTCGACACCACCAATTCCTTGGTTGTAATGTTAAACCAAAACTGGCAAATCAATTTCGGTTCGGCCTCTTCGCATTTTCTTAGTAGTCCCTGATGAAAAAGCACTCATCAATCATATAAACAGTCTTTTTGTCCATGATCTTTTGGGCAAGTATCTGCCAAGATATGATTGAAACTGTTTCCCCTTTCTTTGCTGGGATGGATGTAAGCTCATTCGGGACTCTATTGCTATGAGCTGTACATAGGTTTTACTTTTGTGTATGAAACCTGATGAGAGGTATAGAGTTGTACCAGTTGTCAATGTACAGGTGGTAGCCTTGGTTTAGAAGTGGAGCAAGGAGCTCCAGGGCTACCTTAGAAGTCATTGACAGTTGTTGACACTCCTCTGGGACATAGTTGTCTATTTTGTATAGTGGGTCCTGCTTTCCAGTGTACACACGAAAGCGATACAGATAGCCTGCCTCATCACACAAACAGAAAATCTTTATTCCAAACCTATCTCTTTTGAGGGGTAAATACTGTTTGAAAACTAATCTGCCCTTCCACAGCAGCAAAGATTCATCACTCCAAATATCTCTATCAGGGAAGAAAGCTTGCCTGGAAACACTACATTGAAATGATCCAACAAAGGTCTAATTTTATATCATCTGTCTCTTTCAGCGGCTGTACGTGGGCGCTCATTTTAATTATTGTTGAAATGAAAAGTATGCATAACTTTCAAAAAGTGGGTGCGTCTCATGACAGCTAAGAAAACTGGAGTAGATAATCTTGACTCCACTAGTCTAGATAACTGGGTTTTTGAATAACGCCCATTAATTTAAATTTTCATATCTCCCAATTTTTTTAAAATAAAGATGTGCCTAAAAGTAATTCAATAGTCTTTACCTGATTATAATGATAATAATTACACTTAATTCTTAATTTACAGAAACAGAAACATATTATGTTATTTAACACTTTGAATCAGCATTTATTTTAAAGTAACCAAAAAAAAAAAGAAAGAAAAATATTTGTTTTAAAATTTGATACAATTCTTTCTTATTTTTCTTATTGAGTCAATGACCTGATGGCTTATGATAAACTCAACAAGGAACGTTCGAAAATTTTTGAGATTTTTTTTTGGACTCCCATAGCCTGTACCACGATAAGCTGCGTAACGCTGTTGATACATTGTCTTAAGACCTCTCTAGGGTTTTGAAAACTCAGTAGCTTGGACATCTTTAGCCTTTAGTACGTCTCTTGAGTTTGGACAGCCCAGTAGTTTGAACATCTTAAGCCTTTAGTACGTCTCTTGAGTTTGGAAAGTCCAGTAGTTTGGACATCTTAAGCCTTTAGTACGTCTCTTGAGTTTGGACAGCCCAGTAGTTTGAACATCTTAAGCCTTTAGTACGTCTCTTGAGTTTGGACAGCTTAGTAGTTTGGACATCTTAAACCTATAGTACGTTTCTTGAGTTTGGACACCCCAGTAGTTCGGACATCTTAAGCCTTTAGTACGTCTCTTGAGTTTGGACAGCCTAGTAGTTTGGACAACTTAAGCCTATAGTATTTATCTTGAGTATGTCTCTTGAGTTTGGACAGCCCAGTAGTTTGGACATCTTTAGCCTTTAGACATCTCCAGCTTTAGGCAACCAAGTAATTTGGACATATTAAGCCTTTAGACGTCGCTATAGTTTGGACAACCAAGAAGTTTGAACATCTTAATCTTTAGACTTCTCTAGCTTTAGACAACTCAGTAGTTTGGACATCTTAAGTCTTCAGACACTTTTAGACTATGGACAACCCAGTAGTTTGGACATCTTAATCCTTCAGACACTTTTAGATG
Organism: Lymnaea stagnalis; assembly: GCA_964033795.1. NCBI lineage: Eukaryota > Metazoa > Mollusca > Gastropoda > Lymnaeidae > Lymnaea > Lymnaea stagnalis. The sequence goes on from CAXITT010000176.1 coordinate 137,189, forward strand.
ATTGGCAACCCAGTAGTTTTGACATTTTTAGCCATTAGAAATATCTAGATTTCGGACAATCCAGAAGTTTGGATATCTTAAGCCTTAATTATCCAGAAGTTTGGACACTGTAAGCCTTTAGTACTTCTCTAGAGTTTGGACAACCCACAAGTTTGGACTCCTTAAGCTTTTAAACATCTTTAGACTTTTGACAACCCAGTAGTTTTGACATTTTCAGCCTTAGGAAATCTCTAGAGTTCGGAAAACCTAGTAGTTTTGACAACACTGTAGTTTGGACACCTTAAGCCTTCAGAAATATTTAGACATTGGATAACCATATATTTTTGTCACTTTTAGCCTTTACAAATTTCTAGAATTTGGACAACCCATGCAGTAGTTTGGAAAACCCATGCAGTAGTTTGGACAACCCATGCAGTAGTTTGGACAACCCATGCAGTAGTTTGGATCAACCCATGCAGTAGTTTGGACAACCCATGCAGTAGTTTGGACAACCCATGCAGTAGTTTGGACAACCCATGCAGTAGTTTGGACAACCCAATGCAGTAGTTTGGACAACCCAATGCAGTAGTTTGGACAACCCATGCAGTAGTTTGGACATCTCCACAGTTGTGACATCACTAGTGTTGTGACATCTCCAGATCCTGACATATATGTATCATTAACACAATTAAATAAAGTGAACTGTGGATATTAAAGATGACGCGTCACTGCCACTGTGATCGACAAAGACGGCGGTTGGGTGAGGGGCCAAAAATAGAGGACGCCAGCCTCAGTCTGCCGAGCGATCGGGGGGGGGGGGGCGGGGGACGAAAATGGAGGACGCCTGCCGAAGTCTTCCCGCCGACCNGGGGGGGGGGGGGGGGGGGGAGGCCTGAGCACAACCTAGACTTTTTTAAAGGAAAAATAAAAAAATTTGGGGATTTATTTTGGGCACAAAACTTAATTTAGATTTCCATTATTCTACACTTAACCGGAGAAAAACGGAAGACTTAATGGAAGTGGAAATTTTGGGTTCCGTTTAACAGCTGTGTTTATATCAATCCCTAAATTTTAAAAAAATTACTTTATAGTAATATTTTTAAAAAAATTATTTCTAATTGAATGAAGAGAAAATTGTATTTGTGATACAGCCGTTGGGCCTTAATATTTACGTTTCGGGCCACATACAGCAGTTGGGCCACAGTATTTACGTTGAGGGCCGCATGCAGACATTGGGCCACATCATTTACGTTGTGGGCCGCATGCAGCCCCGTGTTGGGCCACCGTGCACTAGATTTCAGACATCTCACAGATAACGAATTCAAATATAAAAACCTACAAGTCATCTTCCGTTCCCTCACATTTACTAGTGTGAGGGTTAAAGGTCATGTTTTGTAATGACCAGCAAGTATTTTATAAACGGATGTCCACCCACTCACGACCGTCCGCTGGATGAAGTCAGTCATTGATATTCGATGCGAGCTCGTTACGTCCCTACTGTAAAACAAGACACATTGGGAAAAACTTGTATTGATTGTAGTTGTAAAGATTTTTTTAGTCCTCTGACCTGTCTAACATTATTGTAAGCATACCATTTACAACATCATTGTATACAGTGAACATGGGTCGGGAAAGAGACCTTTTCTGTCCATCCTTCTAGACAAAGGCGGTTAGGTGGGTTAACAAAAACGAAATCTGTGCCCATTGAAAGATACCTCAACAATTTATGTTTTGGACACTTTTTGTGAAAACATTTCTATTTGCCGTCCAATGTAAAGTCATGTGTAAATTTCTGGACATACCTCGCCACACAGCCCCATAGTCACATACCCCCAGCCACACAGTAACTTACCACTCAGTCTCACAGTCACTTACACCCAGCCACACAGTAACTTACCCCCGGCCACACAGTAACTTACCACTCAGTCTCACAGTCACTTACCCCCAGCCACACAGTAACTTACCCCCATCCACACAGTAACTTACCACTCAGTCTCACAGTCACTTAGCCCCAGCCACACAGTAACTTACCCCCCGCCACACAGTTACTTACCACTCAGTCTCACAGTCGCTTACCCCCAGCCACACAGTAATTTACCCCCATCCACACAGTTACTTACCCCGAGCCAAAAAGTCCCCTACCCCCAGCCATTTTTCACCTAGATCCACCTTTCGGTCTCACATTCACCTACCACCCAGACACACATTCGTTTACCATCTAGTCCAAAAATCACTTACCACTTAGCTCCACGGTCAATTACCATCCGCCACACAGTCATTTAGCCCCCCCCCCCAGCCACACAGTCATTTACCCCGCAGCCACACAGTAACTTACCACCCAACCACAAATTCACTACCCCCAAGTCCACAGTCACTTACCCAATAGCTACACAGACCAGACACACATTCGTTTACCATCTAGTCCAAAAATCACTTACCACTTAGCTCCACGGTCAATTACCATCCGCCACACAGTCATTTAGCCCCCCCCCCAGCCACACAGTCATTTACCCCGCAGCCACACAGTAACTTACCACCCAACCACAAATTCACTACCCCCAAGTCCACAGTCACTTACCCAATAGCTACACAGTCGAATGAAAACATGTACCTTGACTATTAATGAAGCTCTTCCTTACGGCCTAACTGCTTTTAATACATCTTACAGTCCCCTTAAACTCGAACCGGTAAATGCTTACAGAGTTAATTAATTGCACCGGGTTTCTGTTACTTTGTTTGAATGGATAAATTCTTTTTATTTAATCTTGTACTATAATAAGTTTCCTTAATTTGTATTTTTAGGATTTTTTTTTTAAATGTCGACGACTTTTCCCTGGAACTTTTGAAATTTTAATGTGTGCAAGTGCACTTGAGTCGCACTGTCGAGCGTAGCAGGTCGAGGGGACGATATGCGTGCAGCCACTTTGTATGTCAAGTCTGATGCCTAGTATATGCAATATCCGACGCCTACTCCAGCGGTTCCTAAGATGTGGGGTCACGACCCCCTTGGAAGTGAACGACCCTTATACGGGGGTCACCTAAGACCATCGGGAAACACATAATTTTACGGTTGTGGGTCACCACAACATAAGGAACTGCAATAAAGGGTCGCGGCATTAGGAAAATTGAGAACCACTGGTCCACGCTGATTGTTGTGGCCCTTCCCTGCCTCTCATTGGTCATGTGGTAACAAACTGGTGTGCTTACTAAGGCAGGTGGGCGACCATTTTGTTTTGCCACACAACTTAACACAACTCACGAGAATAGTTGTGCGTCCAGTGATTGAGTACATGCGAAAAGTTGCGTATAATAAAAGGGGTGAAGAGGTGGCTGATCTGCCCCAGTAGGCTCATTTTTCCTGATATGGAGGGATGGCACATTCCGCCAACTGCAGAGTTGTTTTCGTGAAAGTGAGATGAAATAAAGTTGGGGAGCCAAACGGTCTAAACTGAGCAAATCACAAATTATTGTCTGGAGTACAGTCCCCTCCAAAGTCGAGTCAAGCAGAATCAGGACCCCGAGTAGATGGGACTCGTTAACCTTGGATGGCAACTCATCTAAGAGAAGGAAACTCTGAATTCAAAACCCGGAGATGGATTCCCGTAAGCGGATAACATTGGCAGAGAGGAAACATTCCGACAACTCTTGCGATGTCACTGGTGCCAAGCTGCATCATACATCATAATCATAAAAAATAATCCCAGGCCTTATAGATTTCAACCTGCGAACTCTACACCGTCGTCACATTGGGACGGAGGGATGAGAGCAAAAAAAATTAAAACATAAAATTTAAAAAAAAAACTTGTTCCTCCACCTCTTGGAACCGTAAATAATTTCTTTTTTTTTTTCTTTTTTTAATTAATCATCAGTGACATCGTAAAAAAAATACTAATTACTTCTCAAACACTTGCTAATCTTCGGTCAAAATTTCAAAAAAAGCCAACTCCACGCAAGGTTTGAAGAAATCTGTGCCACTGTCCAACCTGCTGCAAACAAAATGCATACCTTGCACTCGTCCGCCCACTATTATGTACAATATCCGACGTCTACTTCAGCGGTTCTCAAGCTGTGGGAACGTGACCCCTTGGGAAGTCAACGAACCCTACACGGGGGGTCGCCTAAGACTATCAGGAAGCACATGTTTATGATGTAGCAATGAAAATAATTTTACGGTTACAAATGGTGCGATCATCTGGGACCTATACCTAAAGCAAGACGTGTAAACAATTGAGCGAATCCAACGTAACGCAGTGCGCTTCATCGCAAGTGACCACAGATCCACCACTCCTGGCTTCGTCACTGGCCTCTTAAAAATAGTTGACATCCCCCTTCTTCAAAGAGAGACGAGAAAAGCTCCGACTAACTGTCTTATATAAAGTGGTCACGTGGCTCATGCCGGCCATCCCAGCAAACATGTATCTCACCCCACAGAAACCAGGTCGCTTGATCAGAGGCAAAGGCTCACTAAACACTAACTTCATATCCGACAACCCCATAAACAGTTAAATCCGGAACAATAGTAAATGCTTCACTGTGCCTCGGTGTAACACAGTCCGATATAAACAATCATTTTCCCCACGCAGAATCATCGCTTGGAACCACCTGGACAATACCGCCGTAAACTCGATGTCAATCGGGAGCTTCAAAACTGCCCTGGCATCCGCTGGGAGCCATTAAAATACCACCATCGCATCCCCAACCGTTGCACATAATGTGCTGGTACATGGAATCAGCAACGTACCCTACCAGAAAAGAACAGAACTTCCCGTCAATCTATCGAGCTGGAACTTGCCCCATATACTCGTTGCCTATGACAAAACATTCGATTAAATGTTCCGCCCCAACTTCAACCCCCTAAAAATCGCCCTTTTTCAAGGTGATGATGAAGTAAAGATGATAAAACTGATTTCACGACCTACTATTCCCCATAACTTTGCTTCTCCAAAAGAAAATCGCAAGTGCGTTTGGTACGTAATATTCTCTGTTTCTTCTTCTGTAACTAGTTGGTGTAATAAATCTGCGGTGTCAAGGCGGGTGGGTCATTAGAATATTAATAGAGTTCAGGGGGCGTAAACAAAATGTGCTGTTGTGAGCCTTAAAAAAGTGTGTGTGTGTGGGAGGGGTGGCACTTATTGGAATTCGTTTAAAGTGCGTTACTTGAATGCACGTTTTGTCCAACTTTCGGCCCCCCACCCTTTCCCATTGGTCGATATTACATTTTAGAACGAATTTTTCTGAAAACTTTGTTTTTAGGTGTTGTTTAATTAATCATGAAATGTAATACATTACGTCACAAACACCAAACGTAAAACAAAAAAAACCGCCTACATTACAATTTATAATAATAATAACAACAAGAGCAGAGGTCACTTTTATGAAGCATTGGATTCTGAGTAATTTACCTCGATAAATTGTCTTGACTGAATAACTTAAACAGACTTAATTTTTAAAAACTTAGAAGTCATTTCAAAATCAGGTAATAAAAAATAGAAGGCAATTTTAAAAGGGGGGAAAAAAACCCACCTTAATTTTGAAATTATAGAAGTCAATTTTGTAAGAGATTTTTAAGATTAAAAATAATTTATAAAATGTTTTTTTTTTGTATTTCCCGGATGGAAGAATGAGAACTTTGGAAATCAATTTATGTGAAGGTCGGACACTGTGGATTCCAGCCATAGTCGTCACCATCCTCTTGTCGTAAATATTCCAGTAGAGGTTTGAAGAAGTCCATGAGAGGCTGGGCGTCCATCTTGTATTGTCCAGTGAGTAGATTCATGGCTTCCGGCCAGGGCTTGGAGGAGCCGAGTTTTAACGTGTCACTGTGGAAATAACAATAGGATTAAAAACCTGTAAAGTACTTCAGTTAAATGGTTTTTATATTTTATAATAAATAAACCCAAACTTTCTTGATTAACAGAACATCTACGGATAATCAAAGCAAGAGATTAAATGTGGTCTTATACAAAAAAACAAAACAATCATGTCATGACAATATGGGCGTTATCTTAAACATAGGGTGTCTAAAACACTTGAAATGTTTAGAAAAACTTTACAAACTCTTACTTTCGTCATGTTTAGAAATGTTATTTAGAAAAGCTCATACATTTCTCTGCCATGTGTCAAAGATGGAAATTTAAAGAAATCTTGGATAACACTTTTAAAGAGATTTTTGCTTTGTTCAGAACCTTCCCAAAAATACCCACAGAAAATATCGTTACATTCTACACGACGAAGAACTTATGTCCACCGCAGGTGAAACTACCAGCCAACCCCAACTGATACTATCTGTCAACCACTGGGGTAATCCTAGATGTTCTTCCCCGGCCTAAAGTCATTTGCAAAACAAAAACAAAATACAAAGACAAAACACTTGGGCGTTCTGGCGTCTTGTTGTCAAATGATCTGTCACATGATCTGTCACATGATATGTCACATGATCTGTCACATGATCTGTCACATGAGAGAAAGAACGTTTCTATGATATTTTTTTTCATTTCTGTTTTGCATTTTTTGAAGGTTGGCATTATTTTGAGTTCATTCAAAACATACATATGATTGCAGTGAACAAATGATAAGCGTGATTCCGTAGACTTGAAATGTTTGTTGACTCGGTACCTTAGCAGTGTTCCTGCTGCAGCTTTACTGTTGTAGATATGACATTTGTAAAGTGGACCTCTATGTCCAGATGCATCACATAAGGCTTTATGGAACTGGAACTGGATGATATAGCTTACGAAATAACTGCAAAATAATTTAAGATCTGTTGGTTTAAGTTTGGTTAAGAAGTGACTATTAAACACCCTCCCCCCCCCCCCCCTCAGAATTAGATACTATGGCCCAGAAAGAGATCATATGGCTCAGAGTTAGATAATATGGCCTAGAATTAGATAATATGCCTCACAATTAGATAATATGGTTCAGAATTAGATAATATGGCTATGATTTAGATAACATATGTCAGAATTAGATAATATGTGCCATAATAAGATAATATGGCTCAGATTTAGATAATATTATTCAGAATTAGAAATATGGCTCAGAGTTAGATAATATGGCTCAGAATTAGATAATATGTGCCATAATAAGAAAATTTGTGATGAATTGCACTAAACTACTTTTTTCTTATCAATAACTTGAAGAGTTTAAGACTGAGAGAGTGAGATATTTTTAAAAAAGAGGAGGAGAGAATGAGCGAGAACAGAAGAGTCAAATAGTGAGTGAGAGTTCGGGAGAGAAAGAGTGACATGAAGTGTGTATGTCCTTTTGCTTGCGTGTTTGTGAGTATGTGTGTGACAATGAGAGCGAGAGAGAGAGAGAGAGAGAGAGAGAGAGAGAGAGAGAGAGAGAGAGAGAGAGAGAGAGAGAGGGAGAGGAGAAGAAGATGAAGAGAGAGAGAGAGAGAGAGAGAGAGAGAGAGAGAGAGAGAGAGAGAGAGAGAGAGAGAGAGAGAGAGAGAGAGAGAGAGAGAGAGAGAGAGAGAGAGAGAGAGAGAGAGAGAGAGAGAGGGAGAGAAGAAGAAGATGATCAAGTAACGGAAGGAAAGAATTGTTATCAACTGATGTAAGGAACATCTGCAGGTATGTGATACTTTGCTCCTGGGTCAAAGTCCGAAGGGTTCCTGGGAACAGGTGACGACAATCCCTGGTACTTACATCTAGGGTCAAAATATGGAAATACATAGGTGTAAATAAAAAGGTGTTTACACAAAGGTCAGTACGAAGGTTTAATACAAATTCGTCATTACAAAAGTGTAAATTCTGTCTTTGAGAAATTCTTAACGAGGTCTTCAATCAATTCACCAGTGGTTTACCTGAGGTTCCACCATTCATCATTATACTTATCGGGTGTTGTATCTCCTCTAAACACACTCCATCGCCACTGGTCAATGAGGTAGCCGAAAGGAAGAAAAGCGACCTTATTTAGGGCCATGCTCGTCAAGAAGTTGATGTCGGATTCTATATTGAGAAATATAACCCCCAAAAAAATAAAATTTCAACACAGTAATGAACAGACTTTTTTAGGGCAGTGAACAATATGACAGTGGGCCGTTGATATGCTTATTGTGGGCAGTGAACAATATGATAGTGGGCCGTTGATATACTTATTGTGGGCAGTAAACATACTTAGTGTCGAAAGTGGATCACTACCAGGGCATTGTACGAGACATGGACCTTCCCGCTACTACGGTGATCTCCGGTGGTAATACCACATTTGAAGTTGTGGCACCATGAAGAAAGATAAGGTGTAAAAACTGGGTCCGTCTGATCATGTAGAGATGACCGCTGGTTGATCAAATGGGTAAAAAGGCAAGTCATTCACACACTATTGTGCATGATTTTCAAGATAATATTACCAAAAGATGTATTCATTTGTAAATCGTGCATCTGATGAGAAGATCCTATTACAAATCTCAGTCCAACCTACCGATGGAGATTAAGAGAAAAGTCCGTCTTGCCCTGGTGGTCGTTACTATTGAAGCGTTTTTGAGACGGGACACTGTTTATCTTGTGTAATGTGACGGAGGTGTTTCCGCACACCCGTCAGGTTAGCACAATATAGAATGATTCAAACAGGTTGGGGTTAAACCTGAAAAAAGAACCGCAACAAAACAACGAAGTCTCCATTGTGTACGTCATCTGACAGCGGGTGCACACAATGGCGTAGACAACGTTGCGCAAGACGGACTTTTCAATAAGAGCGATCGTGGCTAGCACGAACATACCCAGCCGGGTCAATATGGAACACAGGTTTATCCTGATTTATGGTACTTTGACGTCACATGGGTTGAATGTTATGTCTCTGTTCACAGCTTGACCCTAGCTCCACCCCTCCACGTCCTGACCTATCGCAGTGGACTTGTTTCTTCTCTTTCCTTTCACTCTTCCCTATTTAATCTCTTCCTCATTTACTTTCCGTCACATTTCTTTTGCTGCCCACGGATACTACGTCCAAGCTACGTGATATTTCTTATTTTTATTTTTATATCATTTTTTTCTGTTTTGCTGGCTGACAAAGGCTTTCTGCCGACACGTTCGTTCTTTTGTTGCGTTTCTTTTTTCAGGTTTAACCCTACTCTGTTTTACTCATTTTATATTGTGCTAACCTGACTGCAGTCTATTCCCTTAATACCCTAAGAGACAACAGATTGTCTTAGAAAATAGTATATAGTATTACTTACGTTCATCGTAGTTTGGGGAAGGAATCAGACCGATGGCATGCAAATATCCCGGTGTCTGAACAGATAATGAAATGACGTCGCCGACTGCTTCGTGAAATCCTGTTTTATAAATAAGGTGAAACCAGTGAGAACTCCCATAGGTTACTAAATATATTTACCATTTTATCTAATTATAATTGCCTTTCTTAGCCTATAATTAGCAGATGTGCATTCAAACTTCTTTGCTAAGTAAAATGGCACACACCAGGACTAGCCCCATCTCTGAAGCAGACCGGTAGGTCCTTGTACTGAAGAAAGTATTCAATATGACCCATCTCATGGTGGGCTGTCTCCAGGTCCTCAGCTGTTATCACTATGCACTGCTTGATTCTACATGTTAGTAAAAATTTGAAATCTCAAAAGGGAGGGGGGGGGTGTTGGCAAGATTTACGGTAAATTTAATCAGAGATCTTTGCAGAATTAAACTTCAGTGATGATCAAAAGAGGAAAACATTTTTAAGGACGTTAAAGAAAGTATTCAATATGACCCATCTCATGGTGGGCTGTCTCCAGGTCCTCAGCTGTTATCACTATGCACTGCTTGATTCTACATGTTAGTAAAAATTTGAAATCTCAAAAGGGAGGGGGGGGGGTGTTGGCAAGATTTACGGTAAATTTAATCAGAGATCTTTGCAGAATTAAACTTCAGTGATGATCAAAAGAGGAAAACATTTTTAAGGACGTTTCGACTCATGACTTTTAGAACAACAAGAAGGAAAGTATTGCATGGCTTTAAGTCAAACTTATTTAACATTATGATGCACAAACCAATTAAATGAGTGCAAGTGATGAAACGAAAAATGATTAGCAAGACTCCCTGGCGGAAACGAAGTAAGGAGAAGACAGAAAACAGATCTCACATTTAAAGCCCTTTCAAATTAGATTACGATAAAAATATCTAAAATTCCGGTTGAAAACATGTGTTAAAAGTACTTCAGATAATGTTATGAGAAAATACAACTTAAAAATAGCAAAGCACCTTTGAAATGGATTCATATGTAAACGTTATTTGTTCCCATTGACAGTGTGTACACAACATACGTAACTTAACAACATCAAGGAGATAGCCGTTAATTTAATTTAACAAAAACGTCACTTTAGTAGATTTAACAATAGGGTCTACAAAATCCTGCTCAACTATTAAAGAATAAAATAAATGTTGATACTTATTCTTCAAATAAGCTCCGTCTCTTTTGAAAGTATTAATCTGATAAATCCATCACCTAATTCTTATGAAATTAGTTTTAAATCCTAAAGTCGTCCCAGCGATGGTTTTCCAAACAGACTTTGAAAAAGTTCACTTGTACCTAAAATCCTTTCGGTTGGAAAAATCCCAGGCAGAGGCATGACAAACAAGGTCACGGCCATCTTCGGGTTTTTCCAACAGGGAATCCTTCCAGAAAGAATCGGGCATCTCTATCATCCCCAGAGATTTGAAGAAATCATTGGCTGTCTGAAATATCTTGAGTGCCGTGTAGTTCTGGAGGATAAAGATACATTTATAAACTAGTCTAGTATTTTTGCTGACTGAAATATATTAAGTGCCTTGTAGTTCTGGATAATTTTTTAAGGTACATATTCATATTTTTTGTTTTATACAAAATAATCTAAAGTCACTTTGTAAAATTAAAATATCTCTTTCTCTCTCTCTCTCTCTCTCTCTCAATTACTCACTCTGTCTCTCTGTCACTCCTTCTCTCTCTCTCTCTCTCTCTCTCTCTCTCTCTCTGCCTCTATGTCAATCTGTCACTATTTCTCTATTATTATCACTCTCACTCTCTCACTCACACTCTCTCTCTCTCTCTCTTTTACTTTTTTAACTCTCTCATTCTCTCTCTGTCTGTGTTTCTCTCTGCACCCTTGACTGTCTGTCTGTTTCTCTCTCTCCCCTAGCTCTCATCCTCTCTCTGACTGTCTGTCTGCCGCTCTCTCTCTTTCGCTCTATAACACTCCATCTTACTGTCCGTCCTTATGTCTCTCTATGTCTCTTTCTCTCTTGTGGTAATCCTCTCTCTATAACTCATTGAATTAAAATACTTGATTCTTCCGAGTCGAATGCCCTTAATATCTTCTTTTATTGTTTGATATGTTTCAAAATTCAATACGCTATGCAATGTAAATGCGGACTATGTCAGCAGGCAAGAAAGTAATAACTTAGATGTTGTTTGTCATCGTCTCCTTTGTCTGTGATGGTGGTTTGACCGTCAATGAAGTAGAAACTATCAAACTTCAAACACCACCATTAGCTTACCTGTCTGACCATTTCATGTGTGACGTCAAGAGATGGTTTACCTTTAAATGGGGTTAATTCAACCCCTAGATTGTTCCACTGCTGCCCCCACATGTTGCCTGCCAATAGAAATATAGCTCGAGTTGATTTATTTGTAGTCTTTTAGTCTAAAAAATAGTTAAAAGACCGTATGTCAAAAATGCATCTTGCGCTAAGATCAGAGTTATTAATATGCATGTAAAGTCTACATAAATTACAACTGTGATTGACTTACATATACGGAAAAGCATAAATATTTATTTTTCATAACAAGATTCTAAGACATTGATTAACCAAATTTTTTGATGAAGTGACCCCATATCTGGAAGTTGTGACAAAAAGATGAAAAAACTGATACAGTGAGTATATATACAACTTACCTAGAAGATGTTCTGGGATGTGACCAGGAGTTGACTAAACTGATACAGTGAGTATATATACAACTTGCCTAGAAGATGTTCTGGGATGTGACCAGGAGTTGACTAAACTGATACAGTGAGTACATATACCATTTACCTAGAAGATGTGCCGGGATGTGACCAGAAGATGGAAACCTGTCATTCCCGTAGATTTGTTTGAGTTTTCTCCTGGCGTAGGCGTGCAGCTGTTCATACAATGGGCGGAGCTGGTCAAACAATGCTCTGACGTCATCCTCAAAGGTTGGAGTTTCAAACCAGGAGCGCCAGTAGGCACCAGTGTCAGCGTGACCTGTTAAAAAAAGGAAAACAAAAAATGTATTCTTCCCTGTAAGCTTTCTACAGAAAATGCTCAAGCTTGCAGACGACAATATTGATGAAACACTAACATAGTGACATCATCGATGAAATATTTAAATGATGAACAAAGAGCAACCTTTGTCAAAGGAACGATCAAAGAGAGCAATCTTTGTTCACGGAATGATGAAATTGCAGCAATGCTCCGAATACAAAATGATATATTCGAGTTATCTTGCAGTGCACATGAAAATGTTCAGTGGTTAAAACACCTCCTCACTGATGTGTTCATTTACCCAGTATTTTCACAGCTTCATTGCTCAACTCCACATACTCAGCATACAACTGTTTCATCTTGGCACCAGACTCGGCTCTCCACCCAACCCACGCGGCCAGAAGTTCTTCGTAGTTCCTTGAATTAACCATAATTTCTTGCAAATCTGTGAACAATAATCCGTTAGTAAAATTATTTTTCAACTGTTATAGCTTTGATCAAATTTGATGCTTTATTCAAAAGATCTAAGCAGACGTGTTGATATTATAATATTATATTTTCTTATGGTTGTTGACTTCACTTTAAATTATACCTGATGTACAATGATGATGAAAACATTTTATTTTTTCAAAATTACCCCAATGTTACTCTTTAATCATTCAAAACATTCCAATCATTCCAAAAAAACAAAACAAAAAACTGTTCTCAGTGTAAGATTAATCCGTTACCTTGATCTAACGTTAGATTTTTCCCAAAAGGCATTGTGACCTTTGCTGTACTATAAATCGTCTCCATATCACTTATGATTTTGTTGAGCTGAACATTGAAAATTTTGAATGCTAAAATATTTGAATATAAAAAAGGGTTCTGCAAAAGTCTTTCAGAGATCGACCGGAAGCCCCCCCCCCCCAACCCCAGGCTTTTCCCATTACTCTGTCCCATTTCTCTGCACGTGCAAGTGAAGCGACGTCACAATGACGGAGCCACGACAATCAATTAATGTGAATGAAGCGATAGGTCTTCCTCCACTTTCAATTAAAAAATTGTTTCACAGGGACTAAACTGTTAGTCAATTTTGAATAAAATAAACCATTCGCCAAGTAAAATTTAAATAAAGAGCATCAAAAGTGTCAACAATCACAAGTTTCGTAACGTGTCAACAATTCCCAACAATTGCCCAGTAATGTGTTAGCAATGGCCCAAAATGCCCAGTAAATGTTTGCTGAGCCTAGACCTAAATAAAATCCTTTAAATAAATTTTTAACGAATCTTCAAAAGGTGTTTGGATTCTTTTATAAATACGAAATAATAAAGATGTGAATTCTTTACAATAGAAAAAAAAAACTAGATCTGCCGTAAAACATTTTTTTTTCAAGTACTTGGTCTTTCCTTTTAAAAGTTCATAAGCCATAATTATTCGGATCTCTTTTGCTTATGCAAATAACTGAGAGTTCTGCTCAAATTTTTTTAAAATTCAAAATTTAAAAAATAATTATATATGTTTATGACGTATTTATTGGACTCGACTGTTTGGCCTACATCCACAGATGAATAATACTAAAAAGTCATTACACCACATAAAAACCTGATTTCATAATTGACATAATTGAAAACCTTATTATTTCACCTCATTATCGTTTGAAAATGTCAATACATGTCAATGAAAAGATGAGAAATGTCAAATTAATGTCAAAGTAATTTCAAAGTTATGTCAAGGCACAACTTAAGAATGCTCTATGTTTTAACATTTATTGATGTGATCCAAATTTAGTCATTGGCGAAATGTTCCCAAGCAAATGATTATACATATAAAAATGTTTTTAAAATGTCCTTACAAGAGCAAGTTTGGTTTCATTGGTCTGTGCAGCTGTTCCAATGTCCATGATCTTAATGAAGAGTCTCCTGTCCCTGGGACTCATCACGGTCAGGTTGTATCGTGTAGCATTCGTGTAAGCTTCCTGGGCGAACTTGGCGGTCACAAGTTGTTGATTCAGCTGAAAATTGCAATGTTTGTTTTTTGTTTATTGTGCAAAGTTTATTTGTACAGGAGGAGATTCTCGTATGGGAGCAGAATTCGTTCCTAGTAAAGTGCTAATTGCAAAGAACTCATAAATGAATGGTGGATAAGAGGAGAGTCAGAATGGATGAGAGGAGGAATAAGAGGAATGGGAAAATGGATTAGAGGAGGAATTTGTAGTAACCATACAACACGTGGGATGGGGCTCGAAAGAAACCACAATGATAGGCGCCATTCTAGAGACAGTAGGCAGCATACATGCAAAAGGCGGCAAAGTAGTTCTGCAGTATATCACTTCGCTTGTTGAGGTGGCGCAGCCGGACAGGGCGGACTTCCTAGCCAAAGAAGGCGCGTCCCACCCCCAGCCAAACAAACCAATGACCCAGCTGGGGGTCACGACATGGCTGAAAGACCACTTTCGGAACAAGTGGTTCGGCAGGTGGGACGCAGGAGAAACCGGATGACAGCTGCACCGGAGAAGACCGCGACCGAGCAAGACCGACCCATGGTAGGGACTAAAGAGAGGAAAACAGAGCCTCATTACCCAGATGAGGACTGGACACTGCGCGACGCGCAGCTACCTCCACCGACTAGATGACCGAAGGGAACAAAAATTCCGATTCTGTAGTGAGGCAGAAGAAACAGTCAATCATTTGGTCATCACGTGTCCTAGTGGGGGGACAGGGCAAACGGGCGAGACCCGGAAGCCTGCCTTGAAGATATAATTTACGGGGATGCCCAGCAGATGAGGCTCGCAGCCAAATAAGTAGCCAGGGCTCTAAGAGACTAAGTCTCAGCCCAATAGAGTATTGACATTTATTATAGGAGGAATAGTGGATAAGACGAGCAGGGTTGGAGGAGAGGAGGAATAGTGGATAAGAGGAGTGGGGTCGTGGATTAGAGGAGAAGATGAGCGGAGAAGAGATGTGGAGGAGTGGAGAAGAGGGGAGAAGAGGAGGAGAGGGGTGGAGGAAGGGAGGAGTAAAGAAGAGGAGGAGAGGGGATGGAGAAGAGTAGTGGAGAAAAGAAGGAGACGGGATTGAGGGAGTGGAGGAGAGGGGGAGTGAATATGGGGAGTGGAGGTGTGGAGGAGAAAAGGAGTAGGGAGAGAGGAAGAGGGGTGCAGGAGAGTAGGTGTGGATGATAGGATGAGGGGATGAGAGGCGGAGCGGAGCAGGAGGAGGAGTGAAGGAGGGGAGCAGGAGAAGAAGAGGGTAGGAGGAGATGGGGAGGAGAAGAGGAAGGTATCTGACTCAAACACAAAATTGCTGCTATCTGTTGGCTCACTTGAAAAATATGTTTTCCTTTCAGCGACTTTAACAATCATCCTATCCAAAAATTTGTCTACTGAATTACAACGAGAAATGTGGAAGTTAAAAAATGACTAAATTTTAAGAAAAGTGGACACAACACACAAGACATAACACACAAGACATAACACACAAGACATAACACACAAGACTTAACACACAAGTCATAACACTCAAGTGACACTAGCGGTCACAACACCCGAGAACTGTAATCACTAGCCCGTGGATGATAATTGATTGCGGTATGACGGTCCGGCTGAGATCACGTGATGCTGACCACATAACATCGTTGTCGTCTTACGAAGCATCGCTCGTTTATTGAGTGAAATTTTGTATCGTATTGTGAAATACTTGCAACTTATGGTTGTACTTTTATTGTACCATTAGATGTAGGTTACGTTGTTACCATTTGCCGCTGGTTGTAGTCCGTTATATTTGAGTAGAAGATCCAAGAAACTTCAGCGTCTGTGCTGAAAACAATCTCAGCCTGAGGGTCAAAGTTGTCAAGATATGATTTGACCTGATCCTGGTCAATGATTAGGTCCTGGCCGCTGGCCACACACGTTGTCAGAACAGCGAAATAAAAGATGTCTATGAACATTGTCGATGTTCACGGGAACTGTTGATACAATTAACGATGTTAGAAACATAAACTACACGATGCAACAAGACGTAACGCTTACTAGACATGTTTCGAGTTATAATTTAATGTAGTGAGTGCAACGACACGACAAATTTTTTAAATGAAAATTTGTGAATGTGCAACTGTGTTTTCATGAGATGTAATTAAAAACTACAATAGAAAAATGAAATAAAAATAGATCAGTCTAAAAATGGATCCGTCTAAAAATAGATCAGTTTAAAAATATATAGAAAATAAAGAAATATTTTATACCGAAAAAAAATGATGTCTAACAGATGAAGTGACACGTATTACGACTCTACGACATAATTGTCAAACTTTTTTCTATATTGGGATGCCCTTTTTACGTTTTAACTGTTGAATAAAGATGTCCTAAACTCTTGCTCTAAAGACATGTGATGATGCACATTTGACTAAAGTTCTGAGTGTTGAGCTGATAGTAGATGTCAAAAAAGTTTTTTTTTTTACCTGATCTAACGTTTTGCTGTTTGAAAACTGATTCAGTCGTGGTTAGGTCGTGGACTTGGGGGGGGGGGGGAGGGGGTGTGGGGGTGGTGGTGAGGTAGCCTTAAAAATGGTTAATTAAGCTTGAAGTCCCATAACTCTTCTCTCTCTCTCTCTATCTCTCGCCCTCTCTCGCTCTCTCTCTCTCTCTCTATCTCTCGCCCTCTCTCGCTCTCTCTCTCTCGCTCTCTCTCTCTCGCTCTCTATCTCTCTCCCTCGCCAGTTTATTAAACGTCCAAAACAGTTTCCCTAATGATTGGTTCACAACAACAAAGTAAAGATTTTTTTTCTATTGAAATGTTCAGATTTTACAATTTTTTTTGTTTTAAACTGTGTTCCTAAGAAAGTAAGTCATTAGTCTTTACCTCAGTATAATGATAATAATTACTCTTAATTCTTAATTTACAGAAACAGAAACATAGTATTCAATTTAAAACTTTGAATCGGCATTTATTTTAAAGTCAACAAAAAAAAAAGAAAGAAAAATAAATGTTTTAAAAAATTTGACACAATTCTTTCTTTCTGTTCTTGTTGTCACATCAAGTCGAGTCGATGTCCAACGGCTTTTGTTAAACTGATCACGGAAAGTTCGAACGTGAGATACTCTGAACCCCCGTGGTCTATACCACGACAGGTCATATAACGCTATTGATACATTGTCTTTAGACATCTCTAGCTTTGGACAACCCAGGATATCTTAAGTCATTAGACATTTCTTGGGTTTTGACAACCCAAAAGTTTAGACATCTTAAAAGCATTCAAAAGTCTCTTGGGTTTTGACAACCCAAAAGTTTAGAAATCTTAAAAGCCTTCAAACTTCTCTAGAGTTTGGACAAGCCAGTAGTTTGGACATCTTTAGCCTTCAGACATGTCTAGGGTCTGGACAAGCCAGTAGTTTGGACATCTTTAGCATTCAGACATGTCTAGGGTTTGGACAAGCCAGTAGTTTTTTCATTTTTAACTTTTAGAAATCTTTAGAGTTTGGACAACCCATGCAATAGTTTGGACATATGCAGGGTTGTGACATCACTAGTGTTGTGACATCTCCAGATCGTGACATATCTGCTGTTTTGGGTACCTCAAGATCAGGCTGTGCCAGCCCAAATGGCTTCATGGGCAATTTCAATCGCGATTCAAAACTTCACAGACCACATTTGAAAAAAAAAACCCTTGTAAAGAAATAAAAAAACAAATAAACAATGTACAAAATCATAAATTGATTCTAAGTGCAAACAATTATCAAATGATAACACGTCTACTTGTGAGATATTAACCCTCTCATTGGAGATATTAACCCTCTCATCAGATATATTAACTTTCTCATAGGTGATATTAACCTTCTCTTCAGAGATATTAACCCTCTCATCGGTGATATTAACCCTCTCATCAGATATATTAACTTTGTCGTCGGAGATATTAACCTTCTCATCGGAGATATTAAACTTCAATTGGGATATATCAATGCTCTCATCGGAGATATTACACTTCAATTGGGATATATCAATGCTCTCATCGGAGATATTAAACTTCAATTGGGATATATCAATGCTCTCATCGGAGATATTAAACTTCAATTGGGATATATCAATGCTCTCATCGGAGATATTAAACTTCAATTGGGATATATCAATGCTGTCATCGGAGATATTAAACTTCAATTGGGATATATCAATGCTCTCATCGGAGATATTAAACTTCAATTGGGATATATCAATGCTCTCATCGGAGATATAAACATTCTCATTGGAGTTATTAACCCTCTGAATGTAGATATTAAAATTCTCTTCGGGGATGTTAAACTTCTCATCCGAGATATTTACCATCTCTCAGAGATATTAGCCCTCTCATCGGGGATATTAAGATATAAAGACCTCCAAATCATCTTCCGTTTCCGCAACCTGGTGCTCGGGTCAAAGGTCATGTTTTATAATGAACAGCCTGTATTATATAAACGGACTTTTGTCCAGCCACTCACGACAGTGAGCTGGATGACGTCAGTCATTGGTATTCGATACGAGCTCATTAAGTCCCTACTGTAAAACTAGACAAGTTGTGACAATCTTCTATTGATTGTAGTGTATAATGATTTCTTCTCTGAAATTGTTGTAATTGTATCACTTAAAACATCTTTGTAGACAGTGAACATGGGCTCGGATAATATATAGAACTTTCCTGTCCATCTTTTTAGACGAAGGCGTCTAGCCGATGTTATTTTCTACTGCGGTAAAAAAAAATTTGGAAGAAGGGTGGTGGGGGGTAGTGGGGGAGTGGGGATCAATAAAAACTAATTATGTGCCCAGCAAAGATAGGCCAACAATTTAGTTTTATGGATACGCTCTGTAAAAACATTTCTTTCTGACATGTGTAGATTTCTGGACATACCTTACCCCACAGCTTCATAGTCACTTACCCCCAGCCACACAGTCACTTGCTGCATGCCATCCAGTCACTTACCACTCAGTTTCACAGTCACCTTACCCCAAGCTTTTTAACACCAGCTCCACTGTCACTTACCATTCAGTCTCCAATTCACTTAATACCCATTCTCACAGTCAATCAACACTCAGTCTCACAGTCATTTACCCCCCAGCCACACAGTCATTTACCCCGCAGCCACATAGTAACTTACCACCCAACCACAAATTCACTACCTCCAGCTCCAGTCACTTTCCCAATAGCTATAAAGAACAATGAAAGCATTGGCCTTGGCTATTAATATGGTCGTTCACTAATTACGTCATGCTTAGGGGGGGGGGGGTCGAGAATTTTTGACACTTTGTGATGGGGGGGGTGGGGGTAAAAAAATTGTCACGTCACGATTGTTTTAAAATTTAAAATTTTCTTATTTTGAAAAAAACTTCATTCAATTAATTTTAAAAACATTCTGCGTATATTGAAAAATATAAAGAACAATGAAAGCATTGGCCTTGGCTATTAATATGGTCGTTTACTAATTACGTGATGGTTAGGGGGGGGGGGGTCGAGAATTTTTGACACTTTGTGATGGGTGAGATGGGGGTAAAAAAATTGTCACGTCACGATTGTTTTAAAATCTAAAATTTTCTTATTTTGAAAAAAACTTCATTCAATTAATTTTAAAAACATTCTGCGTATATTGAAAAATGACGCAAAAACTGTTGTGACCATTTTACGTTTGGCACGGGGAGGTCTACGTTGTTTCGCGTCACAGTTTTCTAATCTTAATACATCTTAATCCATTATGGGGAAATGTTGAAGAATAAAATCAAATCTTAGTTTAGTTATGCAAATTTTATGGACGTTTTGATTTGATATGTGTTACGTGACACTGAGGGAGGGGTGTAAAGAAATTATGACACTTTGGTTATTTTTAGCGTGACGTAATTTGTGAACGACCCCTTACATTACAGCATTACTGAGTCTACTACAATTTTCAGTTCCCCTAAACTCGAACTGGTAAATGATAACTCAGATAATGAACTGCTGCACCCTGATTCCGTTACTTTGAATAGATGAATTCTTTATGTTCAATGTTGTACTGTAATAAGTTTCCATATTTTTATTTTCAGTTGTTGGTTTTCATTTCGATGGCTTTTCTCAGTAACTTTTGAAAATTTGATGTTTGGTCCAGGTGCACTTGAATCGTGCTGTCGAGGGAAGCAGGTCGTGGGGAGGGGGGCAATCTTTAAACGAATGTTCGTGCTGCTACTTAAGTGTCGAGTCTGATGCCCAGCACATATACATTGTCAGACGTCTACGTCAGCGGTTCTCAATCTTTGGGTGGTGATCCCTTTGGGGGTCAACGACGCTTTCAGGGGGGTCGCCTAAGTCCATCGGGAAGTGCACGTTTAGGAGGTAGCAAAGAAAATAATTTTACGGTTGGGGGTCGCAACACCTTAAGGAACTGCAAAAAAAAAATGGTCGCCACATTTGGAAAATTGCCAACCACTGGTCTACGCTGTTTCTCGAGGCACGTCTAAGCCTCTCATTGGTCGTGTGGTCACACATTGCGTGCTTACTGCGTGGGGCGACCGTCATGTTTTGTGACACAACTCACGTTTGTAGTTGTGGGTCAAGTGATTTTAGTACATGGAAGAGGTTGCGTATAAAAAAAAAGTGGGAGGGTTGGCATATCCGCCCCAGTAGGCTCATGTTCCCCGATCTTGAGGGTTGGCATATCCGCCCCAGTAGGCTCATGCTTCCCTGATCTTGAGGGTTGGCATATCCGCCCTTGTAGGCTCATGTTCCCTGATCTTGAGGGTTGGCATATCCGCACCAGTAAGCTCATGTTCCCTGATCTTGAGGGTTGGCATATCCGCACCAGTAGGCTCATGTTCCCTGATCTTGAGGGTTGGTATATCCGCACCAGTAGGCTCATGTTCCCTGATCTTGAGGGTTGGCACATTCGGCTAACTGCAGAGTTGTTTTCGTGAAAGGTGGGTGGAATAAAGCTACGCTAACTCAAGCTACGCCACTGCGTGGAACTGTAAATATTTTTTTTCCCCCAAAATAAATCGTTGGTACCTGTTAAAAATGACGAATTACTTTACAAGCACTACCCTTCTAATCTTAGGATGGGTAGTTACCCACATCCCGACAACGGGAACTTGCCACACATACTCGTTGCCGATAACAGCATATTCAATCAAAGTTTCAGCCCCAAATTTTCAGTTCGTGGGAAGAATGATTGTTTATATTGATAGATTTTCAGATTCTTAGTAATTTACCTTGATAAATTTCTTGGCAGAGCAACTTAAACAGACTAGAATTTGAACAATTTAGAAGTCATTTCAAAGTCAAGTTTAAACAAATAGAATGCAATTTTAAAACAACAAAAAAAATAAAAATAATTTTTAAATTATCTAAGTCAATGTTGCATAGATTTTTAAAATTGATTTTTTTTTTTTTTTTTAAAATTTACCGGATGGAAGTTTTGAGAACTTGGAATATCAATTTATGTGAAGATCGGACACTGTGGGTTCCAGCCATAGTCGTCACCATTGTCTTGTCGTAAATATTCCAGTAAAGGTTTGAAGTAGTCCATGAGAGGCTGGGCGTCCATCTTGTATTGTGAGTAGATACATGGTTTCCGGCCAGGGCTTGGAGAAGCCGAGTTGTAACATGTTACTGGGGAAACAACAAATGTATTGAAAGACCGCAAAGTATTTAAATTAAATGTTTTTTAATTTTTTATAACATATAAACCTAAACTTTCTTGATTAACAGAACATCTCCGGATAATCAAATCAAGAAATTAAATCTGGTCTTATAAAAAAAACACATACGTCATGGTAATATGGGAGTTGTCTCAAATATAAGGTGTTAAACAGTTTGTTTGTTGTTGTTTTTTTTAAACAGTCAACAAACTCTTACTTTCATCATGTTTAGAAACATAAAAGAAACCTCCAAAATTTCTCTCTGATGGTCCATTTGCAATAAGTGCATGGTTGACATAAAAAAAAAACTATGGGTAAAATTTTAAAAGATTTTTTGCTTTGCTCAGAGCTTCCCGAAATACCCAAAGAAAATATCGTTACATAATGTGTGGAATCTTTCCGTCTGCGGGAGACGATAGATTATCTTTATTGCTTGCTGCTCTTGGTGTGGCTGGTGAGACCAATCCTCGAATGGCAGTCTCTGTTACATTTCCCACACACGAATGCGGTGGAGCAGTATTTACCGGCCTTCCTCCTCGCTCTTTTTGGAGCTGTTTCCGCCCTGTTTTTATCCTCGGCACGTAGTGATCCTGCCTTCACGATGCCCCGGCATGAGGATCGATCGTCTGCCAACTCCTCCCAGTTTGAGATGTCGATGTTAGAGGACTTCACGTCTCTTTTACATATGTCTAAGTATCTCAGACGAGGCCGTCCAACTGACCTTTTCCCTGTCGCCAGCTCGCTGTATAGCACGTCAAAAGCCTTAGTGAGGTCGACAAACGCAATGTATAACGGCATATGTTGCTCCCTGCATTTCTCCTGCAGCTGGCGCTGAGAGAAGATCATGTCTATGTTTGACCTACCGGCATTGCGATTGTGGTAGTACATGCGATGCTAGGATCTGTAGACGTGTTAGTGCAACTCGGGCGAAAGCCTTTCCAACTATGCTGAGGAGGGAGATTCCACAAAAGTTGTTGCAGTCAATCTTGTCTCGTTTATTTTTATACAATGTAACGATGTTTTATTGTTACATAATAAACAATGAATAGCTTCGTAATATATGTCCAGACGGGTGATTATCAATGTTCCCTCTAAGGTTTGTTGGTTCGTGTGCGAAATCATACAGTTTTTTTTTGTGCGCAAAATTTTACAGCCCACTCAATTTCATGTAAATTTGTGCGCGGTACTCAAAACTGTGAGATAGCTGCGCGGCCGCGCAACCGCGCAAATTAAAAGGAACATTGGTGATGATTTTCTTCGGAACCTCCCGAAATACCCACGGAAATTATCGCTACAATATTCATGATGAAGAACTAAGTATTATCTGTCAACCATAGGTGAGACTGTACTGTTTTTGAGTTTGTTGAAGGTTGGAATTATTTTGAACTCATTCAATACATATAAATGGCAGAGAGCAAAAGATAAACGTGCTTTCGTAGATTTGAAATGTTTGTTGACTCAGCAGTACCTGAGTAGTGTTCCTGGAGTCTTACTGTTGAAGATATTATATTGGTGAAGTCGACCTCTATGTCCAGATACATCACATAAGGCTTTATGGAACTGGAACCGGATGACAAAACTTACAAAATATCTGCAAAATAATTGAAGATCACATGGTTAATGCAAAGGTTTAAATACAAAGATGTAAATACTAAGCACATTATAAGGGTTTAGTACAAATTTGTAAAAAGAAATTTTTAAATTCTACCTATGATTTTTAAACAATTAAATATGAGACATATTTTAATACTATAGTTTTATTCATTAAGGAATGACCACAAACACATTTTGTTTTAAAGTTATTTATTGAATCTATTTCAATGTACATTAATTTTTTTAGCCTCGCGTTTTCTGTGGTTGCTGCCTTATTTATTTGCAAATGTAGATTAAAATAGGGTACTGTCTGACAAAGTAGCCTAAGCTAAGCAAGTTGGTGGTCTGGAGTTTAATATTAGCCAAAGCCCAGTCAAGCAAAAACATCACCAGGTGGATGGGACTCGTTAACCTTGGATGGCAACTCATCTAAGAGAAGGAAACTCTGAATTGAAAACCCGGAGATGGAGTCCAGTTAACGGATAGCATTGGTACAATGAAACATTCCGAACACATGATGTTCCCTTGGGTTATCAATCCGGTGGCATGGAGAGAAGCGATTTGCTATTGGGAATCAGCTTATAATCCTAGAAGAATAATTCCAGGCCTTGTGGATTTCGTCCTGCGAAATCTTCACCATTGTAAAATTGTGACGGATGGATGCCAGCAAGAAAACATTAAATGTCCAACGAGGTCAGCAATTCATAAACACCTAAGTGGCATACCTGAGGTTCCACCATTCATCATTGTAATGATCGGGTGTAGTATCCCCTCTAAACACACTCCATCGCCACTGGTCAATGTGGTAGGCGAAAGGAAGAAAGGCGACCTTCTGTAGGGCCATGCTCATCAAGAAGTTGATATCGGATTCTTGATTGAAAAATATAAACAAAACCAAAAAAAAAACAACGCATAAATGCACAGACTTTTTTGAGGGCAGTGGGCATTCTTATAGGGGGCAGTTAACATACTTTTGTGTCGGCAGCAGAAGATAACGTGTAAAACCTGGCATAAAGGACCGCTGGTTGCTCAAATGGGCACAAAGGCAAGTCATTCAGACACGAGTGTGCATAATGTACAAAATAATACTGCTATAAGAAGTATTCATTTGTAAATTATACCTCTAAAAAGAAGAACCTACCGATGGAGATCAAGATACGAGGAGATGGAAAAAGGAAAAGAAAAAAAAAACGAAAGAAATAGAGTAAGAGGGAGAGAAGGAGAGAGGATAGAGAGAAAAGGAGGGGAAGAGAGAAAAGTCACGGAAAAGCAGGGGTAGTATGGCGCAAAAAGAAATGCAGATATTGTCGATCAGAGAGTAAATGACAGGAGTGAAATTAGTTAAGGGCTATGTTGACCTAGAGGAATAGGAAAATTATAGAAACTGTAAAGTCGCCTAGACAGAAGAGAGCAGGGACACTAGATGTTCTTAGAAGATAATAAATAATTATTCTTACGTTCATCGTAGTTCGGGGAAGGATCAGACCGATGGAACACAAATATCCCGGTGTCTGAACAGATAATGAAATGACGTCGCCGACTGCTTCGTGAAATCCTGTTTTATAAATAAGGTGAAATTAGTGACAACTCCCATAGGTTAATAAATATATCGACCATTCAATCTATTTATAATTGCGCTCCTTAGCCTATGAATACTTGATGCGCATTCAAACCTTTTCACCATGGCAAAAGGGCACACAGCAGGATTAGCCCCACTTCTGACGCTGACCGGAAGAAAGTATTCGATATGACCCATCTCATGGTGGGCGGTCTCCAAATCCTCCGCTGTTATCACTGTGCGCTGCTTGATTCTACATGTTAGAAAAATTTTGAAACGTCATTGGGGTTGGCAAGGTTCACGGTAAAATGAATCAGACATGTTTGCAGAGGGAAACTTCAGTGATGCTAAACATAAGACACCTTATTAAAAAGACGTTTCAACTCCTGAAAGTCACGGGAAAGGGAGAGAAAGAGAGACGTGTAGTCTATGTGTGTGTGAGAGAGAGAATATGTTCTAAAAGTGAAAACAGGAGAATTAAAAAATTGCATGGATTTCAGTTAAACTTATATAACATATTATGCACGACTTATGGAATGAGTGCAAGGAAAGAAAGGAAAAATTGTTGGCGCCAGTTCCTCGCGAAAATAACATTAAAAAAATCTAACAGTTCAAGCCAATTCAAATTAAGTCATGATAATATGTACCGAAACTCAGACTGAGAACAAGTGTTGAAAGAAGATGTTATGAGAAAATCCATATTAAAAATTCAAACTCTCTTTGAAAAGAATTTTTTTTTTAATTTTCCAACTAAAATTTACTATAGTTATAGTAGTGCATTTAGTTGTATATTTTTTTCGTATTCAAAGAAAAATTACTTAGAAAATAAATTCGTACACTTTTCAAGGAGGATACTAAATTAAATCTAGAATGTTCCAGAAAGTTCTATATATAATGGTATCTAAAAGCTTATTGAAATATCATTTTAGTTCTATTCATTTCTTTACTTTCCTGGCGATTTTCTCTAAACATGCTCTTCCTGATTCTACTGGGAACAAAATCCCAAGGAGGAACAGGATCCTAAAGGAGATCGAGTAAATGTAACCCACTGGCAACGCGATCCCATCGAGTAACTGTGTCAAAGAGGGCAAACGGGATCACTTCGGGGAAGAGGATCCCTCCGGAAAGTGGACCCACAGAGAACATGATCCCAACAGTTTCGGGATACCCCTTAGAAACCATACCGAGAAACGGGATCTAAACCGGAAACATGATACACCGGAAAACTGGAACCCACAGGATCAGAATTCTACAGGGATCAGGATCAAACCGGGGAATGGTTTCACAGCGCGATTATGATACACACGGGATCAGGATCACACCGGAAAACGGGATACCAACGGGTTTGGGAACCCACCAGGATCGGGAACCCACCAGGATTGGAATAACGATGAGATCGGCAACAGACGGTTATCGGGATGCCATCGGTATTGGGATCCCACCTTAATTGGGATCATAACTGAAAACAAAGTTACTAACATTGTAGTCTGATTTTTTAACTGGGAAAAGATGGTTGACAGCATCATCCCAGAAGGTGTTTGCGAAATAGATGTGTTTTTAAATCGGTTTTAAAGGACTTCAGTGTCTGGCTGTTTCTGAGAGCTACAGAAAGAGCTCTATTCCCAGTAATGTGACAACAATGCCTAGGAATGTGTTAACAATTCCCAGAAATGTGTCAACAATGCCCAGTAATGTGTCAACAATGCCTAGTAATGTGTGAACAATTCCCAGAAAAGTGTCAACAATGCCCAGTAATATTACAACTATGCCCAGTAATGTGTCAATAATGCCCACTAAAGTGTCAACAATGCGCAGTAATGTGTCAATATTGCCCAGTAATGTGTTAACTATTCCCAGAAAAGTGTCAACAATGCCCATAAATATGTCAAAAATGCCCAGTAATGTGTCAATAATGCCGGTCACAAGATGTTGATTCAGCTGAAAAAATCTAATGTTTGTTTTCTGTTTATTGTGCAAAGTTTATTTGTACTGGAGGAGATTCTCGTACTGGGAGCAGAAGAACTACGTTCTTCCATTGACAGTAGAACCCTCTCAATCCCAAGAACTAAAACTAAGACCATCGGTGAACGCTCCTTCTGCTTCCATGGGCCCACGTTCTGGAACCAGCTCCCCTTCCATATACGTCATAGTGAAACCTCGTCCATTTTCAAAAAGTCCCTTAAAACTCATCTGTTTAGGTCCGCCTATGACCTGTGATGCACCCTCCTTGCCCTACCTCATTTTCTGTTTCGGGTTGATCCTGAAGTGTCAAAGTGTCCTCGTTTTATAGCCATTTTCATTGTTTCTATAGAATAGTAGTTACTATCCTAGTGTCTCATTTGTATTTACTTAGTTTACATGTTTTAATAATTGTAAAGCGCTTAGAGCTTTATGATAAGCGCTATATAAAAATGCCTAAATAAATAAATAAATAAATTCGTTCCTGATAACTTGCTAATAATTCAAAGAACTCGCTCATGACTTACTTACATTTAAGCGATGCTGATCTAAGGAAGATGAGATGGAGGAGAGGAGGAGTGAAGGAGAGGTGGAGTTGATGAGAGGATAAATCGTCGATAACAGGAGGAATAGTGGATAAGAGGAATGGAAGAATGGATGAGAGGAGGAATAGTGGATAAGAGGAGCAGGGGAGTGGAAGGAATGGAGAAGAGGAGAAGAGGAGATGGGGAGGCGGTGGAGGGATGGAGAGGGGGAGGAGAAGAGGGAGTGGAGAAGAGGAGGTGAGGGTGGTGGAGAGGAGGATTGGAAAAGAGTAGGAGTGGAAAAGAGTAGGATAAAGGGTGGAGGAGGGGAGGTATGGATGATAGGATGAGTGGAGGAGTGAATAAGAAGAGCAGAGGGGGTAGAGGAGAGAAGGTGGATGAGTGTAAATGACACAAACACAAAATTCCTGCTATCTGTTGGCTCACTTGAAAATATGTTTCACTTTCAGAGACTTTAACAGAGACTATCCAATAACGCATGCTTTTAAACCCTTTGATTTCCAACATTTTCAATGTTCTGCACCTAGTAAGTATTGTTTTCTAATCGGACAGTTCCCACAAAGTGTTTTCACACGTCTCCCACCCCTTAAAAAAGTAGCAATCCATTATCAAATGTGGGGAAAAAAAATGGACTTCTAGTTTTATACTGAATTACAAAGAGAACTGTTGAAATTTTAAAAAAGTAATTAAATTTGACAAAAAGTGGACACAACACACACGTGACACAAGCGGTCGCAACAAAAGTGAACTGTAACCACTAGCCCGGATGTTGAGAAGTGGAATGCGGTACGACTCTCTGCTGAGTTCACGTGATGCTGGCTTCATAACATTGTACTCGTCTTACATATATCGCTCGCGTATCAAGTGAACCAATAATTATTTAAAATTTTTGATCGTATTGCGAACTACTGGCAACTTAAGTTGTAGGTTGTATTGTCACCATTAGTTGTAGGTTTTATTGTCACCATTAGTTGTAGGTTGTATTGTCAACATTAGTTGTAGGTTGTATTGTCACCATTAGCTGTAGGTTGTATTGTTACCATTAGTTTTAGGTTGTATTGTCACCATTAGTTGTAGGTTGTACTGACACCATTAGTTGTAGGTTGTATTGTTACCATTTGCCGCTGATTTCAGTCAGTTATATTGGAGTAGAAGATCCAAGAAACTTCAGCGTTTGTGCTGAAAACAATCTCAGCCTGACGGTCGTAGTTGTCAAGAAAAGATTTGATCTGATCCTGGGCAGTGATTGGGTCCTGGCCTCTGGCCACATACGTAGTCAGAAGAAGGAAGAAAAGAATGTCTATGAACGTGTCGATGTTTACGGGCACTGTTGAGACAAATAAGTTTAGAAATAGAAAATACGCGTGTCACTTACAAGAGCACTTTTAGGCTTATTATTAAATAGAGATTTTATAGTTACATTTATAATTTGAGAGATTTTCTTAACGACTATCACAATTTACTCACAACTGGGTGTTATGGAATTCCAACGGAAAAAAAAATGAAATAAAGAACATGGGTTAGAGAGTACTGCGAAAGTAGGGAGTGTGTTTCTAGCCTGATGTTTTGAGATTAAATCAGTAGGCAGATGGGGAGGTTGGGTAGCGAAGCAAGGGGGTTAATTAAGCCAACACCTCACATAACTCTAGGTCAGCTGTTCTCAACCTGTGAGTCGCGACCCCTTTAGGGGTCGCACGACCCTTTCACTGAGGTCAATTAAGACCATCGAAAAACACATATACTCTAAAGCTATAAATTATCAACGACAATAATTTTTTGGTTGGGGGTCGCCACGACATGAACAACTGTATTAAAGGGTCGCGACATTAGAATGGTTGAGAACCACTGCTCTAGGTAGTTGGTTGAAGGTCACTGTGCTCCTTTCATGATTTCTCCATCGGTTCTCGATACCACAGTAAATGTATTTTAAACCTTAGAGGGTCTCAAAATAGAAAGCATTATTGGTACAAGATAGAAAGCATTATTGGTACAAGATAGAAAGCATTATTGGTACAAGATAGAAAGCGTTATTGGTACAAGATAGAAAGCATTATTGGTACAAGATAGAAAGCGTTATTGGTACAAAATAGAAAGCATTATTGGTACAAGATAGAAAGCGTTATTGGTACAAGATAGAAAGCAATATATTGTACAAGATAGAGAGCATTATTAGAACAAGATAGAAAGCATTATTGGTACAAGATAGAAAGCGTTATTGGTACAAGATAGAAAGCATTATATTGTACAAGATAGAAAGCGTTATTGGTACAAAATAGAAAGCATTATTGGTACAAGATAGAAAGCGTTATTGGTACAAGATAGAAAGCATTATTGGTACAAGATAGAAAGCATTATTGGTACAAGATAGAAAGCATTATTGTTACAAGATAGAAAGCGTTATTGGTACAAGATAGAAAGCGTTATTGGTACACGATAGAAAGCGTTATTGGCACAAGATAGAAAGCAATATATTGTACAAGATAGAAAGCGTTATTGGTTCAAGATAGAAAGCATTATTGGTACAAAATAGAAAGCATTATTGGTACAAGATAGAAAGCGTTATTGGTACAAGATAGATAGCGTTATTGGTACACGATAGAAAGCGTTATTGGCACAAGATAGAAAGCAATATATTGTACAAGATAGAAAGCGTTATTGGTTCAAGATAGAAAGCATTATTGGTACAAAATAGAAAGCGTTATTGGTACAAGATAGAAAGCGTTATTGGTACAAGATAGAAAGCGTTATTGGTACAAGATAGAAAGCATTATTGGTACAAGATAGAAAGCATTATTGGTTCAAGATAGAAAGCATTATTGGTACAAGATAGAAAGCGTTATTGGTACAAGATAGAAAGCGTTATTGGTACAAGATAGAAAGCAATATATTGTACAAGATAGAGAGCATTATTAGAACAAGATAGAAAGCATTATTGGTACAAGATAGAAAGCGTTATTGGTACAAGATAGAAAGCATTATTTGTACAAGATAGAAAGCGTTATTGGTACAAGATAGAAAGCAATATATTGTACAAGATAGAAAGCATTATTGGTACAAGATAGAAAGCATTATTGGTACAAGATAGAAAGCATTATTGGTACAAGATAGAAAGCGTTATTGGTACAAGATAGAAAGCGTTATTGGTACAAGATAGAAAGCAATATATTGTACAAGATAGAAAGCATTATTGGTACAAGATAGAAAGCATTATTGGTACAAGATAGAAAGCATTATTGGTACAAGATAGAAAGCGTTATTGGTATAAGATAGAAAGCATTATTTGTACAAGATAGAAAGCATTATTGGTACAAGATAGAAAGCGTTATTGGTACAAGATAGAAAGCGTTATTCGTACAAGATAGAAAGCGTTATTGGTACAAGATAGAAAGCGTTATTGGTACAAGATAGAAAGCATTATTGTTACAAGATAGAGAGCATTATTGGTACAAGATAGAAAGCATTATTGGTACAAGATAGAAAGCAATATATTGTACAAGATAGAAAGCATTATTGGTACAAGATAGAAAGCAATATATTGTACAAGATAGAAAGCATTATTGGTACAAGATAGAAAGCGTTATTGGTACAAGATAGAAAGAGGTATTTGGACAAGATAGAAAGCTGTATTGGTACAAGAGAAAAAGAGAGAGAGAGAGAGAGCGGTCTCTTTGTTACAGGATACACCGTTGCTATAAACTGTTGATGTTACTCTTCGGATCAAGTAATCAAGATGCAAGAACATGTAGTACACAACAACGCATGTTGAGGGCATTTCGAAAAACGTAAATTCTAGGACTTGTCGTAAAGTATGTTTTATAACTTCATGCACATCTAAATTTGGACTTAGTTTCCCGTCAAAGGCCACTTACCTATATAATGCCAGTGGATTTGCAAGAGCTTACCCTGGTCAGTAAGTTTGACGTTGTCAGTCATTAGGAGGAGTTAGTGAGTGGCTGAATTTAAGATCTTCGAGTGGTTATTGCAAGTGACTTAGCATTTGGTGGGGGGGGGGGTCATCCAGGTGGCTTTTTTTTGTCATTTATGGATGTGCGGCATTCCCCTCATACACCTGGGTTTTTATTGTGAGGGGGCCCGCAAAAATCTTTACCCGCCCAGGGCGGCAACTTACCCTAACTACGCACAAAATCAGACTTAAAGGCGGTCCGAATCAGCTATAACTCAACCACATTTGTCCAACATAAATTTTATTATGTAATTCATGATCAAATTAATAAAATGTATTAATTGTAATTAGCCCTGGTTTAGGTATCGCATTCTTTGTAATAGTATTCATCATACGGTGTCGTCTTTTGTTGTGCACTGTTTTAGAAGGAGCCATTTAATTAAATTAGAGATTACATTTTCTAATCCTACAACGGTACGCAACAATGTTCTCATGGCCTTCAAATGCTTTCATTATTATGAAGCCTGTAGATTTTGAGAATCTTTTAAGTTCCAAAGCCTCGAGGTGGGACGACACCAGCGTTAGAACGCATCAAGAGTTGAGATGCTCTAGAGTCCCAGATGGGGCGCCTCTAATCTAGGATACCCCTGGAGCTGGGTAGTATTTAAAAATGGGACTCCTCG
The DNA here is from genome assembly GCA_964033795.1 of Lymnaea stagnalis. Taxonomy (NCBI): domain Eukaryota; kingdom Metazoa; phylum Mollusca; class Gastropoda; family Lymnaeidae; genus Lymnaea; species Lymnaea stagnalis. The sequence continues at coordinate 169,213 of CAXITT010000176.1, forward strand.
CGAGTTGGGTCGCCTCTAAAGTTGGGTCACCTAAATATGTATTGACAGTGATGAATAGTAACTAATTTATCACAATTTATAAAAATAAAAGCCGTCCATCCACCACCCATAATATACCGGTAGTCTTGTTGAACACACTGGAACATTTTCACCCGAAAACAATTTGAATCCTCTGATAACTTTTTCCTGCGTGTAGATTGTATGTGTTCTTTTACGTTTATAACTTTGACAACAATTCAACTTGAAGCACTAAATCTCTTAAAGCCGTCAAAACTTTTTGTTTATTTGACTTACTTTTATTAGTATTATATTTAAATATTCTTCTCATGAAATTGGTTCCGTAACATGTGCACCACTTTACGACTCACTAGTGAAAAATTATGGTAGTTGTAGGACAGTGGTCGGCAAATCGCGGCCCGCAAGCCCCATGCGTCTCTTCAGCGACCTGAGTGCGGCTCTGCCAGCCGGCCACAAATCTGTTTTGACTCGGAAAAACCCGAGTTCTTGAGAAGAAGTTTGGCTCTCAAAAAATTTTAATCGTCCAGCTGCTGATTTTTTACTCTTTTGACAGATGAGTTTTCCGACCACTGGTGTAGGAAAATGGTGAAACATATTAAAATAGTCTTTTCCCTAAAATATTAATTAAGAGGAAAACAATAAAGACACAAAGTTTTTCCAGTAATATCCAATATAATAGTATTGTATTTTTCCACACATTTTTAATCGAGTCGATGGCGTACATTGGAATAAATAATAAGATGTGAAGTCTGAGGGAACAATTATGAGATTTAAGGAACTTCATGTTGTGTTTAAATTTCATAAGTTGAAACATTTGCAATCATATTGAGTTTAAATGCCATAAGTTGAAACATTTGCAAAGACGTTGAAATTAAAATGTTTTTTTTTCGAGGGGCTCTATAGCGGGCCCATTTGTCATTAATATTAAGCCCCTCATGGGCTACCACTCAAGTGTGACTCTGTGACTGGCTCTGAACACTGCTTTCATTCATGCCCCACTTTTTATGGCCTATGGGTCAAAGGTCAGGTGTGTTATGACCTACGTTTATTATGTGAACGGGCATTCGTCTCCCACTCAATAACTGTGGGCTGTAACAAGCCGGTCACTGATATTTGATATCAGCTCATTACGTCCCTACTGTAAACTAGGCTCCCGTCCCCACTGTACAACTAAGCTCCCATCCTACTGTACAACTAGTCTCCGTCCTCACTGTACAACTAGGCTCCGTCCTCACTGTACAACTAAGCTCCTGTCCTCACTGTACAACTAAGCTCCTGTCCTAGTATACAACTAGACTCCGCCCCCACTGTAAAACTAGGCTTCGTCCTCGTTGTACAACCAGGCTTATATTTAAGTCCCAACCCCCCAAAACCTGACTTACACTGTGTCAATTCTTTGCAATTAAAGTATTATCTTACAATGCAGAGAAAGATATAATATAGCGTTCCTTCTCTCTACTTTCTGCCCATCGTTTCAACCAAAAGCAGACGAGATCCTACAGTCAAAAGACCAGTGATAACAGGGTCAAGTGAATAACATCAACAATTAGTTCTAGTATGTTTTCCTTTCCTGAACAGGCGTAATATGGGGGGGGGGGGGGGGGGGTTGAACGTTTTACTGTAGACTCTTAATTTTCCACGTTTATATTTTCCTCCATATTGTAATCAACCTTATCATCGGTGGTGTCCAGTGCTGGAACGCAATTCTCTCCCTTTACTCACCGACCAGATCTGGGGCCTGACATGGTCCAACAGCTTTCAGACACAACTGCGTGGCCTCACGGTTGTAGAACATTGTTATGTTTTCAATGTTTTTATTTGAAACAAGTAACATAAACATATATGTACATAAATACGAAACATATATGTACATAAATACAAGTTCTCAATCAGGTGTTGACTTTCTGCTTGCGTCCGTAACACGGTTCATAAACCACACGCTCTCACGCCAGTGTCTCTGCGCATGCGTGCTGTCTCACCTGGCTGGCTATCGGGACGGTCCAGTCCGCTGGTCCACCATAACAAACATTAACAACATACTTGAGTAGAGTTGTACATTTCTTTCGTGTATCAGAGCACGTAGAAAAGAACACAAAGAAAACGATGGATGGTTCCCAACCTTTTTTTGAGGCGTGACCCCATTTTAATGTAGGCAAAACATATATTGGTTAACAAACACTGGTGATTGCAATTTTGTTAATCCTAACCTTATTTCATTTCCACGTGAACACTTTCGGTTCTCCGCTGACCCCCAGGTGTGTGTAAACGTGAACACTTTCGGTTCTCCGCTGACACCCAGGTGTGTACACGTGAACACTTTCGGTTCTCCGCTGACCCCCAGGTGTGTGTACACGTGAACACTTTCGGTTCTCCGCTGACACCCAGGTGTGTGTCCACGTGAAAACTTTCGGTTCTCCGCTGACCCCCAGGTGTATACACGTGAACACTTTCAGTTCTCCGCTGACCCCCAGGTGTGTACACGTGCACACTTTCGGTTCTCCGCTCACCCCCAGGTGTGTAGTGTGTGTCCACGTGAACACTTTCGGGTCTCCGCTGACCCCCAGGTGTGTGTACACGTGAACACTTTTGGTTCTCCGCTGACCCCCAGGTGTGTACACGTGAACACGTTCGGTTCTCCGCTGTCACCCAGGAGTGTACACGTGAACACTTTCGGTTCTCCGCTTACCCCCAGGTGTGTACACGTGAGCACTTTCGGTTCTCCGCTGTCACCCAGGTGTGTACACTTTAACACTTTCGGTTCTCCGCTGACCCCCAGGTGTGTACACGTGAACACTTTCGGTTCTCCGCTGTCACCCAGGTGTGTCCACGTGAACACTTTCGGCTCTCCGCTGTCACCCAGGTGTTTCCACGTGAACACTTTCGGTTCTCCGCTGTCACCCAGGTGTGTACACGTGAACACTTTTGGTTCTCCGCTGTCACCCAGGTGTGTCCACGTGAACACCTTCGGTTCTCCGCTGTCCCCCACATGTGTACACGTGAACACTTTCGGTTCTCCGCTGTCACCCAGCTATGTACAAATAAATGTGAATATTAGGATAGCTTCGTACTAAAACGTGTATAACACGATTTAAATGAAAGGTCTCAAAATGATATTTGCTAGGTTTACTACTTAAACCTGGGACCCCTCAGAAGTAACTGTCATGGCGCATGGAACCAATGTTTTCAAACCAGTGTTTCCCAAAGTGTGGTGGGGGGGGGGGGGGGG